>VDFB02212898.1:0-324756 GCA_007258455.2 Sequoia sempervirens | reverse complement strand
TAAACCTTCCACACGAGAGCAGAAAGAGATAGAATGCAGGAATATAGTGCAATAACAAAATGATGTTATATCACACACTAAATGATACAATATGCCTCAACTCTCCCTTGAATTGATTGAGTTAATATGAACTCATCTAGACTAGATAGGAGCTAGATTTGAACTTGATAAGAGGGAGAGGTGAGTGCAGAATATATAGTAGAATATGGGCAAATAATTCCAAGAGGGGTAATAACTCCCAAATAACCAAATTAGGTGGGAGTTATGCCTACTTGGAAAATGCCAAATAGGTGGCATAACCTACTCAGAAAGAGACAAATGAGTGGTTTTGTGAGGTGGCATATAAGGCCAAAAGAGGGTGTGAAACTCAACCACCCAAGTCTGAGTGGGAGCAACACATGTAATCGATGGATTATTCCACGTGTCCTCACATGAACCACATCTCATATAACCTAAGGTATGCTTAATAATGTGTAGGAAAAATAATATTAAAAAACCTACACTAACAGTATGTTGGAAAGTCTGTCTTGAAAAGTATAAAAAAATTGCACTATAAATAAACTATGCGATGAAAAGGAAAAATGGAAAAAGAGCTTCTGACAAAGAGATGCTTCTCAAATGAGAAGGAAATTTTCACGAAAAAATGCTATATTTAATGATTTCAAGTTTACACAATGTATAATCATTTGTCAATTTTTTCTAGGAACTTGATAGATGCATTATAGTTCAATATTGTATAGATATGTTGTGGAAGTTTAAAAACTACATTTCATTTTCCATCCTCAAACTACTCCTCAAACAATGTAGCCATAAATACATTAATGTTCACCAGTGACCCAAATAGAGGGTGACCTTTAATGGTAGTTCAAAATTACCTCAAACATGATGAAGAAATATAAGGGAGTCTATTTATCATCCAGGCCAGGAATTAACAAATGCATGTATGTGTCTATTGTATCTTAGCACAAACACAAAACATGCACACATGCATGAACACATGAATTAATTCACATCAGCCCCTTAGCAAACAAATATCTCTCCTTGTACTCTCACACAGAATACAACATTATACTATACCTGCAATTGATTGACCACCATTAGTGGTACAGTCAAGCAAATAAACAAAAGAGTTCCATTGTAGCAAACTTTTTGTATGTGCTTGTACATGATTGTCAAAATGGCCAACATCAAAACGATGAAAACAGCAACATATTTCTAATCTCTAAAATGCTGTCAAGCTTTGCTTTTAATCCAGGTTGAGTTAGGAATGTTAAATTTTCAGACCCTGGTAGGCATATTTTTCTATCAAACTTAACCGTAACTGCAAAGTAGCTTAAAACAAAAAACTACAGTCAAAACAACAGATCTGAGAATGTTGGCGTTTCAATTAGCACCTCTGGAGTGCTTATTGGAAGCGGTCAGCTATTGCAAGTGTTATAGTACTGCTCCTTCGGATTATAGAGAGGAAGATCCCTCTTTGCTGATGTAATGCGTAAAAAAGTACAGCAGACTAAGGTTCCTATCTTTTTTACTCAACGGCAAGACACAAGGGTGCACAAACACAATGCATCGTAGCTAATCTTTTCTCTGGTTTTTGCAAATCTTAACTACGACTAAACTAGCTTTTAATCTATCCTATCTCCCCAAGATAAACAAAGCATGAGGGCATAGGAGCGGGAATGGATGGTTGGATTACTTGGTCCAACCGCCTTGCCAAAATGAGTCTGAGGCTTTGAACTCTCAGATCTATGTTGGAAATATGGCTTTGTGCAAGCAAACACTCTTTACGGTAAGTTGGATCTAAGACTTGCCAAGGAGGAGGAACCCCTGTTTGAGGTATAGGCTAAGAAACAGCTTACTAGAAACAACAAATCACGATGATTTGGCTAACAAACTTGCTAAGGAGGAGGAACCCCTATCCGAAGTGTAGGTTGAAAGACAATTCATTAAACAACATCACACGATAACTGTTAATGACAAAATATCCAAGGAGGAACCCCTGTCCAAGGAGGAGATTGAAACTCCAAGCTATTAACACAAAACATTGAAAAACTCAAATATTTGGATCAAAATGCAAGTGCCTTCTGATTTTCTTCTTCAAATTTCATCAACGAGTTACAAAGAATTGGGACATGCAAAGGCACGAAATCATGCACAATTGCTCATCAAACCAATTAACTCTCATCCAAGAGTGAACAAATAATCACTTTCAAACTTGTTGGCAACAATGGTGTAGCAATTTTGCATAGTAAGTAAAGGTTAACAAATAATGAGCCCAAGGCTTTTATTTATAGAACTCAAAGGAGTAGGCAACCCTAAAGTCTCCTTGAGTTAACAATCAATTCTTGCCAATCAGCAAGATTTATTCCTATGTCTAAAAGTAGGTGAGCAAGCATTTAACTGGAAATCTACTTCAATTAATTGAAACCAAACAAACAGTCAACTAGAAAACTACTTCAGTTGACTGAAACTAAACTAAAGGTGAACTTTAATTACAAAATGTGTCCAAAATAGACGTCCACATTTAGTGGAGATCTGAGATCCACAAATCGTGGAAATCAAAATCGACGTCCACAATTAGTGGGATCTGACATGTATGATCTGTGGGACATGGAGTTAACTTGGAAAGGGGCTTCAAGTTAACTCCAGTCACAATTAATGCTTTTTTGGAGGGTAAGGACGTCCTTCTTGGGGTGCTTTACAACTCATCTCCACTGGTCAACAGTCCTTCTAACCAGGCGTTGACTTCTTCTACCTCTTGCAAACTACTTTTGATATTCGATCTTCTTTGCAACTGCGTCATCCAGCCTTTGTTGACATGAAATGTGGAAGGTAGTGTGGTAGTAATCGGTGGCGGCTCTGTCTCTGGAATAACTACCTTCCGCATTTGGCTATCCATTGAATGGTGATGCCATTCACGCCTTCCAAGGCATCCATCTTGACTACGGGCTTCACTTGAGGCATGTCCATGTCAAGTGTTTTCAGAAAGTTGTGAAGTAGGACCATTTTGGTCTTGATTTCAACTTGAGCGAACTATATTCTGAAAAACTTGATTGTTGACTATAAACATGGATATGTTCAGACAACTTTTTCTACGACTACTAAAAATACCCTGCCGAGGGGTAATTTTTATGAAAAAAAAATGACACGTGGGTTTTACATAGAATAATTTTCTAAATGGACCTAGAACATCAGAAATCCCAAAAAATCACTTTTCCTCGTTCATGCAAGAGCCCTTCAGGGCAGAGGTTTCAGAGGCAACAAAGGCTTACATGGGTATTGTTGGTGCTTCAACGCTGAAGAAACCCAATTTGTTTGATTTTTGAAATTGTGACTTTCCGGAAACACTAAAAAAATAGGGGTAGTAGGGCAACTTTTTTTCTGGCAAAATCTGGCACATGGGTTTTGTTGAATAGGCTACGCTGATCATACCCAGTTGGTCAAATTTGTGATTATCTATTGTTTTCTTGGACAGGCAAGAAGTTTTAAGACAAAAGAGAGGAATAAGACAAGAGGAAGATTGGAAGTCATTCTCTGCCTTTCTGGAAAAATACGCTTCTGGATGCAACCTCTAAGAAGAAATCCCTTTATGCCACTGATCTTCAAAACTAATGAAGAACGATCCAAAATCTCTATCAAATCTTGGAAATATGCTTTGGAGAGCAAATGGCTGTTTTGATCTTCAACCAGCAAAAGAAATAATGAAATGGGACGCCTAGAGTTGGTACATATTGATTCAAGTTTGAATCCTTCAAATTTGGGTACCAACTCATGATTTTGGAGTGATTTGGCTTGATCTGGAGTTCTAAAAACTGATTTCCATTGATCGTGGGATGTTTGAACCAAATTTGCCTCCAAAATCTCTAACTTAGTCAACAAAACTTGCTTTGACCAGTTTAGGCGTCCTTTTTGAATTTTAACACTTTTCCATTATTTTTTCGTGGTGAAGATCTTTTGTTCGATCCTCGCTCCCGATCGTTCAATTGATCTTGAGAAGTTGCTGATAGATTCATTGTTGAGCTGGAACCATGCTGAACAGATGTGCCTAGGAGATATTAAGCCTGAAAACTGAATCTAAGACTCCAAAAGACTGAGCGCCTTTCTTCAGCAGGGGCGCTTTTTCACCAAACTTAGTCAATTTTTATGACTGTCTTTCAGTTTCTCCATTTAGACCATCCGTGCTTCGATCTGATATTGTCGTTGACTGACGAGTTTGATGATCTCGCTTGACGATTCATCGGATAACCAGGTCAGTCCTGGAAAGCATGATTGGTTTCACAGCTTTTGAAAGTCAATTTTAGGTTTTCCAAAGCAAGGGTGCCTTTCTTCAGCAAGGGTGCTTTTGACTTTTCAATCAGTTATTTTCATGTTGTAAACTGCCTTGGTTTGATCTTTGTCGTCAGATGATTGCTTTGTTGGACGTCTTCGCTGACAGTTTCATCGTCGAGATCGATCAAAATGGAGGTCATCCTGGAGGTTATTCAGCAAAAAGATTGCATCTGCATGCCCAAAAGATTGGGCACCTTTCTTCAACAGGGGTGCTTTTTCATGACACTTAGCACATTTTCCAATGTTCTTCATTCAGTCTCCATCTCTGGCGTTTTCTGCTTGATTACTGTTAATGATATTAAGTAGCTTCGGGTTCATTCTTCCAGCCACGAGTGAAGACATAATAAATATAGCCTATCGGCTATTTATTATATGAGTCATTTATTTAAGATTGGGCGCTTCTCTTGGCAATATTATATTTTCACTTGAGGCCGACCTTCCTTATGTTTTGTAATTAATATTTTATTGTATTCTGGCCGACCTCATAACTTGAAGAGGTGCGACCTATCTCACTTGTATATATACAAGGTTCGTTCCTCCATTCATTATTCAATTCAAGCAAGTCCGAATTATTTATCTCTAAGTGCGAATTTATCAAAAGAGCAAGAAGTGCGAACTTATCAAAAGGCAAGTCAAGTGCGAAACTCTCAAGCGCTGAGTGTGATCTACATCTAGAGTTGTGTGCGAATCTATTCAAGTGCAAGTTGCGAATATCATTGAAGAGTAAATTCTTCTTGTCAAAAGTACAATTCATTTTCTGTTCTTTGTATCTGAGACAGGTACAGAATTATGGCCTTGAGTTAGGCCTCATTGTAAAGAGAATTGTTGCCACTGTTTATAAATATAAGAGAGATCTTTGTTTCTGGGTTTTTCTCCCTCAAGAGGAGGGTTTTCCCAAGGTACCTGCTGTTTTATTTTGTTTGATTTGTTTTTAAGTTTCTGTGCATATAATCTGTTCATTAAAATTTACATGGTATCAAAGCGGGTTTGAGAGGATCATGATCAGATTATTGCAAATCAGCATATCCTTTTGTTGTTCACTTATCTACATCAGTCAAGATGGTGAATGGTTTGAAGGTTGAAGATAGACTCGAAGGTGCATCCAACTTCACTTCATCAAGATTTAGGATCATGCTCACCTTGCGTGAAAATGACTTGGGTGAGTTCGTAAAGTCTACCATTTCTGAACCTGAGGAGGAAGAAGAAAAGTTGCAGTGGCTGAAGAAAGACATTAAAGCAATGAAGATATTAGTTGACTCTGTCAAAGATCATATTGTTCCTATCATCTCTAAGTTGAAGACAGCGAGAGATATGCTCAAGACCTTGGAAGAGATGTGTTGTGACGTTTTTCACACATCACCCCATTGCAAATGGGGACCCCCCCTAATTTTTGTTTTGTTTCGAACTTTTGGCTTGATTTTGGTTTGTTTTGTTGTGTCTCTCTCTCGTTTTGTCTATCTGGGGATGTGCCCACCTTTGATCGTAAATTGGGTTTTTGGCCAAGTCTTTAAAATTAGGGTTTGATTCCTTCACGCCAATTTGAATTCAACGAGGTGAATAAATTGAAATCTGAGACTAACGTTCTTGTCAGTGTGCTTCCAGCAAGCTCTCAGCTAAGTTTCATCGGATTCTGGCAACTTACTATTTTTAGTAAGTGTGCAATTCAGGGCATTCCGTCAGTATTTTTGAAATTTCGACAGTCACACTGCATTCAAGACACGTCGAGCTGCTCGTATGCAAAATTTGAGCTGAAACAGACAACTTTCTATTTTTAGCAGTCCAGCTTCCGGAGCAAATTTCAGGGCTTAGACGCAGAGTTTTTCTTTGCATGTCTGAAGATTCCTTCTGGGTTTTTCGAGACCTTCGCAATAGTATAACATGCAAAGCAAGATGATGACTTTCAGAGTTCAGTCTTCCGAGGCTATTTTCAGGGCTTAGATGCAGAGTTTTTCTTTGATTGTCGGCATATACTTTATGGGTTTTTCGAGAGCCTCGCAGTGATGTGACATGCAAACGGAGATAACCACTCAATAAGGAACTTACTATTTTTAGCAGGTGCATCCCGACAGCCGCCTCCCAGCACTTCAGAATCACGAGCTGATCGCAATGCAACAGAAACGAGGACAAACAGAGATCATTTGATACGCATGCAAAGCAAATTAGGGTTTCCAGCTTCGAGACCTGAAAAGAGGGGCAAAAAGTCAAAAATTTCGAAAACCGGTGTAAACCACCGCGATCAGCATCCTTCAGGCTTTCTGCTGGTAAAATTTGAAGATAAACGGAGCACTTACTATTTATAGTAAGTCGTTTTGGAAACAAGCTAAAAATAGCACAGTTGCTATTTATAGCAAACCACCTTCAGAAATGGGCTAAAAATAGCAAGCCAACTAAAAATAGCAGTGTTAACAGGTTGATGAAGCTGTGAGGATCCAGCGTTCAAAATTTCAAATCATTCTGAGCTTTCGAAGTATGAAAATCAACAGACTTACTATAAATAGCAGGACGTTGTGAAATTGGCAGAAGTCGGGAAAAATGGCTAAGGCGTGAGTCTCATCCTGCAGCACCCTTGAAATGCGCCCAAAGAAGAAGAAGCTGGCAGTGGCTGAGAAAATTTCCAAGTCTAGAGTTTATCCTGCTGGACATGCAAAATGCGCCCAAGTTGGTGGAGAAATTAAGAAAATTTCTAAGCCATGAGATATGCTGCATCCTCCTCATGCCTCCATCTGCGCCCTCCCCACAGGCTTGCCTTCAAAACATTGAAAAAATTTCAAAGTCTAGGCTTCATCCTCTAGCCTAGGCAAAATGCGCCCACAAAGGGAGTGCAAGGAGAAGGTCAAAGAGGTCAAAGTGTTTTATCCTGCAGCCATGCCAAAATGCACCCACCTTGAGGATTGATTTTTTAAAAAAATTCTAAGGCATGGAAATATCCTCCACCACCTCCCAAATGCGCCCATCCTTCATGCATGTTCAACTGCGCCTAAAAGGAAAGAAGTCAAAGGAGTCAACCAAAACTCATCCTCCTCCTAGGCTCAAATGTGCCCAAATGAGGCCATGTAAAGACAAAAAAGGGAAGTCAAAGGGTCACTTGTTGAAGGCGTTACAAGTTTCATCCCTCATGCATGCTAATATGCGCCCACCTCCAAGCAAGACATGCAAAACATATTCTAAGTTAAATTTCATCCACCTCCCTATGCCAAATGCGCCCATCCCTCTCACCCCCTCAAATACGCCAAGATGAAGAGAAAGTCAAAAGGGAGGGGGGGCGTTGAAATAAAGTTTATCCTCTTGCCTATGAGATATGCGCCATATGAAGAATGTGGAGTGAAAAGTGGTAAACAAGATCGAAATGAAGAGTAAAATGTGCTAGGCGTGGGAATTTTAAAATGAAAATGTCCCTCATAGAATATAAAATGTGCCTAGACTTGAAAATTGATATTGCTAAGTGGTGGAGATAATATGCTTGGCGTTGAAATTTAAAGTGTCCTCTTCAAACATAAAATACGCCTAAGGTCATGGAGATGAATATACTTGGCGTTGGTTTTAAAAATATTCTCCATGACATACAAGTGTGATCAAGGCATTAAAATTTTCCAAGTGAATTGATAAAAAAAAATTCTCACCACAAGAAGATGATCGAAGATGAAATAAAAAGTTTTCTAAGGCAAAAAAATTCAAAAATGCTAAGTGATTTAAATTTTCTAAGGCAAAAAATGTTCTTCCTTAGGAAAAACGCCTAAGTCTGGCGAAGTGATGAAATTTCTTAGGCCATGAATGGATTGCCAGTGAAGAAGTCCAATGATGCCAACTGCACAAGGTCAACAAAAATATTTCTCAAGTCAGAGCAACAGGATTTTCACAGATATGAAGAACGGAATCAAATTTGTTAAAAAATTATTTTTTTTCCAAGGTGCAAAAATAAAGAAAATTAAATGAACCTATTCGTTATGCACCCATGAGTTTGACGCGTTCTGAAGGAAATTTTCTTCTGGGTATTGAAGATTATCGATGAGGAGTTGATTTTAAAGTCTTCCATGCTTCGTTGCAGCCTTCAGGATGAAGACTTTGATGGGAACTGGATTAATGAGTTTTCCTAAGGGAAATTTGAAAATTTTCTAAGGCAAAATGAAGAAAATGTGTTTTCAAGGTGAAATACTCCAGACGATGAATTTGAAAGGAACTACCTATGTGAATTTGCTCAAGCTCTTCGTGAAGATAATTTTCCTGAGCCAGAGATGAATGAGATCAAAATTTCGAACACCTCAGCTGGAAAAGTAAAGGGGAATACAGTTGAAGTCAAGATGGGTTGGAAAATTGGCCAAGGCATGAAGAATTTGAACGTGAAGTTGGCTAAGGAAAAACGATGATGCTTTGGAAATCAAAGCGTGAAAATCAAGTAAAGTGAATTTATATTATTAAGTGTTCTAATACCCTTCTCCTTGCTTGTTTTGTAGGAGGAACGTTGAGACCAAGCAGTGATGATTTAAGTGATGAAGAAAATAATCCAAAATGAGATTTCAACCTCGAAGGAAGAAAAAGTTGCAAAAAAATGGCTAAGTGTTGAGACTTAGTGACAAAGAAGAAATGTTTTTAAAACTCAAGATGGAGAAAAGAATGGAAGCTCAAGCAAAGTTGAAGAACAACGTCAAGAAGAAGATCGAGATCAGTGTGAACGCATCTACAAACGGGAATCTTCTAGAAAGATGATGGACATTATGGCTCATTTATTACCCCACTCCTCTTGGTGGCGGTTTTTAGGGTGAATCTTGTTTAGGGATGAG
Source organism: Sequoia sempervirens (assembly GCA_007258455.2). Classification (NCBI taxonomy): domain Eukaryota; kingdom Viridiplantae; phylum Streptophyta; class Pinopsida; order Cupressales; family Cupressaceae; genus Sequoia; species Sequoia sempervirens. The sequence continues at coordinate 315,649 of VDFB02212898.1, read as the reverse complement.
GTGGCACGATCTGGGCCATCCAGCCGATTGTAATCTTAGCCGTCCATTGGACTTGGCCAACTATAAAAGGGGGAGTCCCCCTCATTTGTATCTCATTAGACATAGAGGTAGAAGTTAGACAGTAGAGAGTAGAGGGACAACTTAGAAGTAGCTTAGTATAGATTGATAGTGTAGTTTGAAGAAGAGGGAAAGTTTTCCCTTTGAAAACTTTGTAAGAAATTGTTGTGAACACTCTCTCAATAAAAGAGTTTTTCATTGATGGTGAATTTCGTCTTTGTTGTGAGTAGCTAACAAGGTTTCTTCGTCCTTCCGATTCAGATGGTAGCGTAGAATAGTTCAAAGTAGTATAATTTTCATTCCATGCAAGTAGATGTTAATTGTGGAAGGTGGTCTTCAACTTGAGCAAACTTCGTCTATCCATACCACTAGTGTGTTCACTGACGGTGAATGCGCCTTGTGTGGTCAACTGGAATATCATGTACTTAACTTCGATCATGATTTGTGTGTTTATATGCGTCGTTGTGATGGTATTTTCATGCTAAGTTGTGATCTGAACACCTCGAGCTACTCCTTTGAAGATTGCACCGGTTCTGTGGAAGCTGTCCGAAGCGAGGCAAAGCGGAGCTTGGTTGAACCTTGTGAGAATTGATCACCATGTCCACGCCTTAGAATAGATTAGAGCCTTCTTAACCCTGCAATCACTTTAAATTCAGTACTTTCTGGTTAGAATAGGAAATTCGTCCTTCATTGATAAATCTGTCGAATTATGAAAAACCCTTCCTCTGCTGCTAAACAATTCCGTAAGTCCCCTTGAAATACCAGCAAATCAAATCTAGCCAACTGAGCCTATTCGCACTGAAAGAACCTTGGAGTTGAATGCATGAACTTTCTTGCAATCTTAGCATGCGGAATACTTTGATCAAGAGAGAGTAGGGTAGCTGTTGGCGACTTTATTTTGCGTTGATGCGGTCACGAAAATCACATCAACAAGATGTACAAAGTCAACAATACCAGTCGAGCTCTTGCACTAAAGCATCAATTACATCATGTGAAGATGTGAAAGGGAGAATCTATTACTGCATACTTCATGAGGATTTCAAATTTGAGAGATCAGCTCTCAACAATTGGGTATATGGTTGATGACAAGGATTTGACCATGCTCGGCCTCAATGGGCTACCTTTGTCTTGGGAATCCTTCATTCAAGGAATCAGTGCAAGATCGAAATTGCCTAAGTTTGATCGTCTAAGGTCTAATTGTATTCAAGAAGAATCAAGGTTGGTGGCAAGAGGCGTGTGTCAAAGTTCAAAGAATGAAGACATTCATGTTCTCGCCTCCCATGCATCAAACAAAAGGAAAAGATGGAAGGAAAGGATTCTTCAAAAGGAATCGGGACAAGGGAAATGATGATGCACCTCCATTCAAGAAGAAGAGGGATATGTCCAAGATTCAATGTTTTAGGTATGACAAGTTTGGGCACTTCGCCAAGAATTGTCCAACTAAACCTAAGCAACAGGCCACAGTTGTAGATGTTGATGATGCCTCTCCTCAAAAGGATTCAAGTGAATATTTCTTCTATTCAGCATTATCAAGCAGTGTACCTTCTGACACCAACACTTGGATAATCGACAGTGGTGCTTCACGTCACATTACCGGCTTTAAGGAGCACTTATCAAGTTTGGTGGAAAAGGAGTCTTCTGAACAAGTCATCATTGGAGATGATGCCAGCTACTCCGTGAAAGGAATTGGGACCTCTACACTTTATTTGGATTTCGGCATATCGCTTCAATTGGGTAATGTTCTTTATGTTCCTGGAATCAAGCGCAATCTTATTTCTATTTCAGCTTTAGAAGATAAAGGATATCAAGTTGCTTTCTCCAAAGGCAAAGTTCTAGTATGGATGCAGAACTCTAGCTTCAAGAATGCTCAAGTAATTGGAGTTAGACATGATAACCTCTACAAGGTTTGCTCACATTCTTTCCAAGCTTTGGTTCATGACTCTTCAAGTCTTTGTGATCTTTGGCATCGGACATTGGCTCACTTACACTTCCGAGCCCTACCTATTATGGAGAAGATGGTGACGGGCCTTCCTAAGTTCAACCAGGAGCACGAAGGCACATGCAAGGGCTGCGCATTGGGTAAGAATATAAAAGCCCCTTTTCATAGTAGAGAAAATAGATCTAAGTGTATTTTAGACCTTATTCATTCTGATTTATGTGGATCTATGTCGTTCCTTCTTCAAGTGGTTTCTTGTATTATGTTCTTTTCATTGATGATCACTCTAGGAAGACTTGGATTTATTTTTCAAATCCAAAGAATCTGAGGAAGTGCTGGATAGGTTTAAAGAGTTTAAAGCTTTGGTAGAAAATCTTTCTGGTAAAAGAATTAAGGTCCTCAGATCTGACAATGGTGGAGAATACACCTCTGGTAGTTTTCGGAATTTTTGTATTGATGCAAGGATTAAGAGGGAGTTCTGTGTTCCCTATAATCCCAACAAAATGGTGTTGCAGAAAGAAAGAACAGGCGATCGTGGAAGCAGCAAAGGCCATGATCCATGATCAAGATTTGCAAACATTTTTATGGGCAGAAGCTTCTAGGACAGCTGTATATGTTCAGAACAGAAGTCCTCATAAGATCTTGGAGAATATGACTCCAGAAGAAGCCTTTACAGGGAAGAAGCCTGAAGTCAGTCATTTGAGGATCTTTGGAAGTCCTGTCTATATTCATGTTCCCAAGGAAAAGAGAACCAAGTTGGAGCCTTCTGGCAAGAAGGGAATATTTGTGGGCTACAGTGAGACATCAAAAGCCTACAGAATTTACATTCCAGGTCAGAAGTTGATCGAGATCAGTAGGGATGTCACATTCGAGGAAGATGTTGCATTGAGAAGATCCAGGGGGATTCATATGGAGATTGATAATGAAGAATCTCCTCAAGATATGGAAGTTGACCATACTCCTGAGATTCAAAGGGAGTCTTTAGAACCAAAAGAAGACACTGATCCTGTCGAACCCTTGGAACCTACTAATGGGCCTACTGACATTGTCATTGGGAAAAAGAGACCTCTATGGGCCAGGCGTACTATGCAAGAGGCTGAAAGTTATGCAGCTCCTAGAGGCACTTTCAGAGAAAGCAAAAGGCCACATAAGTTCTCCAGTTATGTTGCATTGATGAGCCAGATTTTAGAATCTGAGCCTACCTATGTTGAGGAAGCATCAAGTCATCAGGTGTGGAGAGATGCTATGACAGAGGAGTATCAATCAATTCTTAAAAATGATGTTTGGGATATTGTTCCTAGACCCGAGGGCAAGTATGTGGTATCTTCTAAATTGCTATTCAAGATTAAGCATGCTGCAGATGGAAGCATTGAGAAGTACAAGGCAAGATTTGTGGCTTGTGGGTTCTCTCAAAAAGAGGGAGTTGATTATGATGAGACATTTGCTCCTGTTGCTCGCTACACTTCAGTCTGAACCATCATTGCTATTGTGGCATCTAGAGGATGGAAGATTCACCAGATGGATGTGAAGACAGCTTTTCTCAATGGAGTAATTGAGGAGGAGGTTTATATAGAGCAACCTGATGGATTTGAGGTTCATGGGAAGGAGTCACATGTTTGCAAGCTGAAGAAAGCCTTGTATGGTCTTAAGCAGGCTCCTCGTGCATGGTACGAAAGGATTGATCGGTACCTATCAAGTTTGGGCTTCTTGAAGAATGATGCTGATTCAAATCTCTACTTCAAGGTAATCAATGGTGATGCATTAATTTTGGTTTTATATGTTGACAATTTGATCCTTACTGGAGAAGATCACCTGATTCTTGAATGTAAGAAGGAATTGACTTCTGAATTTGAGAGGAAGGACCTTGGCCTCATGCATTACTTCCTTGGCTTAGAAGTCTGGCAAAAACCAGATGGAATGATTCTAAGTCAAGGGAAGTACACCATTGATATACTTAAGAGATTTGGCATGATGGATTGCAAATCCATGTCTATACCTATGAACACCAATCTTCATAAATTGAAGGAGGCTGCAGCTAGTTCAGATTTGGTGGATCCTACATTGTACAAACAGCTAATTGGATCTTTGATGTATCTAGTGTCATGTCCCCTTCTCAGTGACATCTCTCAGACGACAGGATTGGCCTATCATACGACCCTCGTAGGCCGATGGACTGGATAGAGGGTCACTTCGGAGCTTGGGTCAGCTTCAGTCAGCAGGGATTGATCAGTTGTCTTTCGTTCTGGCTCAATCGGAGACTATTTGCAGAATTGCTATTTTTAGCAGTTCCTGGCAGGCAGTGTGGGACCACTGCTATTTTTAGCAGTATGGCTGTGGCGGCATCAGGAATCACTTCAGAGTTCGTCAGCATCAGACGGATCGATCATCGGGTTAGAAATGAGGGAGATATTAATATTTGATCGTATTGATTAAATATTAATTAATTAACGTTTATAATATAAAGTTATAATTTAATATTATAACTTAAGTGTTTATTCCTTGAGGGGTGCGCCATCATGAAAAGGGGGCCAGTTTGCATTTAAATAATATTTAAATATTCAGTGGAGAACTATGGAGAATTGAAAATATTAAAATATGAATATTTCATTAAAACCCTATTTTGTAGCAAATCGCACTTTTGAGGTTATTTGAGGATTTTGCATTGGGAAGTCATTATGAGATTATTGAGTTTGAAAACTGATCAATTTTGGTCTGAGCCTGAGACTTAGGGTTTCACGTTCGATTCCTTGGAGAACGAGCCATCTCCAGCGGAAAGCAATTCAGAGAGTGTGCAATATCACTTGATTTATTGCCTACAGAGGTTTTCTTATTCAGAGAAAACTACAGAGCTTCAGAGAAATTCATATTGTCAGAGATTCTTCAGTATTTGTTTTCAGAGATCATTCATTAGCTGGGGCGCACCATATCTGGAGACATTGACATTGTTTTGGGAGAAGTCCGTACAAATTTAATGCTGTTTTCTGTCAGGCCGTACTTCTGACAGGGCCGTACCACTGTCCTTTGGCCGCACTCTTCAGATAAAAATAAACGCCTTCATCAGAGATCTCCAGTTTGCTTTCAAGGAGGCGCCAATATCACTGAGTCATTTTGAGCATGCCAGACGGAGGGAGAAAGGGATAGATCTGCAGAGCCGTACGATTCTGTGCATCATCAGCAAGTTGTATTTACCAGGTTTTTAAAACAATATTCATTCTTTACTTTGCATGTTTCAAAAATTTGCATTGTACTGTTTCCAGTTGATGAAATAAAAGTGACGCCTTCATCCTAGTTGGTAATTGCTATCATTTTGAAGATCTAGAAATTTTTAGAGAATTTATTATAATTTTCTGGTAAAGCCGTACCTTTGCATTTATTGTTAAAAATCCAAAAATTGCAAAAAAATCACAAAACTTCAGAAAACGTCAGAAAAACTTAAAATATCAGTCAGAGCAGTGTCAGAGGGAAACCTAGGGTTTCTACATCTAGTTAACACTAGACCTGATATTTGCTATGCAGTGAGTGCACTTAGCCAGTTTATGTGTGATCCAAGACAAATACATCTTGTTGCAGCTAAACATATCCTAAGATACTTGTGTGGCACAGTTGGATATGGGTTGAGGTATACTTCAGAAGCAGACTTGGAGTTACATGGTTTCACTGATTTTTATTGGGCAGGTTGTGTCACAGATCGGAAGAGCACCTCTGGTTGTTGCTTCAGTTTGGGTTCTGCTATGATTTCCTTGGTGCAGTAGGAAGAGGTCATCTGTAGCATTGAGTACAGTAGAGGCCGAGTACATTGCAGCTTGTATGTCAACTCGAGAAGCAGTCTAGCTTCGTAAGCTCCTTGCAGGATTGTTCGAACAATCAATGGAGCCTACTATCATTCATTGTGTTAATCAGAGTTGTGTGAAGCTTTCTGTCAATCCTGTGTTTCATGACAGAACCAAACATGTTGAGATCAAGTACCACTATATCAGAGATATGGTACTAAGGAAGGCTGTACAGTTGAGGTACATTAGCACTGATGAGCAAATGGCAGATATTCTCACCAAACCTCTCGCCAGGATAAAGTTTGAGTACTTCCGAGATAAGCTTGGTATGGTGGAGAATCCTGCCTTGACTGAGTAAGAGTCTCAGTATCAGTGAAGCCTTGTTAATACATTTTCTTCTGAGACGGAAGAATTTGAGGTGTAAGTCCTTGTTAATACATTTTCTTCTGAGACAGAAGAATTTGAGGTGCAAGTCCTTGTTAATGCATTTTCTTTTGAGACAGAAGAATTTGAGGTGCAAGCCCTTGTCAATACATTTTCTTCTGAAACGGAAGAATTTGAGGTGCAAGTCCTTGTTAATGCATTTTCCTCTGAGACGGAGGAATTTGAGGTGTAAGCCCTTGGTTCCACCCTCTGAGCTTGAGTCATGGTGGATGTCATGTGTGAGACTCCATGACATATCTTGTACTTGTGAATGTCACATTGAGGTGACAACATCATGCAAGTGATGAACACTTGTACAAACCATAGTGTGGTTGTTGCCATTATGATTGATATCGCATTGAGGCGATATCTAACTTCATGTTGAGTTGATCTCTCTTGAGCAGCTGGAAGTTCTCTCCCTAGCTGAGAGGGAGTGTTAATGATATTGAGCAGCTTCAGGTTCATTCTTCCAGCCACGAGTGAAGACATAATAAATATAGCCTATCGGCTATTTATTATATGAGTCATTTATTTAAGATTGGGCGCTTCTCTTGGCAATATTATATTTTCACTTGAGGCCAACCTTCCTTATGTTTTGTAATTAATATTTTATTGTATTCTGGCCGACCTCATAACTTGAAGAGGTGCGACCTATCTCACTTGTATATATACAAGGTTCGTTACTCCATTCATTATTCAATTCCGAATTATTTATCTCTAAGTGTGAATTTATCAAAAGAGCAAGAAGTGCGAACTTATCAAAAGGCAAGTCAAGTGCGAATCTCTCAAGTGCTGAGTGTGATCTACATCTAGAGCTGTGTGTGAATCTGTTCAAGTGCAAGTTGCGAATATCATTCAAGAGTAAATTCTTCTTGTCAGAAGTACAGTATATTTTATGTTCTTTGTATCTGAGACGAGTACATAATTCTAGCCTTGAGTTAGGCCTCATTGTAAAGAGAATTGTTGCCAATATTTATAAATATAAGAGAGATCTTTGTTGCTAGGTTTTTCTCCCTCAAGAGGAGGGTTTTCCCAGGGTATCTGCTATGTTATTTTGTCTGATTTGTTTTTTAAGTTTTTGTGCATATAATCTATTCATTAAAATTTACTCTTCAACAGGGGTGCTTTTTCATGACACTTAGCACATTTTCCAATGTTCTTCATTCAGTCTCCATCTCTAGCGTTTTATGCTTGATTACTGCCTCTAACTGCCTGACAGGTCCAATGAACATGTTGTTGGATTAATCAAGAGGCTAAGAGGGAGTCGAACGAATGCTTTACACAAAGAAGTTGTTGATTCTTTCATTAGGTGTCTCAAAAAGAAGGGCGCCACTGGCCAACAAGGGTGCCTTTACCTTGAAGCTCACTGGTTATCCTTCAATCTACATGCTTTGACGATCAACCGTTGCTATTGTTTGATTTGTCTCGCAAGTTGGATGACAGGTACGTTGCGAAGCTAGATTGAAGTTAGAGAGATCTCATGAAGACCACTTTTCTCAAGAATTGACATCTTCATCATCTTATTCAAGGGCGCCTTTTCTCAACAAAGGCACCATTTTCATCTTTGACTACATTTCTCCCTTGATAGCAAGGCGTGGTTTTCCTGAGTTAGCCAAATTTTGGCCTTTTTCAGTTTCAAGAATCTCCTTCATCAAGCAGCATCTTTTTTATCCTTTTTTGCCATAGTTGCATCATTGACGCTTTTGAAGCTTAGATTTCTCCACTTGGTACTGGGCATTCTGCCATTAATGGCTGCGGAGGTCCTAGCTTTCTTCTTGAAAAATGAAAATAGACCCACAAGAGTAAAACAAACTTTTTGGTGATTTTGACTTGACCAATGTGATTGTGAAGCCAATTTATCCTATCAAAATCATTTTCAACTAATTCTAGAAAGGTCCTATTTTTAGAGGTTTTCCTAAAAAAGGGGTTTGAAACCCTAATTTTCAAATTTTCATAAATTTTCAAGCATCTTCCTCGACACAAACCCACAAAAACCTTATGTTTGGTTTGACCTAAAACAAACTTTTGACAACATTTTACATGATTTAGCTCAATTTAAGCAAAATGCCAAAAAAAATATTTTGGGTACAACAAGGAACAATAATCTATAAATACATACTGCTGAAAATATGAACAGCAAATACTCATAAATCTTAACTCTTAATATTGCACCTACTTGTCACATCTCCGCAAACCTTATACTTTCTTTTTGTGTTAACCACCTAATGTCCCAATGTAATTTGGACTAAGGCAAGAGATCTAACATTGAAACTTTGATCATACTCGATGTTTTTGAATGTTGTATGGACCTAATGATTAAGGCTATAAACTTAATACTTTAATTGTTAATTATTACAATTGTTGAGTAATTAAAAGTTATTAAGTAAATGGTTTGTTTTTGTTGATGTTTATAGCAGCGGGAGTTATTTTTTCTCTCAATTTAAAATAATAAATGATGCTCAAGGCAGGTCGGCCTTTTGATGTACAATAAATATTTTATATTTTCTTTTTATTGGAGGCCGACCTAGATGAAAAGTCACCTTGCTTTGTATATATACAAGGTGAAGTTCATTCATTCAAATCATCAATTCATTTCTCAATTCAATTCGCACTCTCAAGAAGGAAGAAGTTCGCACCTTAGCAGCAGATCATAATTTTGGTAGCAGCAGATCGACTTCAAGGAGAAAATATATTCAATTGTATATTTGCATCAAGGAGAGGTGCTATTGATTATTGTATCAAATTCAGCCTTGTGTTAGGCTTGAGTTGTAAGCAGATTTCTGCTCTTATTCTTGAAATATATAAGAGATATATTTTGCTGAGTTTTTTCTCCCTCGAGAAGGAGGGTTTTCCCAAGGTATTTTGCTGTGTTCTGTTGTTCATTGTTTTGTGTTTCTGCTTATTTACATTTCTGGTCTAAAACTAACATGGTATCAGAGCCAGGTTTAAGACAAGACCTGATCAGATTTGTGTAAGCCGTAGAAGTTAGCATCCTTGAAGATATTTGCCTCCCTCTCACCCATCCGGACAAATTAACAAAGAAGGATTTAGAAGCTTGGTTGTTGTGATCACATGGGATTGACATCAAATCTGCACAAGGGTTTGGACAGGACAATACCAGTCGCATCATTGTTGCAAGGGAGGTATTGATAGTTTGGAAAGAGTCTCACTTCATGGAATCTTCAGACATATTCGTTTAAAATTGTTTATGCCGAGTGTCTCATTGGATTATAGATAAATATATATTGGCCTTGAAATACCAGCGTTTGGTCTTGCAGAAGAGATCACAATGAATGAAGATGCAGCCCCCTACATGTCTCATTCTGATGTTTCCAGCAATGTGTTTTGCTACAAAGATCATTGGATCAAAAGACTCCTTGAATTAAAAGTCTATCACTCTAGAACTATGAGTGAGTCTAAAGGAGAAGCCTGTATACTGTCATTCGGTGATTGCTGTGTGTGGAGAATACATCAAAGGGAAAGTTATGGAGTTTGATATCTGAAAGGCATCACTGATTGATATTTGTAATAAAGAGATAAGTATTTTTATGTTTGTACTCTGAATAATGACCATGAATTTTTTTTATGTAGTTAATAATAATTCATACAGTAACATTGAAATAGTGAATCATGTATGCTTCTAGCATTGATATTTTTCTTGTGGATAGTTTAATTCTATGAACTATTATTAATCTCTCTAAAATGCTTCTAGGACGGATCGAGGAGCATAAGGATGGTGAGAGATTGCATAAGGAATTAAAGGGGAGAAAGAACTTGATGCATCCTGTGAGGAAGTCATGCAGGTTGGAGAAATGAACAAGCATGGAGTCATAGCTTGCAGCCTTGGGACTAAGTTGGTGACGCATAACTCTCATGATTCTTCACCGGAGACATCTCTCGAGGGCACAAGGTTGGGTCAGCCTTGGATGGAGAGTTTGCATCAACAAAGAAGATTGAGAAAGATGAAGACACTAAACAACAGAGAACCTATACAGATTGTCATTGCGATCAGCTACTTCGAAGAGTAGGATATGACATTCAGAGGGAGTTAAATTCTGAGAATTCAAGGCACAAATTGAGAGCATGCCCGGGAAAAGGATTAAGGTTCTAAGATCAATCAATGGAGGGGAGTTCACTTCCAGAGGATTTTTTTGCAATCTCTGAGGCAGGGATCAAGAGAGAGTTCTATGACTCACTGAGAAGAAGTGAAGGTGTCAGCTAAGTGGGTTGTAGTGTTGCAAGGCCAGGTGCTAAAGTCCTTAGAAGACCTCTTCAGCTGTAGAGAACAAAATTGCACAAGACAATCAATCTGGATTTAACATTGGTAGCTCCGCAAACCTATTCAGAATAGGGTGTTCTGGGATGAGGTCGAGAAGGATAGTCTTGAACTCTTGCAAGTCAGTAGTGCCGGAGGTGTGTGCTGGAAAACATTTCTCTAAGGCAAGCGTTGCAGGCAATCTTGGACAAGGAGGTCAAAAGGTTGATGCAAGTACATTGGAGCTTTAGAGGGAGTCACATCATCATGAAGATTTGTTGTAATGTATATTTCTCTGAGACAAAGAAATATGAGGTGAAAGCCCTTGTAGTGTATATTTCTTCGAGATGGAGAAATATGAGGTGAAAGCCCTTGTAGTGTATATTTCTCTGAGACAGAGAAATATGAGGTGAAAGCCCTTGTAGCATATATTTCTTTGAGGCGAAGAAATATGAGGTGCGAGCCCTTGTTCATCTCTGAGATTGAGATGAGACGTCATGTTGAGGGACTCCATGACGACATCATGTTGAGAGACTCTGTGATGAACTCTTTGTACTTGTGTTTTCCACACATGGGAGTAGCCACGGTGGACGTCATGTTAAGAGACTCCATGACGACATCACGTTGAGAGACTCCGTGATGGACACTTGTACATATGTTTCTTTCCACACATGGAAGTAGCCATGGTGGATATCATGTTGAGAGACTCCATGACAATATCACGTTGAGAGACTCCGTGATAGATTCTTGTACATCTCTGAGACTAAGATATGGTTTTCCACAGTTGGGTGTAGCCATTGTGGACGTCATGTCGAGAGACTCCATGATGAAGATTACTGGAAAAATACCTCCCTAGCTAAGAGGAAGTGTTGATGTTTATAGTGGCGGGAGTTATTTTTTCTCTCAATTTAAAATAATAAATGATGCTCAAGGCAGGTCGGCCTTTTGATGTACAATAAATATTTTATATTTTCTTTTTATTGGAGGCTGACCTAGATGAAAAGCCACCTTGCTTTGTATATATACAAGGTGAAGTTCATTCATTCAAATCATCAATTCATTTCTCAATTCAATTCGCACTCTCAAGAAGAAGAAGTTCGCACCTTAGCAGCAGATCGACTTCAAGGAGAAAATATATTCAATTGTATCTTTACATCAAGAAGAGGTGCTATTGATTATTGTATCAAATTCGGTCTTGTGTTAGGCCTGAGTTGTAAGCAGATTTCTGCTCTTATTCTTGAAATATATAAGAGATATATTTTGTTGGGTTTTTTCTCCCTCGAGGAGGGTTTTCCCAAGGTATTTTGTTGTGTTTTGTTGTTGATTGTTTTGTGTTTCTGCTTATTTACATTTCTGGTCTAAAACTAACAGTTTTAATTTATGACATGGTTGTATCTATACATGTATGTTATATTTTGACTAAGCAAGTTCTAACAATCTTGTGTTGACTTGTGCATGAGAAATTGGAGTGGTTTTGCAAGTGCAAGGGTGCAACAAAAGCAGACCTAGCAACCTATCCCAAGAATAGTCCCTACGCGTTTTAACCCTGCCTTTGTAATTAGGAGATTGAGTCACAATAGATAGATCAACCGACTATGAATTTTCCCAAATTCAACTGATCGTGTTTCAGCAACCTTGTTCCAAATATCAACACCTTATCTTCACTAGCTAATATGATATCGTATAAAAATAATATAAACCTATTTGACCTTCACAATTACAAACATATATATATATATATATATATATATATATATATATATATATATATTTTGTTGATAATTAGAAATCATCTTAAATATATGGAAGACAAATTTCCCAAATATACGGAAGATAATTGATAGAGGTCTATAGACAGATTGCAAAGGTTAACAACAGGTGTGCAGAAAGGAAGAAGGTCGGTATTGTTGGAATGGCTTTGTCGTTACACCAAAAGATCGACATGTTAATGCCCAATACAAACACCAGATATATACAGGATCCACAGGAGGTGGTTAAGCCATATCACAAATCTCGAGGGCGGTGTTGAACAACCAAGGGGACGAAGGCACCAACCTTCCAACAATCCACCCGCCCCAGTGTGACCGAGGGATTCAAACCCATGACCTAGGCTATGATACCACTTTTTCAAATGGCTTTGTTGTTGGGCCAAAAGATCAACCTGTTAATGCCCAATACAAACACCAGATATATACAAGATCCACGAGAGGCGGTTAAGCCATTTCATGAATTTTGAGGGCAGCACTAAACAACCAAGGGGATGAAGGCACCAACCTTCCAATAGGTATCCCATTTTACATTGGTCTCAGGCACTACCTATGTAAATCTCAATCAAATGCCCTCAATATTGAGAGGGATATTGTAAAATACAATATCTCTATGTATGAGATGAGGTTCCCTTTTGACAGCAAGAATTTCGTGAAGAACAATCTTCATCTTGGCCCAAGGTTTTATCATGTACCACATTTAGAAGATTATTGGGCTGATTGTTTTGATGATTATGAGATCAGGAAAAGGAATTGGATGAGGATGACTTTGAGGAAAATTGTTACTTTCAGGTTAGGTTGGGATATTGACGGAGTTGAAGATGGTGAAACCGATCTGATTGATCCCATCTACACTAGCCACATTCTAATGCAGCCCACGGTGCCTATCGATTGGAGTCTCAGAGAGCCTAAAGACTCGGAGGCAGAAATTGTAGTGGTTTTAAAAAGAACACAAATATGGCTCGATAAGAAGAAAGGTGAGGCTACTAAAGCTCAACCTAAAGGAAGACAAAGAACAGGAGAACAAATCAAACTGGGTCAAGTGGGTACATCCTCTTCAACAACAGTGTCATCTCCAACACAACACATGGTAACACCAAGTGGCAGTGGAGACAAGGAAGAGCCTCCAAAGAGGAGGGAAAGTCCTAAAAAGACATGTAGCAATGGTCCTACGAAGGACAATGGTTTAGGAGATCTAACGGAGAAGGAGAAAGAGACAAAAAAGGAAAGAGAAGGTGAACAAGAACAAGAAATTGAAATAATGGAGATTGGTTCAACTGGAGATCAACCAAATCCATCGCAAGAGGTAGCTAAGAGAAGTACACAAAAAGGTAAATCTCCTACCTCCTTTCCCTTTGATCTATAGAATGTAACAAAAACTCCTTTGAAAAGAGCTCTTTAGTTCTCCACACCTGAGTCCTCTCAAAATATTGGTGTTGCTTCTTCCCCTTCATGGTTGGAGAATACGTTGTCTAGAAAGGGAAAAACAGTACTTGTTAGTCTACCAAATGATAATATTGTAGGGCAGATATTACAAAGACCTCCTAAGGCCAAGAAAATGAAAACAACTTCAAGGTTGATGGAGGATAGCAGCTCAACGCACTTGTTTATAGAAATTGCCCACCCATCTACATAGAAAGACCCTAGTCGAGCTACCGTAGCTGACTACAACATGGCAAAGGTAGATTTGGGTCTGCCTAGCAAGGATGGAGATGTACATAATTTTCTGGTGACTGCCTCCAAGTTGGTAGAAAGAATAGAGAAAGACAAGCAGGACAAAGATGAATTAAAGAAGGCAGTGGAACTACTTTCAAATTGTCTTAAGTCATTGTTGGATCCTTCTCGCCAACCTCTTAGTCGGGCAAGTGCTTCCTTCAATCCAAATTTTATAGTTGGGAAAGAAATGGTGAACAAAGTGCAGAAGGACAGCTATTATGGGAGAATTGTTCAAGAGAGGGTGAGTGATATAAAAATCAAAGGGCCTCCTTTTATTGAGAAAATGAAGAAATTTCATGATGACTTGATCTTACTAAGAAATACTATTAAAACTAAAATAGCAAATAGAAAACAAGAAGAGGGTCTTGGTGCAAGAGCACCTTGTTGCATTCAAGCCTCCATGAGGCCAATTTCTAAAGGAGTATTTAGTGAGTGCTTAGGGGTCATTCAATAAGGTCTTTCAAAACCATTATAATGTATTTAAGTCATTTGATAGGCATTTGGATAAGTTATGTAGTCATTTTGTCTAATTTGCAAAAAGTGTCAAATGTTGTTAAATGGCACACGAAGAGTCAATTGTCAAATTTGTAATAAGAGTCAAGGGATTTAGATGTTGTAGGGTCCATTGGGACTATCCAATAGCATTTGAATTGTTTGAAGGGTCTTTGGAGTCAAAAATGCAAAAATTGCATATTTTGTAAAAAGTTGTTATATTGAAAATGCAAAAAAGTGCAAATGGTGGAGTTAAGTAGTTAGAAGATTGGTTGAATCAGTTGTGGTTGTTTAGTGTGGGGTGGAAAAGCCTTAAATTGATGGAAAACCTCAAGGTTGAGGTTAGAGGGACGTAAATAAAGAAGAATCAATGATGAAGCCCTGTTTTATATGCAAATTTCTGAGTTTTACTGGTAAAACATGATTGCAGACTTCTGTACGGCCATGTATGGCATTATTTTCGAGGGGCAGTCATTGGGATTGATGCACCTATGAGTCTACTTCATTTTTCTTTTTGTTTCATTCAATTCCATACAGGTATGAAGAAGTTATAACAATTTTACTCTAGACGGGTAGATTTAGATTTACACAGGGCAGCAAGCAATAAAAATTGCACATCTTTCATTTTAACCATTAGAAATTCATAAAAACTTGCATGAAGGTCTGTTTTAAGGTTATGAATGATTTCCCATTGGTTTCATTGATTTTGGAGAAGATTTAGATGAGTTTTGAAGAAACACTAGGCTGTAACAGTGACATTTTTTATCAACAAAGGAGAATGGGTGCTAGGGTATGTCGAAAATGCATTGGAAAGGGATGTGATTGAGTTGGCATAGCATGTACAGGACTAGTGTAGCATGTTTGAAGGCTTGGAGAAGTTGTTGGAGTCTTAGAAACCATAGTTCCTATAAACCCTCTTGATGCCAAGTCCAAATAGGCCTAGTTGGCAATGCAACAGTCCTATTTTGAAGATCATGATCCAAAGTAACCTATGCTAAGTTTTTCATATGTTATTGTATGCCTAAAAGGTTGCCCGAAAATGTACTTACAGTCTTGAGAAGAGGTGTGAGTCAAAAATTAAAAGTGACTATTCCTAGAGGGAAGGCTACAAGGAATCAAGGTAGATATGAGAAATAGGCTAGATGGTGGAGACTTTTGGAGTTGTGGGTGGTTTAGTTGTGTTAGTCATGTTATTCTCATGCTATAAGAACCTTAACAAATGTTGATTAAGGAGTTTGGGGCATTAAAAGCTTTGTGTGTACTTGAAAGTTTGAAACCATTGCCCAACGTTGCCAAAGTGAACTGTCCAAGAAATGAAGTTGTGTGCTTTGAATCCTCCAAGGTAAAGCATGATAGCAAGATTGTGAGAAGACACCAGGTGCACTAAAGGTCAGAAAGAGTGTTAAGATGTTGATTACACGTGTTGAGTAGTTGTCAAAGAATGCTTTAAGGTGAAAATGAACTTGAGTTGTGAGATTTCTGTTTTGAGTTATTGGTGGAATTGTGGAATTTGTTTTTGAACCCCCTAAGCATTGCATCAGTTGGTATCAGAGCTCAGAAGGTCTGGGCTAGAGTGTTTTGTGGTTGTGTGTTTGTCGTTTTGTGCAAGTTGGTGGCCAAGAGACTAGGTAGAGGAAAAGTGGAAGGACCTAGGTGAGGCAAAGAAGTTGAGAAGCAAGGTTAAAGGGACTTGCTCGTGAAGATGGATTTGTTGAGAAGATACCAACAGGTTGAGGGTTCTTTAGAAAAGAAACAAAAGAAGAGGCAAGAGGAAAGAGAGATGAAGAAGCAAAGAGAGAAAGCAAACCGGTTGGAGGTTGAACAAAAGATCAAAGAGTTAAAGCAAGCTTTGGAACGACTAATGGAGAGACAAGAGAAGATCCAACAGTTCTATGAGCAAACAAAATCTAGTTGGCACTTACCAATCAAGAAAAGGGTCACATGGGCTATTGAGAAGATCATGTTGAGAAGAAAACAAGAGGAGAAGATGAAGCCCCTATTAAAGGTAGAACAAAGCAAACAAGTTGAAGAGATTGTTGATAAAGAAGAGTTCAAGCAAGTGGAAAGAGATGAGCACTTAGAGGCTGAAGGTCTTGAAGACATAAAGACAGCAACTGTAAAGGAATATTCAACAGTGAAGAAAGAAGAAGATGATGAATTGATGTCTAAATCTGATAAAGAGAAGGGAAAGGATGGATTGGATTTGCAGATACAAATTGGGCTACCAAGGTATGAGAAACTTACTTCATTGTTTCATAAGGAGGTTAATGGATTTTTCAGTTTTCTCCAAGTAAAAACTTATGCATATGATAAGGCAGCAAATGTAGAGACATATTGATTGATAGAGCAGATGGCAAATCAAGGTGCAGAGTTTGTGTATGAGTTTGAGCATGTACCTGATGAGAAGATGGAAGGAAGACTCATTTTTCTTGTTGTGTTTGAGATTTCAAGGAAGGGTAAACCAAGGGTCAAGATGAAGGTGCATTTCAAGGAAGACACTCAATCGGATTTATACCCCTTACAAATTTTTGTGATTGCAGGTGATGGTGAAGATATTTTTCTATTTGCAGGTTTTGTACTCTTTGCTACCTCAAGGGACTTGAGTTTTTTCTTCAAAGGGAGAATGGTGTAGGAGCACCTTGTTGCATTCAAGCCTCCATGAGGCCAATTTGTAAAGGAGTGTTTAGTGAGTGCTTAGGGCTCATTGAATAAGGCCTTTTAAGACCATTATAATGTATTTGAGTCATTTGATAGGCATTTGGATAAGTTATGTAGTCATTTTGTCTAATTTGCAAAAAGTGTCAAATGCTGTTAAATGGCACATGAAGAGTCAATTGTCAAATTTGTAATAAGAGTCAAGGGATTTAGATGTTGTAGGGTCCATTGGGACTATCTAATAGCATTTCAATTGTTTGAAGGGTCTTTGGAGTCAAAAATACAAAAATTGCATATTTTGTAAAATGTTGTTATATTGAAAATGCAAAAAAGTGCAAATGGTGGAGTCAAGTAGTTAGAAGGTTGGTTGAGTCAGTTGTGGTCATTTGGTGTGGGGTGGAAAAGCTTTAAATTGATGGAAAACCTCGAGGTTGAGGTTAGAGGGATGTAAATAAAGAAAAATCAATGATGAAGCCCTGTTTTATATGCAAATTTCTGAGTTTTACTGGTAAAACTTGATTGCAGACTTTTGTACGGCCTGATTTTTGAGGGGCAGTCATTGGGATTGATGCACCTATGAGTCTACTTCATTTTGTTTTTTGTTTCATTCAATTCCATGCAGGTATGAAAAAGTTATGACAATTTTACTCCAGGCAAGTAGATTCAGATTTACACAGGGCAGCAAGCAATAAAAATTGCACAACTTTCATTTTAACCATTAGAAATTCATAAAAACTTGCATGAAGGTCTGTTTTAAGATTATGAATGATTTCCCATTGGTTTCATTGATTTTGGAGAAGATTTAGACGAGTTTTGAAGAAACACTAGGCTGTAACAGTGACATTTTTTATCAAGAAAGGAGAATGAGTGCTAGCGTATGTCTAAAATGCATTGGAAAGGGATGTGATTGAGTTGGCATAGCATGTACAGGACTAGCGTAGCATGTTTGAAGGCTTGGAGAAGTTGTTGGAGTCTTAGAAACCATAGTTTCTATAAACCCTCTTGATGCCAAGTCCAAATAGGCCTAGTTGGCAGTGCAACAGTCCTATTTTGAAGATCATGATCCAAAGTAACCTATGCTAAGTTTTTCATATGTTATTGTATGCCTAAAAGGTTGTCCAAAAATGTACTTACAGTCTTGAGAAGTCTTGAGAAGAGGTCTGAGTCAAAAATTAAAAGTGACTGTTCCTAGAGGGAAGGCTACAAGGAATCGAGGTAGATATAAGAGATAGGCTAGATGGTGGAGACTTTTGGAGTTGTGGGTGGTTCAGTTGTATTAGTCATGTTATTCTCATGCTATAAGAACCTTAACAAATGTTGATTAAGGAGTTTGGGGCATTAAAAGCTTTGTGTGTACTTGAAACCATTGTCCAGCATTGCCAAAGTGAACTGTCCAAGAAATGAAGTTGTGTGCTTTGAATCCTCCAAGGTAAAGCATGATAGCAACATTGTGAGAGGATGCACTAAAGGTCAGAAAGAGTGTTAAGATGTTGATTACATGTATTGAGTAGTTTTCAAAGAATGTTTCAAGGTGAAAATGAACTTGAGTTGTGAGATTTCTGTTTTGAGTTATTAGTGGAATTGTGGAATTTGTTTTTGAACCCCCTAAGCATTGCATCAAGTCTGTGGCTACAAATTGATAACGAGTTCGGAGAGATCTTAGATATGGGATTAGAGAAAGCTACTGCGGAGAAGATCATTCCATCCAAAGAGGAATCTAGGATCATAATGTGGAAGAAAAGCATTGAATGGAAACTTTCCTTCCATTAGCAAAATACTCAGGAACAGAATAAGTTGTTGAAAGAACGTACTCGTGTTAATGTTGATCTCATTAAGGAATTCTCAAACTTTGGATGCCAACTCATGAAAAGTGACAATGGTGGAGTAGCTACTTTGGATGAATTAAAGGAAGGAGTCCTGAAGGTTGTTCATACACTGTCAAATGAGCAAGCTTTTAATAAGAAGACTATGAAGAAATTGGCTAGGATCGACTCTGCATTATCTTGGTACGAGAACTTTCCAGCCAACCTAACAACCAAAATCGACACCATCGTAGCAACAAAGCCCTTTGGAAGTTGAGAACCAAGAATGTCACAATCCCTCAGCATGTTGAAATCCTGATTGTCACCCAAGCTCTCAAAGATTACAAAGCACAAGTAGTGCCCAATCAACAAGAACAAGCAACCAATGAAGCACCCATGCACTCATCTACCCAGCCACCTCAGCAATAGCCACGTTTCATTTAGATGTTTTATTTCATATGCTTTAATGCAATGAACTTTATTTTGCAGTTCTTTTAAAAAATCAGTTTTTCAAGATTTTGGCAATAATTACTTTTGGAGTACTTTAAATATGTAATTCAAAGATATTTGAAGGGTCTGAAATTTTGATACCCATTACGGTTGGATGTAAGAGTGAGAATCGATCAAAGAAGGATCAATACAATTTTGCTCGTTTCTGAGGAAATTCATTGTCTATGTGCATTGGAAATTTGAATGCGATGCTTAGTGTTTATGTATAGGTCTGTGAGCTTATATAAATGCTTGGATATTACTTTTCTTTGTAAATGCGATATTTTATCATGTTACATTCATCTTCTTCTCGAACAAAGTGAAGTTTAAATCTGAATAGTCATTTATCTATTACTAATAGCTCAATCTTTGCGTTGAAGCATTGGTAATATTTGTTTCTTCAACTCCTATAACCCGTGCATTCAAGTTGATAGTTTGAAGATTCATTGCTTAAGTTCTATCGCATTTGTATCATGGATATGAACAAATGTTAGTTTGCCTTTACTACATTTTGGTCAAAAGTATATACCCATCTTTTAAATTTCAAAAATCAAAAATTTTATCATACAAGGGAGTTGTACCTTAATTAAAATTCAGAGGAAAGTTAATTAATAATTTGCCCAACTGTTCGTTGTTTATTTGTCTTCATTTTGGGTATAAAAGAGTCGTATTAATTTAATTTTCAAGACAACAAATTTGTCAACCAACTCCTCCAAAATCACTTGGGCTCAAGAGAATAGGTAGCTTTGATATCAAGAATGAAGCTCATGTTATTAAGGACTAAAAAAATGAGTTTTATCGAGAGAATAAAATTGTTTATATACAATGAGAAAATCCATTTTAGCTGCTTGTACCTAACACTTTATGTTATTATGACCACTTTACTAACCAGTTTTAAACTTAACAGACTCTCATGTGATGTTGATAGTCCAACAAACAGAAAGCTTACTTCTATTCAATCACATATTTTTACTGCTTCAATCTACTGCATTTATTAAGTCCTTTTTTTGATTAATCCAATTTATTCTTCAGAAAACAAGTTTTCTTGAGCTGGGTAGTTTTGAGCAAAAAGTTGTTGCTCAGCAATGAGCTCCCGAAGGTATTGAGTGGTTCATGAAGAAATCGTATCCCTGAGATTAATAATGAGTAATCCCCACTTAGATGTATGTTTTACATGAAAGTCTACATTACTCTTGATCCTCAATTTCAGCCTGTCAATATATAAATAATAAGCCATAGCTATAGCCTTTGTGCAAGTGAAAAAAAAATGATTTCATCTCTCACGTGCCAAGAAAGAACAGTCCCATGAAAACTTGGGTTCAGGGACTTGGATCACATCCCCATACCCATATTTCCTCATAACCATGTTGTAATGTCCCCTTTTTAGCGAGTGTCAGAATTTTGTGGATGAGCCTATCATCTGGTCCTCATAGGCTAATAATGGTGATTACAGGGCCTAATATGGGAGTTTTTTGGGGTTCTCCAGATGGCAGTTTGTTGTGTTTTCTTCTCCAGTTCATTGGCATATTCTGAGGTGATCATCTCCATGGTTTTCTAGCTCCATTTATGTATACTTTCTATTTTTAGTAAGTCAGTGGGATGTTAAGGGCCAACCTTCCTATTTATAGTAAGGCATCCAGATGGGTAGAATGAGCAGTGGGTTAGCCTGTGGTGAAGTTATAATTAATTAATAATGATTATTGACGGAGTTATGGTATTAATTATTATTAAAGTCATACTTTAATAATAATTAATTAATTATAAAGTGAAAATATTAAATGGCTTATTGACTTTATTATAAAAGTTCATTTAATGATATAAAGTCAAATAATAAAGTCATTGTTTTGGGCACCCAAGTGAAGGATATATTATAAAGTCAACAAAAGCAAATATGTTTATTATATTTAATGATTTAATTGCTCATGGGAAATCGTGCCATTTGGGAGGTGATATAAAAGGCTTTCAAAAAGCAAATAGAATTATTCTACACTTGCAAATATTTTGTTGCTTAGGCATTTGGAGAAGAAAACCAGGGTTTGCTGCAATTTGGTCTTTGAGAATGTTCATTCTCTCAGATTTGTGTTTTCCACAGGTGTGAATGATCATCCAAAGGTTGCATCTTTAGGGTGGCTTCATTCAGAGGTCACAATTGTGCTCAATTGAAGAGATTTTCTCAGAGAATATTGAAGGGTTTGTAACAGAAGATCAGAATTCATTCATAGCAAGCATTATTGGCTACCTTCGTTGCTGTTTGCATCCATTCCAATTAGCATGTTGGTCTTTTGAGGCCGTACAGATTTTCTTTGCTGAGGCCATACCATTCTCTTTGCTGGGCATGTAGTTCCTTGGAAGAAACGCCTAAGGGATTAGTGTGCAAACTTCATCATTCGGAGTGGCTAAATTAATGATAACAATCAGCAAACAATTTAAGGTGGAGAATTCGTCAATTTGTGCTAGGCGTCCTTGTATGAGGGTTTCCAGTTGCTGTTAATAATTTCCAGAACTGCAATATATAATGCTTGGCTTCAGGGTATGGTGCTAAATGATTTCTAAGCATTGTATAAAATCTGATTTGAATAAAATAAAAGTTTTCTTTAGTAGTTTGGCATTATTGCAATTGATTGCATCTATTTTTCTTGCATTTTCTTGGCATAAACCTCAAAACACAAAGAAAAAAAAAAAACTCTGAAAAACCAAACAAATCAAACAAGGCAGATTTTTCAGTTAGCAAGTGACCATTTGGGGTGGGACACTTCACATGCATGAAAGATTTTAGACAATTGATGATAAAGATAATGTAACTACAAACTATTTGAGAGTAATTAAACTAGGACAGCACAAACAAATAAATATCTGAGATAATGCCTTCTATAAACACTCATTCACCTGCAAGCCTTTTATCTGCTTGATATAGTTTCAATAGCTTTGCTTATTCTGTTCTGAACAATAATCATAGAATAGATAGGCATTAAATGTCACAGACTCAGACACATAAGACTATGCAGGTCTTTGCAAGTTGTCCTGTATAAACAGTTTATTGAAACCATCTAAAATCTAGACATTACATTAATAACATATCCAGCAAGGACACCTACCACAAGCAGATAACTGTGCGTTACTATTAACAGTTCAGGATGTGATAAAGGAAAATGAAAACTGGTGTATTGTAGCTTCAATCCCCATAACTAAATATTTTCTGCTGGACTTCCAAAAGTCTCACAATCAAGATTTTATTTAATCATTAATGACTGATACAACTTCAAATTTATGAAAGAAAGTGAAACATAAAACTAGAAACGTAGCACCTTACAGCCAACTCATCTGTCACACATTTCACCAAATTTAGTTAAGTTGGAAAAAGAAAAGCTATATCTATTTGCCCACAAGCTTGTGAAATTTATATGATGTACCCACTACTGATAATCTACTTCAAGGGTGCATGGACTGAAAACATTGAATGTGATTAACCATACCTTAATATCCCTGTGAATCACTGGAGGCCTTAAATCACCCAAGTACCTCAAAATATCCAGTACCTGTGAAATCATTCCCAAAACCAACCAATCAATATGGTCTGCTGCACATTTAAGAGAACATTAGTGAGGAAACATGTGAATAAAATTTCAACACAAGACTTAATCTATCATTGGCACTGTTAATATTTATCCTTACCTTTATGGTAATCTCCTTGATTTCCTTTTCAGATACATGCCAGCCACTTTGTACAAGGTCTGCCAAAGATTTTCCACTGGCAATCTTTTGAACAATGTAAAAGACACGATCTCTATCAGTATCCACCTGTGAAGTACACATTGTGACCTGTCACTTCAAAGAATTGTAAACATCCTGCATTTTAAAGTTTGGGAATTGGTTTTTTCAGGACAATGAAATTTAGTATATGATCTCAAAGCAACAGTGATGAAAAATAAAAATCAATCTGGTGTTGAGATCCAATTCCACATTCAGATGGACTTCAACCGTATATATGTCAACACTAGGGTATATATGAAGTCCCTTCAACTTAGAATATGACAGATGTATTCCAAATAGAGCTCAGACATAAAGAAAATACTCTGAAAGACTGAAAGGATATCTTACTCGAATATCTTTAAGAGAAGTTTAAAAACACTTGAAAATTTTGAACCCTTTAGTAATGCCCATGAATAGCCATTAAAGATTAATCTGACTGTAAAACTAAAAAATACAAGGCAGTACTCAACACAAATTTAATAGAAAATTGAATAACTTATGCTTGTTGAAGCTAAAAAAGATAGAAAAGGTCCAAATGTATCGTAGATTCTCTAACACAATAATCAGAATCCTAGAAAAAGAGAAGTGGTCAATAATTAGAAGCAACCATCATGATCTAATATCCAAGGCCAAAAAGAAATCAGAAATGGAAGTTCATCAAGTGGTAGACTGGTATTTCTTCGTGATTACTTATCAGATCAATCCACTATGTCATAATTAACCACTAGGCTGTTTGTGGATCAAACCTCCTGCGGGATAGCTTAATGTGATAGGCCAACTATGGAACTCAAGATCAATCCTAACCTGAAGGGGTTCCCTCTATGCTGAGTCAACTCCCAAATGAACAATGACAAAAAAAATTAATCATAGCAGCTTACCAAGGTTGGTAAGAAAGCCTCTGCACCCCAAAGAGCAACAAAATCCCCTCAAAACCGTACCAGACTATGCAACAATTCTCTGTCTTTGGCTCCATCTCAAAAAGTTTGCGACCTCCTAGATTTTATAGAGGTGGTTGTGTGTTTGGATTGGATATTGATCCATGCAAACGCATAGCTGACCCAATGGAAATCTGCCCATGATGTGAGTATATCTCAGGATGACAATAAGTTCATTTTTCATCTCCAAGCAAAAACTATAAAATGAATAAGTTTTTACTTTTAGTGATAAAGCTTCAAATAGATCTCAAAAGTAACCCTTTATCTCTCCTTTTCTCCAATCCAGGGTGTTAATACAAACTTGGTACTGCATAATGTAATGTCCCCATTTTTACGCCATGTTGTTCTTAAGCATTGGCCAATTTCTAGGGTTTTCTGAAGGCTCCTAGGTGAGTTGGGAGAGTTCCAATGTTCTTGGAGAGCTCAGTGGTGGCTTTCCTCAGCATCCAATGGTGTGTTGCATTTTGTTGGTCCTTGAGATGGTGGTGATGATCTTCATTGCATTTTTGGCCATATGGGTTGTTCTCCACATTTCTTAGAGAACACTACTATTTTTAGTAAGTGCCCGTTTTGGCACCTGGCATCTTTCCTTGTCATCAGCAACTTCTTGGTGCAATTAGTTTCCATTTCAGATGTCTCCCAATGCTTTTCGTAAAATGATTGGGAATTATTTTAATATTTACACTAAAGTTATAAAGTAATGTTTTAATATTACTTTAGTGTTAAATATTAAAAAATGAATAGGTTATTAAAGTTTTTTTTTTTTAAAAGAAAAGCAAAAAGCACTTTTCATGTAAAAAAACAAAATAAAGTTTTTCAAAACAGCAAAAAAACTTTTTGAAAAGCTGGGAAAAAGTAAAAAGCACTTTTTGAAAAAATAGGGAAAGGCCAAAAAGCGTTTTTTTTCAAAAAAGCAGGGAAAAAAGCTATAAAAGGAGGCATGGGGTAGCTCATTTGGTCATGTTGAGTTGAGATAACAAAGTGTTGCTGGATTGGGGATTGAATCCTTCAAGGCTTTGAGGGCGAAAACCCTCAAGGTTGTTCTAGTTTCAGATTTGAGAGACACTACCTAATTGGACATTGGTGTGGCTTCACTGCAGGGGTCACCATTGGAGTTATTGGTGAAGATTTTCAGTTTGGTTACAGCTATGGATTCATTTGATGTATTTTAGTTGCATTGATTTGGTGTGATTTTCTGACTTTGCAGAGTTTTTGGAGTGAGTTTATCTTGGTTTTGCTTGTTGGGCCGTACCATTCGTTGCATAGGCCATACCACCTTTTCGATGTTGCAGATTGAAGGGCTAGCAGTTGGCTTCTAGGTATCTGCTTATCTTTTTCCTTAGCACTGGGCCACCAAGTCTGCAAGTTTACAGAATTTTTATTGGAGTTTCTGATTTTTGGGAGTTAATCGCCCCTCCTAGTAGGCCATACATCCCTTGGCATGGAGTGTGTGGGTTCATGGAGTGATTTTCCCCTCATAACCTGACTTTAGGGGCTCTTGGAGTGGTGCCTACACCCTTTCTAGGCCTTGCAAACAGTTCCAAAGTGTTCTATGGTGATTGGTAAACTTATTGGATGGTGTGCCATATTGTGGCTTGCTGTTCTGAGGTGTTTCAAACCTGCTGCTTCATATCAGACCTGATACAGTTGCTGTTCAGACCTATTTCAGACTCCTGGGTGTCATCATTGAGGTATACTTCATTGATTCTTAGCAAGGGGTAACTTATTCATGTGTTGGGTATCATTTTGGGGAGTTGGATTAAGTGTATAGCATCATTTTCACTGTAGCAGCAGTCTATGATGTTCTAAAAATAATTTGTAATGAGCCCTTAATGTAACACCGTTTGGTAGTTGTGGGAGTAAATGGTGACTCCCCAAAACCCCCAGGAACAGTTGCTAGACCAAAATATCTTCCACAAGAGAGAGAATGGCAAGAAAGCTTGCTTCAACAATGCAATATTGAATAATGGTTGAATATGTTTGAATGCAAATGAACATGAGATGCCTTGCTTATAAAGGCAAGGTAGAGAGATAGGATTAGACAAGATCATGACAAGTGTCTTAATCCTATTACATGAGACAACTAACAAACTAACTACCTAGGAATCAAGCAATACTAGCTAGATAAGATAAGTTCTAGAAAAGCCAACTAAGGCTTCTAAAAAGAATTTTATATCCTAAGTAAACTTAACGTGTGAATATGTCCCCTAATTACCTTGCGAGTGAATTAGCTAGGTACAAGACATTTATTCACACCAATAGTAGTACCATAGGTTGTTGTACCCCAAAATTAAAATTTTTGTTACACTTCGACATTTTGAAGAAATGAGTAAAAGTCTAGTTAAATCAGTCAAAAAGGTCAAAATTTGGGTGTGTGTGTCTTGCATGAGGGGTTAAAATGTGAAATTCCCAAAATCTAACGATCTGGGTCTGCTAAGAGCGACCTAATCTACAAAACCCAGATCTCAATTTTTCATCCCTACTTTTTAAGAAAACTGCTATTTTCAGAAATTTTCTAAAAATAGTAACTTTTTCTGGGTTTTTCTGGGTTTCTTTTGAAATAGATACTAGCAAAATTTTCTAAAAATAGAAAGTTGGTCCGATAGAGTTCAAACTGATTTTGATTGGCTCAAAATACGTCCATATCAGGCTGGTGCAGTCAGAATCTCAAAATAATCAGTTTTGCCCTACTGGGTCTATTCTACCTTTTCATAAGCATATCAAGAGCTTTGAGGTCATTAATGGAGGTCATTCGGCTGCCAGGCATCAAATTCAACATTCAAGGCATTGAACAGAAGGCGAGATGGTGAACAAGCACGAAGAACAAAGAAAGAGAATGAAGACTGTGAAAATTTTCCAACTCTGGTTGTCATGGGTGCCCCAAGTGAGAATAGGCGCCCATCTTTTTAGGGCACTAAAAGTTGAAATTAGGGTTTGAGCCTACAATCAAAGTTGCTCAGTTCTCTTCCAGCTCCGCAACGAACCCAAGGTGCAGTCAACGGATCATCCAGTCGTCCAGGATTCAGAGCTGAACAGAGAAGACTCAAACAGAAGTCAAAATAAAAAAGAATGAAAATCATCAAAATTTGACTAAGTCTGAGAACTTGGGGCGCCCCTGGTGAAGAAGGGTGCCCAGCTTTTTCAAAATAAAAAAGAATGAAAATCATCAAAATTTGACTAAGTCTGAGAACTTGGGGCGCCCCTGGTGAAGAAGGGTGCCCAGCTTTTTGGAGCACCTAACTCAGCATTTAGGGTTTGTGAATATGCTCAATCTCTTCAGTATTCAGCCAGCTTCGCCACGCCTGTCTCCGTCAGATCATCCGACTGTCCAATCTCCAGTAGATTCAAATCAAAGTGGAATATACAGAATAGAGGTTTGAACTTGAAAATAAAAGGAAGAAGAAAATGGCTAAGTCTGGAGGTTTTGGGCGCCCCTGGAGAGAAGAGGCGCCCAAGTTTTCAAGGGTCTAAACAAATGAATTTGCAAACGTAGCTCTAATGTGATTTCTTCAGTGATGATCAGGCTCTCCAACGAGATATTTGGCACGTCAATCGGAGTTTGCAGTTGCCAGATACGAGAGGCTGAACATAGGGTGAAACAAGAGTGAAATTTCAAAATTCAAAAGCAAACAAGTGAGTAGAAAATATTCCAACTCTGGTGAGTTTGGGCGCCCCAACTTGCCAGGGGTGCCCAAGCTTTTGAAGGCCCAAACTCAACAATTTGCTGAAGTTTCTCCCAGGAGACCCCTCTCAATATCTCCCCAGCTTCGCAACGAGCATAACCATCAGTCAATCCGATTCCCGA
Source organism: Sequoia sempervirens (assembly GCA_007258455.2). Taxonomy (NCBI): domain Eukaryota; kingdom Viridiplantae; phylum Streptophyta; class Pinopsida; order Cupressales; family Cupressaceae; genus Sequoia; species Sequoia sempervirens. The sequence continues at coordinate 287,798 of VDFB02212898.1, read as the reverse complement.
ATCACCAGATTCGACAAGATCATCTGTAGAAGAAGAGTTGAAGAAATTGAAAATCATAAAAAATGGTTGACTCTGGACAAAATGGGTGCCCCTGGAGGAAATAGGCTCCCATGAATTCGAAGGTCGAAATGAAGTTTTTAACCAAAGACACCTCCAAAACAATCTTCTCAGAATCAGTCAGGCTCCGCGATGAATCATTCAGCTCGCTCATCAGATTAGTCTGCAAGCTGGAAATCAAGGTCAAAGTAGGGGGTCAAAGTTGTGAAAAGTTGAAAATATCAAAAAAATGACTAACACTGCTTGAAGTGGGCGCCGCTAGCCAAGAAGGGCGCCCAACTTCTCATGCCTTAGTAGAATTTTCAAGATTTTCAAAGTTTCAGTTTGTGAGATGAAGCATGGGCATCCAAGTTCAATGAACAGAGGTTTTTAGGGTTTTGAAAATAAAAGCAAAAGAAAGAAAACCTAATTCAAACCCTAATGTCTATTTAATGCATCTCTTCAATGTAAAATTCATCATTTTTGCAGGTAGCATTCGAAGGAGAAAGTTGGAGCTGCAAGTTTGAAGAATTTTTCATAATTCAAGAACCTCAAGTTTGCTGGTTATTCATCAAATTTTTCAGACCAGCGAGTATAAGGCCTTGCTTTTCCAAGCTTTTTCATCTAGAAGATCAAATTTTTCAAGGAGGCCAAGAATTTCAAATTTTCAACCATCTGGGTCTTTTCACCTCATTCTTCTAAAGAAATTTTCAATAACTTCATCAAGTTGCAGCAGTTGCTTTTTTTTTGCATGTCAATGAAATCCTCAGTGCATTCAATTTTCAATCATCTGGGTCCTCTCAAATCAGTCTTCTGAAGAAAACCCATATCACAGCTTTTTCTCAAGAAAATTCCAAAATCCTAGGGTTGGCTGCTTTTTCAATCAGCCATCAGTATTTTTCAAATCTGATCAATTGGGTCCGTTTCTAATTGTATTCTGAACAAAACCCAAGTGCCAGCGTTTTTCGTGAAAAATTGAAGAAATTAGGGTTTGCTGCTTTTTCAGTATAAATTCAAAATTTTCAAAAATGGACGATCTGGGTTGTCTTGCAACGAAATTTTGAGCAAAACCCATATCTCAGAAAAAAATTCAAAAATTTGTCCATTAGACAAAGAAAAATTAACATTCTAAAAATAGTAAGTTGCTCAAAACTTTTTTGAACCTAGGCGAGTTTATAGTCATTCTTCAAAGTTTCTGAAATGGAGTACACTCCCAATGTTTTCAAGACTGAATCAGCTCTCTATCATGATTATATCAAAACAGCTGAGACAGATTTGCATCACATTAAGCCGGTGTTTGATCTACACGCTTTGGAGAGTGTAGGCAACACTTCAATCAGAAACCTGGGACACTCTGGACTCCTCGCAGCAACGTCTATTCCTATATCAGTTCAAAGTCTTGAGTTCGTAATCGCTTGCATCAAGCATTACAATCCGGCTACAAGGGAGATTCAATCAGTCGATGGCAGATTGATTTGCAGTTTGAAGCCTGATATTATCGAGAAGTGTTTTTCCATTCCCCCTTGGCCTGAAAGTGTCACTATCTCAAAGGGTGAATGTGAAAGGATATGGGAAATGCACAAGGACAAGTACAACAAGAAGATTGCACAAAGGTGGATGAAGGAGAAGCATAAGACTTTGCCTAAGAACGTCAGGCGAGGGGAGTTCAAAAATGAGATTGCTATCATAATCACCTTACTCAACAGGGTAACTGGATCAGAAGATGCTACCAAGTTTCAGCCTTGGATGTTTTACGCCATACCCCACATCATGAAGCAGACTGAGTTCTATGATTGGCCCACCTTGATCAGTGACAGCCTACATCAGCAGATAACAGAATACTTCCAGTTTCATGAGTTCCATATAGTTTCTTACCTAGTCTACCTGGTGGCCTATCAAGGTCAATTCAGAGGGTTGAACACCGAGGGATCATTGAGCATACAGCATATATACAACTACTATCCCCAGTTGGAATTCACAAAGTCACTGCATCACTACAAGAGAGTGAACGAGGCTTTTCTAATGTACATTCTTGAAAGTTTCAAGAATGTTTGATCGGTGAAATTTGGACATCAGCTTGTCCATCACTCATGGTAGTGTGTTTCCTCTGCTGAAACATGGACTTTTGAGTAGGTAGTGAATTGCCATGCTGGGTACCAGAAGTTTTGTTAGGGCATTCATTTGCATAATGATTACCTCTACAAATAAAGCATCCTGCTCTTGGTCCTCTTTTCTCTATGATTTCCCCAGTCTTAATATCACCTTCATTAGCTTTTCTAGTGTCATTATACCTAGAGTTGTCTCTTTTCCAGTCTCTTCTGAGTTCTTTCTCATTGAAGCGAGATCTCTTCCCCTTTTTCCTTGCTACATCTTGCGCAAATTCTTCTTTCTTGGGGGCAATCTTGTCGGGGACTTCAGTTTCCTTCTTTTGTTCTTCTCCTTCACATTGATTGGAGTCTACTTTAAGCTTCTGTTCCCGCTTAATGGCTTTTTCATACACAAGGTCCATAGTGGTCGGACCATGCATATCAACTTCACCTCCAATATTTTGGTTTAGTCCCAAGATGAATTTCCTGATTCGGAATCGTTCATCTTTATGATAGATAGGAACATATTGAAGAAGCCGAGTAAACTTCTCCCAATACTCGTTGACTGACATGGTTCCTTGCCTCAATTCTTGAAAGTCAGAGAGTTTTTGGTCATAATAGAGCTGTGGCAACCACCGCTTGCAGAAAATTTCAACGAACTCTTCCCAAGTCAACTTCCAGGAACTTATATCCAATTCCAGTTTCTTGTTTATCCACCAGTTAGAGGCTTCACCCGCTAACTGATAAGCACCCCAATCTGCCTTAGTAACTTCGTCATAATTTCTTATTTCAAAGTACTTTTCCATTTGTACTAACCAGGTTTCAGCTTCATCACCTCCAGCACTTCCATCAAATTTTGGAGGGTATATCTTCTTCATATCCCTTGTTAACTCAGTGGACACTTGTTTCTTCTTCTTCTCAATAGACAGAGTTGGAGATTTCTCCTTCTCATGGTTATGATTAATGTCTTCTCCATGAGAAAAACTTTCCTCTTCATTATTGGTGATAGGTATCTCAACTGCTTTTGCCTTTTCAAAATTCGACAATCTCGCCAGAATCTGATCCAGCTTTGCTTCCATTCCTGTTGGTTCTTGTTCCTCTTCACGACTTGTTCCAAGAATATTTCTCGTCCTCTCATACACTTTCACCATGATTTAAAAGTTCACTTAAACCTAAATGTTTGATACAAGTTAGCCTAATTAAACTTTTAACTATCTTTGGAAAACATATAAGCATACATTCACAAGATTTTCATGCAAGTTTTGGTTTACCACTTTCGCTTATTGACTATAATATTTTGCACATTCGCTCAATTGAACATTTCAAGTATGATCATGGTTTATGCAACCCTATCATTATTTGCTAAACTGAAATACCCTTTCAGGATTTCTAAGCGACTACTTGTCCATAATATATTATTTAAAATCAAAATCCTATAAGTCAAGTTTTCCAAAAATGTTGTTTACTTTGATGAGTTTTTCCACTTAGAACATTATGTTACTAACATAATCAGATTGATCTATCTTATGTTCTATCATTTTCCTCTGGAATCTAAAGAGAGTATGTATGTGCTACCAATGATGACATCCAATCTTCATTTCCTGGTATACTGGACATTACCTTGCCACATTCCGTGCAGCCTCTTACTCTATCTTTTCCTAGGTTATGGTGGTTTCTCATCTGACAATTTCCGTTGTCATTCCGATGTCCTAACTCTGACATTAATTCCCTTGTTTCATTCCTAAATTCTCATAGACTCGTAGTTGTTCTAATCAAATCCAAAAGTTCCCAACTCTTTATAACTATAGTTTGCAACTATAAAAGGTTATCACATTCCTTGAAGTTATAAAACTATTTCATTGGATAAAGGTATAACCTAGTTATTCATCCTAACCTTTTCTACCTAACTTGATTGTATATACTTCCGCAATTCTAGGTGATATTTGTTGGTTTAGGAGTTCCTTTTCTAGGGATAACTCTTAACTCGTTCCAATTTACATAAGTTACTAAGGATCTCATTTTTCCCTTTCACTTCTCTAAGTTCTTTTCTCATGCCGTTGTGGCACAAGAACTTTTCAACCATTATCTTCTGATAAGGTTTACGCATTGTTGCGTAATGAGCTCATAGGTTTCAGTGCAGAACCTGGTAGCTCTGATACCACATGTAACGACCTATTCCTTGCGTAAATTAAAATTTTCCAATTCTCACTTTAAACATGTAAAGGTAACAAGTAACAAAAACAATACAATAAAAAATTTATTTTCTTTATTGTTAAATACGTACAAGTTACAATACGTTTCCACATGAATTTCATTTTCATTGCAAATATAAATCAGAGTTCAAAAGTAATACAATTACATGCATAGCTCGTAAGCTTTTGCACAAATAGAAGTAAGAAGGTCTAGGAGTCCGTCCTTTCAAATCTTGGTACATCGGCCGCTTGTTGTGGAGGAGAAACATCACTCGGGCGCTTTTCCACCAACCACGGACTTATAATGCGATCCCCCGCACACCTATCATTAGATAGATGGCCCTCCCTTCAAAGAAGAGATTGGTAGGGTATCCTTTAACGATTACCAACTGAGCATAGTGTTGTGTCCTACACAACTAGAACTTTGCTATTTCACAATTTCGAACTAGTTCTAGGATCACAATGAACTAACAGTGTAGTCTCAACAATCTCACACCTAAGTGGATGTCGTACCTTTCACTATTTTGGCCAAAGTATTCTCATTCAGTACTTCGAATGAAGGTCATCTATCATAAACACTACCCAGGGCCGATTTGACTTGAGGCTTCCTTACTCTATGCATAGGTTTTGTCCTTCAATGGGTGAATCCGTCACCCCAAACATCCTACAATCATACGAACCTACTAGAAATGAAACAGTCTACAAGTGTCTTGTATCAATCCTCCTAATTAGGAAATCATTATCCTAGGAGTACTTAGCTTGTCTCAGTTATCCTAATAACTTAAGCTAAAAGACCTTACTTGATTCTGCCTTCATTTCGATCCTAGTAGATAATAAGTACATCTACGTATTCTCCATATACAGAGACCATACACAACATGCAATAGTCATTCAAAATGCAAATAAATCCTTCCCTTTTATCTTTTTCCATTATTACCCTTTAATGTAAGATAAGTAAACTAATCCCTTAAGCTCTTTACTCATATAATCCCTTTTTCACAATTCCCTTAATCATTGAATCCCTTACACATTTTCTCCTTTAATGCATTGCTTTAAATATTCATCAAAATAGTTCTTTCCTACTAGAGCAAATTGAAAGCAGCAATCACAAGACCAAAAAGGAAACAACACTTCAATAAAAGTTATAAACTAGGAGGATTCATGCCTGATTTTAAAGCTTCTCCTTCCAGAATTGCTCATCTAGACTCTCCTTCAAATAAGCTTCCAGAATTCCAACTAAAAATGGCTTCTTTGTGACAGTATTTCACTCTATAATGAACTCCTATATCTCTTCTCTCAAATGTGTTTCCACCACTAAATTCTTACTCAACTATAATTCACAAATACCTCACTCTGAGCTCAAAATGATTTAATCACTGTAACTGGTAAATGCTGGTAAAAATTCACTGTATTTTTCAAACTCAGCAATACAGAAAATACAAGCAATACAACGAAATGGATATGGGATTTCAATAAAAATACTAAACTCAGATTGCTCGATGTGTTTTTACAATGAATGGAAGGGCGTGTATATATAGGCCCAAAATGCAACGGATTCCACTAATGGAGGCATGTGGATTGACAACAAAGTGCCCGGAAATAGTCAAAATGATACTTGGCGGGTTTCTAAACCGTTAATCATCAAAAATGGAGGTGAATCGACTTACTTTTGAGCCAGCAAATCATGAATAATTCAACTCAAAAAGGTAAAACGCCACCTACAGGAACTCATCTGTTTAGGCGCCCATGAGGTAATGACTCACCATTTTGTGAATTGGTCAAGGTAAGACTCCTTACACCTCATCCCTTCTCTTGTTGCATCGCCCATTTCCAGTTGGATTTGAGTTTTTCTTCCTGACATTTTTTGCGTTTTTCTTTCATCCGCCATTTCACGGGAAAAACTTCCTTCAGATTTTTCCTTTTAAATTATATTTCGATTTTACACTATGAAGTATTTTATATTTCAAAAGTTTAGCTCTCTCAATATTTCGATTTCCTATAGTTCAAAAACAAAATATTTAATATTGACTTCAAAACAAAGCTATCATTACCATGTATCGATTTCTTATTTTGAATCAAAATCAAATATTTCCAAAGTCCTTAATAAAGATTTTACTATGCAAGGTGATTACAATTTTACCCACGGTAATATAAAATTCATAAATTTATATAACTTAATATATATATTTATATATATCTTTATTGTAGATTTATTTACTTAAATATATATATGCGTTTGTATATTTAAATATATTTACGAGTATACATATATATATTTCCAAGTAAAACTACAATATAAATATATATTTATATATTATTAAATATATATATATATATTTTATTTACATATCTGAATATTTACACGTATACTTATTTAATTATTAAATATACGTGTACGTGTGAGTATTTGTATATGTGAATTCCTAGGTAATATTAAATAATATAATTAATATCACTATTCACAGGCAATAGGTAACATGGGTATGTATATATACATATATATCCCTGTACGCAGTGTACACGTATGTGTATGTATACCATGTCAATACGTACGTATGGGCATATCCATCTGTCGATCATACATATGTATCAATATGTATATACATATGGATACGTGTACATAATATACATGTATACACATACTCACTTGACCTATTCACATATAACCATTCACGTTTCCCACACTAAGGTCAAAGCACAGTAAGTCAGACAAATAAGTAATCATCACTTTTCAAAGCACAAAGAAGTAAACATAACTCCAAGCCTAAGGATGACTTATCTAGACCAACATAATTGACTTGGTTTCTCATAACCTATACTGACGTGTGTGTGTATGCTCAATTTGGTAATCATTACTGTTTACCCAACCAAGTTCCTCCCCGAATGATGTCTCTCCTCTGTCTGAAGGAACAGTCTTCAAACCTGCACACCATGACATGACATCGACAGTCATATGCTCATAACAAGGTAAAAACATCTGACAAGTTAGAATAACATTATTCCATAATTGTATGCAACATTTAATCAAGAATTAAATCAATAGAAGTAACAATCAAATGAAACCATCATTTAAACAGAACACCATTATTGATAACAAGAACATCTTTGTTTTATTCATCATATTGATTCATCTGTTACAATCAATTTTCCCTATGAAATAATAGCTATAGAATTTGAGGTGTAACAAAAGGGAAGGGTATAAGTCAGTCTCAAGAAGGCGTCAAAGGTAGTAGATCGAATAAAAATGTAATAAGAAGGTTAGACTTCTCAGGCATAGTCATATAGGAGCAACCTACAGTTGTAATAAAGCTCCTCCTGACGAGCCCGTACCTCAGAAAGAAGCAGAGGAGCCGCCTTTAACACATGTTTCTGTACCTTTGGTAGAGCCTTCACCAATTCACATCGACCTTTATATTGAAGATGATGAAGAAATTGCAATTGTACCTCCTAAGGAAGTTAGTAAAGATACTACCGTGTCTTGGCTTGAGAACTCCTTGGGAAGGGTGAGAAGAAGACCTTCATATCAGGTAAATTTTGATGATCTGGACAACATCTATCAAGAACCTCCTAAGAAGAAAGCAAAGAAGCAAGTTCACTTTGATAGGAATCCTGATGGTGAGATGGTCATGGAGACTGCATTACCCCCAGAGGACAAGAACAAGGATGAAGTGAATATGGATGACTTCGTGATGGTCAAGGCTAATCTTGGTAGAAATACCAGACATGCGAATGTGAGTCTATTCAGAGTTGTGTCCGAAAATCTTCAAGAAAGAGTGCTCAAGGATGGAGAAGACAAGGCAGCCCTCAAGGCTGAAATCCAGTAACTTAGCCTTTATATTTCTAACCTTGTCAATAGTTCTTCACAGGCTACCCAGTTGCTGCCCCAGATTTTAGAGACACCAGTTGATCATTATCAGTTGAGACAGTTGGTCATTTGTGGGAAAGAAACATAAGAATGGATCGAGAGTTTCATTATCAAAGGAAAGGAGATCTTGGCACGGATGTTTCAGTTAAGAGAAAACGCTCATGAGCTACATCAAGGTATCCAAGGGTTTGAACAAACAGTGGCTGAAGTAAAACCAAGGCATGAAATCATTATTGTTGATTTAGATACAGCCTATCGTTCAACAGTTTCAAAAGAACACAAGAGGCAGATCCTTGCTTGGAGAGAGTGTCATGTCTTCAAGGTTAGAACTTATGAGAGGATATCTAAGGATTTTATTGCCTACAGACAAAGGGTGATCGAAGCTCTTCTTTTCATCAGTGAGTTTGTCACAGAGATTCCTTCTCGATACAGTCTTGAAGATGGTTCCTACGTCGGGCTCGATGAAGTGCAAGCTCAATTTCAGAGTGTTGTTCACAACTATGATAACAGCAATCCAGTTGGCGGGAGGATGAGTCATATCTCAATGATGTCAGCAAGGTTTGAAAAGACGGCCAATGAGGTTGAAGATTTCCTTAGGTCAGTTGCAGATGGTGAAGATATTCTAGAAAAGCAGTGTTTCGCTATTGATGGCATATATGCACCGAACCGGGACATAATTTCTAACTTTCTAGTGCATGTGATCAAGCTTTAAAGCAGCTTTCTTTCTATTCTTGGAACGAATTCTTATCCATTCTTTGAGAAGAGAAAGAAGATAAATGTAATAGTTGGCGTTTCCCGCTTTTTCTGCTTTCTTAGGTGTTAGATGTTATCTTCTTTCTAGATTTAGAAATAAAGCTTGCTTGCTGAGCAAGCCCTAGATTGTGAAAGTAAGGAGATTTTAGGGTTCCCTACTCCTCTGCTTGCCTATAAATAAGAGCCTTTGCTCATTAGTTTTCTTTAACCATGCTAGTGATAACAAAACGCTAAGCCTATTGTTCCTTCTATTTCTTATTCAAGTGTTGTTCAATTGTTTTATGATAGTGAATTGTTGTCTCTTTTAGCCAACAAGGAGTTGTTGTAATTGTTGTTCCTATTGTGTAAGAACAAGATTGCAAGTCTCTTTAGCTGCAAGCCCTTGTTCCAGGCATGTTAGTAGTAGATTTTGTTCTAGAAGTTTGAGTAATAAAATCATGAGCCTCCTTTGCCTAGATATAACATCTCAGATTTCCGTTATTTGTGTTCTGCTTTTATGATCTTGATTTCAGCTTACATTGAACTGTGTAGATGTTTGTTGAGAAAGAGTTTATTGAAGTATTTTGTCAGAAGATCAACCTTGTTAATTTCTAATTTCTCTTGCTCTGCGTATTACTTGAGAAGTTAGAAACGTCTTTAGCTTAAGTTAGTCGTAGTTGAAGTTCTTAAATCAGAAAATCTCAACTGCGGCGTTTGTGTTTAATAAACCTTGTGCTCTAGCTGATCAAAAAGATAGGCAACTTAGTTCAGTTTACTTTCTTTCAACACCATCAGCAAGAGGGAGCTTCCCCTCCTAATTTGAAGAGCAGTTTTACTGTGCATAGCTGTCCGTTTCAAATACGCATTCCAGAGGTGCGAATTTAAACGCCAACATAGGTGACTTAGCTCTTTTGTTTATTTAGCTGAATTAGGAAATAAGTCATGACTCCATTACCCAATTGATAAGAGTATTGGTCTGCAAAACTAGAGATTCTTGGTTCTCCTATGCCCTAAGTATCCGACATGGTCACCAGACGAAGCCTAATGTTGTACCCAAAATAAATGTTTGACATTTTGCTTAAATTGAGTTAAAACATATAAAATCGTTGTCAAAAGTATGTCTTAGGTCAAACAAAACATAAGGTTTTTGTGGGTTTGTGTCAAGGAAGATGCTTGCAAATTTCTGAAAAATTGAAAATTAGGGTTTCAAAGCCCTGTTTTTAGGAAAATGCCTAAAAATAGGACCTTTCCGGAATTAATTGAAAATGATTTTGATAGGATGAATTGACTTCATGATCACACTGGACAAGTCAAAATCACCAAAAAGTTTGTTTTACTCTGGTGGGTCTATTTTCATTTTTCAGGAAGAAAGTTGAGACCTCCACAGCCATTAATGGCAGAATGGCCAATACCAGGTGGCAAAATCTAAGCCTCGAAAGCTTCAACGAAGAATCCATGGCTGAAATACTCCAAAAAGATGCTCATTCACGGAGGGGATTTTTAGAAATGAAAAATGTTAAAAATTGACTAAGTCTAGAGAATGCACGCCTTGCTACCAAGAGGAGGTTGTGCAGTCAAATGCCTTAGTCATTTTCCCAACACCCGTATACACAGCACAGTGAAGGTGATTGCCAAGATACACGTGTACGCGTCATCAACGACAATACTCAAAATAATCACGATGCCCAGCGAACATCAAGCGCCAAGAGATGAAGTTTTTCAAAGGAAATGATGGAATTGTGGCTAAAAGTGCTGCTGCTGGCCAGGGGCACCCTTGAATCCAGAAGGTCCAAAACAGTCATCAACCTTCACCAATGCAGTCATCTTCTTCATGTCTTTGGTAGCTTTCCGGCACATCCTCAAGCACGGTCACCTGATTCACCAATCACCGGCAATCATAAGCGAGGTCAAAATATGTTGTAATGCAAGTCATCAAAAATGGTAGTCAAAACATGAAAAAAGAGCCCCTGCTGGCCAAGGGTGCCCTTCATTTGGAACCACCTGTTGAAGTTTTCAACGACTGCTTCCTTCAAGGCATCTGCTCAGCATCCTTTCAGCTTCGCGATCAATCCAGTTGCACATTCACAGGACCTATCAAGCATCCATAGATGAAGATCAAGTATAAAGCACCTGAAAGCAAAGGAAGAATAAAAAACATGAAGAAATGGCTAAGTGTCAAGGAAAAGCGCCCCTGCTGGAGATAGGCACCCATCTTTCTGGGCAGTCAAATGCAGTTTGCAAGCTCAAAGACCTCCAAGATGACCTCCTCTGTTTTGATCAATCTCAACAATGACACTGTCAACGAAGACAACAAACAAATCAAACACCTGACGAAAGGGATCAACCTAGGGTAGTTTGTGAAAGTTTGCATCATGAAAATAACTGGTCAAAAGATCAAAGGCGCCCCTATAGGTGTAATGTCCCCATTTTGGCCATACGCTCTTCTTTGATTCATCAGTCTATTCTGGAACCCGTAGACTGGAATGAGGTGAAATTAGGGTTTCTTGGCTTGGAGTTTTGTGGCATTTCATGTTATTTACTATTTTTAGTAAATGCTAGTTGTGGCAGTTGCAGTTGTCCATTCTTAGTCCTTCTCAGTTGGAGCAGTTGTTATTATATTGGCTTGGTCTTCAGAGAGCTTTATTTGGTGAAAAATATTTAATTAAAGGCATTATGTTTTAATTCACTGTTGACACCCCCTTGGCCTAAGGAGATAACTTAAGTTGTTTTTAAAAGTGGGGCCATGAAGGGTATGCCTTCATAAAGAGCTTTATTAATTTTATTAAGAACTTTATTCCTTGAGCAAAAGTGGACGCCACTTTTATATTATTTGAATAAAGTGAAATTCTTGGAGGCTTTTGGGACGCCACTTGAGAAGTTGATTGGTCTTTGGGAATGGGAAAGGTCTCTTGTGTCTTTTGAGCTGCTTCTCAGGCAATTGAAGAGTTTTGGTGAGCTCTTATTTATTGAAGGCTTTTGCTCCAGCTTTTGATGGATGAAAATTATGCTAAAGTTATGCTGTCGAAATGACAATTGACATATTGCTTCGAGGAAGTCTACCTCCTAGCCTCTCATCCAATTTCGTGTTTGCAATATAACACCTAGTTGGCTACATTGCTGCTTCTCAACTTCAGACTAGCAGATTGAGCATCAAAGATTGAAGAATTTTGGAGATTTTGGTAATTTTGGTTTGCTGTTTCATCAACTGCTGAAAGTGATTTTTATTCATGGCTTATTTTCCAGCTTGAATTTCGTTCTGGGTATTTAACCAATCTGTTTGCTGACCTTGGGCGACCATTCATGCAAGTTTTGGGAATTTATTTTTAAGTTTCTGATTTTTAAATAAAAATCGCCCCTCCCAAGAGGGCCGTACCATCTCATATGCTTTGGGAATTGTGCAAGTAAAAAAATAAGTTGAAGTTGCTGCTGTTTGGTGCTTGGTTTTTGGGCGCCTACCTCTTGAGAAACATTTGCAAAAGATTTCAGCCAATTCGGAGTTGAAACGAGTGAGTTATGAATATTTTATTGTTTCACAGTCTGCTGTTATAATTTCCAGAATTCTGATTTTTATATCAGACTGTTGCAATTTCCAGTTTCTTTGCTTATACTTCAGTATTTGAGTGTTATATCATTGTAGAAGATCATACTTGTATCTAAGGTTCATTCCTTATCAATTGTACTTAGTAATTTGCAGAGTTTTATTTGTAAGGTTGAGATTAAGCATTACTAATCCAACCATTCTTTCATTTCTGCAATTTACTTTCTGTTTATCATTAAATTACCCCTGGATGGTTTACCGCCAGTGTGGAAAATCTATTTGTAACACTCTTATACCCACTTCATAGTGGTGAATCCCCACAGCATTGTGGATGCCCGCCGCAGCGGATGAATTGCTTTCTATTGTAATCTTTTCCCCCCACTGTTTGGTGGTAGTGTGGAATTGTTTCTCATGGCTGGTTATCCGCCTAACAGTTTATAATTTCAATTTCTTAGACTCCGTCATATGTTAGCACCTCGCCCTCAGTGGGATCTTGAGTGCACATTCTTGACGTTGAGTAGTTCTTCCATTCAAATTCAGTTTCTTCAATTCAAGTTCAGTATCTTCCATTCAAGTTCAGATTTTAGTTTGAGGCTAACGCTAATCCAATCATCTATTGCTGGTTATTTTGTGTTACTTCTTCGAAAAAATTGGTTAGCATATTTCAGTGGTATCAGAGCAGAAGACCCTGCCATCCTGTGGCAAATTTGCAGTTGTGTATCAGATGAGTGACAGAGATCTCCGGTACTACACCGATAGTCAGAGCAGATTTTAGTTCAGCTCCTTGTGGTATCCAGAAGTTGGCAGTTAGGCATGGCTAATGAAGAAGAGATGAAGTTGGCAGAGACTCTCTTTATGGCTGGAAAGAGACTTGGTAAAGAATTTCAGTCAAGAGAAGATGAACAAAACATTCTTCATTTGTTAGAACAATGTTTGAGACAAGTGAAGCAATCACCTTCAGAGAAAATGGAGTTGGCACTAGCTCCTACAGTGAATTTTTTGAATCAGCCCTATTGGTTGGGGCATCCTGATGAAGAAACCAAGCTACTGATTTCTTCCTGTTTCATGGAGATAATAAGAATTGTAATTCCCCAATTGCCCTATGATGTCGAAACTATGAAGACCATATTAAATATGTTAGTGGAAAGTTTTCAAGACCTTGATGAAATTGATAGCAATCAGTACTCCAGAAGAGCTACTATATTGAAGATGTTTTCTGAACTCAAAACAAGTATTTTGCTGGTTGAATTGGGTATGCAAGATCAAATATATTATTTGATCCATTACCTCTTCATTTCAACTTGGAGTGAACAAGAAGAGGATGTAGTTGCAGCAATGAGAAACATTTTAATTTTAACTATCAATGAGATGGATGACATTCCAAAATCCGTCTTAACTTATCTATTAAACATTCATGAACAAGAAGGAAATAATTCCTCTACTGCTGGTATGTTGATCAGAGATTTGTTCATTCAGTGTGATAGAAAATTGAAGCCACACTTGAGGAAGATAGAGCAGAAAAATGAGGTAGTCATTAATGCAGAAGTCAGAAATAAAACGTTGTTTCTCAATGATTGTAAGGCTGTTTCTCAAGAAGTACCTATTGATACGCAGTTGTCCGCACATGCTAAGGGTGAGTGCAGGGAGGCAACATCAATTTTGAATACATATGAAGAACTTATGACAAGTGACCAAGAAGATTTCTTTGGTATGTATGTGGATGCTAATGATAAAAGCAGCAACACATTTTTTCATGATGGGTTTGTTGAAGATAAAAATGATAAATTAATCAAAGCAGCCAACTTTGATGACTCTTATTTCCAGTATAATGACGGTGGCGAAGGCGGTATTGAGCTTGATCATCAAACTAAGCTCTTGGAGGAAGTTACCGATGAAGATTTCAGTTTGAATGGAATGAGGAGTGACTCATTCAATGAGTCAACAATCCAAGAGGAGCATGAAGATCTTGTTCCTGTTGATCATTACAATCAACCCTTTTGCATTTGGGATCCTGGTGAGATGGCACCAAGGTATGCTAAAGAACTTGAGTGGGATAAATTTCCCTTTGATCCTGATAAAGTTCAAAATTCATTTTGTATTTCAAGCTATGAAGTCATTGGAGAAGACATTGTCTTTGATGAAGAAGCTTGTTTGGCAAAGCTCCATAAAGATTCCTTGGAGGTAGTAGTAGCCACTAAAGCAGAGTATGTTGCTACCAAGACTTTAAGAGAATCAATCGATAATAATTCATTGTTTGAAAATATTGCTGTTAGGAAGGAAGCTGATTTTGAGAATCAAGTCAAAGAAAATAAATCAGAAAAGTTGATGTTTGATGAGCAAAGCTTCTTTGCTGATTTTGATCATGGGCCTAAAGAGCTGCAAGTTTTGAAGGATAACTTAATGGTTTCAGAAGAGAAAATTGTTAAAGCATTATCAAGATTTGATAGCACACACAATTTTGTTGAAGAACTCTACTGGAAGTCACAGTTTGAAGAGAGACAAAATGGAGTTAAAGGAGTCACTCTTTCCAAGTTGCAAACTATCAAAGAAGCATTGGAATCATTAAAGATAGATTATTTGCATTTGCTCTCAGATAGGGATAATGCCATTAAGTTTGCAGAAGAGACCTATGATGCCTACCAAGAGAAGGAGAAAGAAGTTGATCGTCTTTACCTTGATCTTTCCTTAGCTCATCACTCTTTATGCAAGGGAGAAAATCAAATTCCTATTGCAGCCACACTTGAAGGACAAGAAGCTGATACAAGGATTATGGAGATCAAGCAAATAGTTGAAGGCATTAATGAACTCCATAATGATGAAACCTTGCTTAATTTTAAGGAGATTCATGAAGATGATGGTAATTGGAAGGTAAATCAAGAGTGTGAACTCTTGAGTTGGGAAGAGAACTTGCCTCAAGAAGGGATAGCTTGCAGCCATGAGCTTGAATCAACAAAGTGCATGTTAGCGAATGTTCAGTTGGGTGTAATGGAGGTAGGAGACCAGCTAGTTGATTTCAAACTTCTCAGAGAATGTAGGGACGAGATATATTCTGTGATTGATAATCCTCCAAGCTTGCTTGTAAGTGAATGCATAAGAGGTTTAGAGAATTCAGTCTCCATATGGGAAGTGTTGATTCATGACGACTTCCCCATCTTTGACACCAAGGTGTTAAAACATGTTTTGGTAAGACATATTGTTTACATGCCTGACAGTTTATCCTTTGGATTGAGTAATGCCCACACTATCTTGTCTTGGGAGAAGGATTTGAAGACGATGTTTGTTTCAGGCTCCCTTGTTTTTGAAGCTTTCTTGGATAGACTTCAATGGTTTACCAAAGAAGTCAATAATTTTCTGGGTGTGCAATTGGAGTTGATTGGTACTCAGGAATTTGTTGTGAAAAATCTTTTGGGGTATGGTAGGAAGCTTCATTGGAGGGATAAGGATCAAACATTCAAAATTAATGGTGCTTTTTCCTTTCTTACCAGCCACTTGATGATTCCATTTGTTTACCAACAAATGGATTGGAGAGAAATTTTGAGCAAAGAATGGTTCTTTGCTGTAATGGAACTCTTAGAGTGGGTGTTTCCACCCTTGTGTTCGAGCAATTTGGTCAAGATGAATGTGGATTTTCAATATTGCAGCAGTTGTTCCTACTCTTGTTTGCAGATTTCTTTGAACTCTAATGTTGAGTCTTTCATTCTTGATTTGGTGGTAGCTGCTGGTCACTCCATTGCAACAGCAACAAGCGAAGATTCTAGACTTATTACTCATAAAGTTTGGGAGAAAGTTGAACCTAAACAAATTATTTACTTTCTTAACAATCTATCTCTTGAGTTGAGTGATGTTTTGGCCCATCCTAGTCCTTTGAGGGAATGGGAATTAAGAACAACTTTTGTTTTGCGCTCCATTAATGTTGATGTTTTCATGAGTGGGCTGCATGGGTTTATCAAAGAAGACTCTAAATTCTTGAGTTTGCATTTTGCCTTGATTAGTACTTGGAGAAGTGTTGTGTACTATTTCAGATGCATTGGAAAACATTTTCAGTCGAGTATCCATGTTTGGAATCCTCAATATGGCTTGATGGAGATTGTTACAACTAGAAAGAGAAATCTTTGGAGAGATAAGAATTTAATTTTCAGATCCTCCGATGATGTCCTCATCTTCGCCAATCATTTGAAGGTTCTATTTGCTCATCAACTGGTGAATTGGAGAGATATTTCGAACAAAGGATGGTTTAATGTTGGTTTGGAGTCTCTTGAGAAGATGTTTTCAGCCTTGGTCATGAACAATCGTTCTATTATGGACGCTGATTTTCAGTATTGCAGCAACTGTTCAGTTCATTGCATGATGATTTTCTTAAAATCAGATTTTGAGAGGTTCATTTCAGTTTTCATAGGCAGCTGGTACATTCATTCTTCCTCTTCTCAATTTTTTTTCAGTAATGGTTTATGGCCTCAAAAGTGGGAAATGATGCTCCATAGTGATTTGGACCAGATTTGGATAGTGTTTAAGTTCCTTTCCAGTGATTTACTCTATACAATTTCTTGCACTAGTGTTTGGGGCAGCGAACCCTTGCTTGTTTGGGTTCAACTATTTGAGACTTTTGAGATTTTAGTGGGAGTTTTCATAAATTTTCTTGCATATATTAGAATTATTCAGAAGAGGCATTATACATCCTTGAGGAGCTTTGATGATGCGGCTGTTATGAACATGCAAAGGGCTGTTTATTCTTTTACAAATAGCTATGATGGAGTTACCTTTGTTGATGTGATATGGTTTGACGCTTTGAGCAGTGATGTTGATGAGAATATATTTGAGTTGTTTAGAGTAATCTTCTTTATTCTCAGGATGGTGATTGACATTAACATTACAGATGTTAATTCCTTAGAGTTTATTGGGCAGGAGATGCTGCTACATTTTGATTCCATTCCTTCCATGTTTTTCAGTTTGAATTTTAGGCATGTTATCTCCTTGAGGTTGCAGGGATGGTTTGTGCAGTTCTGGTGCAGTGATTTCATTTGTGTGATCAGAGTAGAGCAGCATCAGCATGATGGAACCTTTCCGAGATGGACTTGGGACCCCGGGATCCTACATGTTTGGTGGGATCAGTTTGGAGTGTTGTGGCATTGCTTGAGGACAAGCAATTTTGGGAAGGGCGGACTGTAATGTCCCCATTTTGGCCATACGCTCTTCTTTGATTCATCAGTCTATTCCGGAACCCGTAGACTGGAATGAGGTGAAATTAGGGTTTCTTGGCTTGGAGTTTTGTGGCATTTCATGTTATTTACTATTTTTAGTAAATGCTAGTTGTGGCAGTTGCAGTTGTCCATTCTTAGTCCTTCTCAGTTGGAGCAGTTGTTATTATATTGGCTTGGTCTTCAGAGAGCTTTATTTGGTGAAAAATATTTAATTAAAGGCATTATGTTTTAATTCACTGTTGACACCCCCTTGGCCTAAGGAGATAACTTAAGTTGTTTTTAAAAGTGGGGCCATGAAGGGTATGCCTTCATAAAGAGCTTTATTAATTTTATTAAGAACTTTATTCCTTGAGCAAAAGTGGACGCCACTTTTATATTATTTGAATAAAGTGAAATTCTTGGAGGCTTTTGGGACGCCACTTGAGAAGTTGATTGGTCTTTGGGAATGGGAAAGGTCTCTTGTGTCTTTTGAGCTGCTTCTCAGGCAATTGAAGAGTTTTGGTGAGCTCTTATTTATTGAAGGCTTTTGCTCCAGCTTTTGATGGATGAAAATTATGCTAAAGTTATGCTGTCGAAATGACAATTGACATATTGCTTCGAGGAAGTCTACCTCCTAGCCTCTCATCCAATTTCGTGTTTGCAATATAACACCTAGTTGGCTACATTGCTGCTTCTCAACTTCAGACTAGCAGATTGAGCATCAAAGATTGAAGAATTTTGGAGATTTTGGTAATTTTGGTTTGCTGTTTCATCAACTGCTGAAAGTGATTTTTATTCATGGCTTATTTTCCAGCTTGAATTTCGTTCTGGGTATTTAACCAATCTGTTTGCTGACCTTGGGCGACCATTCATGCAAGTTTTGGGAATTTATTTTGAAGTTTCTGATTTTTAAATAAAATCGCCCCTCCCAAGAGGGCCGTACCATCTCATATGCATTGGGAATTGTGCAAGTAAAAAAATAAGTTGAAGTTGCTGCTGTTTGGTGCTTGGTTTTTGGGCGCCTACCTCTTGAGAAACATTTGCAAAAGATTTCAGTCAATTCGGAGGTGAAACGAGTGAGTTATGAATATTTTACTGTTTCACAGTCTGCTGTTATAATTTCCAGAATTCTGATTTTTATATCAGACTGTTGCAATTTCCAGTTTTTTGGCTTATACTTCAGTATTTGAGTGTTATATCATTGTAGAAGTTCATACTTGTATCTAAGGTTCATTCCTTATCAATTGTACTTAGTAATTTGCAGAGTTTTATTTGTAAGGTTGAGATTAAGCATTACTAATCCAACCATTCTTTCATTTCTGCAATTTACTTTCTGTTTATCATTAAATTACCCCTGGATGGTTTACCGCCAGTGTGGAAAATCTATTTGTAACACTCTTATACCCACTTCATAGTGGTGAATCCCCACAGCATTGTGGATGCCCGCCGCAGCGGATGAATTGCTTTCTATTGTAATCTTTTCCCCCCACTGTTTGGTGGTAGTGTGGAATTGTTTCTCATGGCTGGTTATCCGCCTATTCATTTATAATTTCAATTTCTTAGACTCCGTCATATGTTAGCACCTCGCCCTCAGTGGGATCTTGAGTGCACATTCTTGACGTTGAGTAGTTCTTCCATTCAAATTCAGTTTCTTCAATTCAAGTTCAGTATCTTCCATTCAAGTTCAGATTTTAGTTTGAGGCTAACGCTAATCCAATCATCTATTGCTGGTTATTTTGTGTTACTTCTTCGAAAAAATTGGTTAGCATATTTCAATAGGCCAGGGGCGCCCATGCTTTTGAAGGACTTAAACTAACATTCAGGATCTGTGAAACCAGTCATCCTTTCCAAGACTGAGTTGGTTATCCATTCCACGTTTCAGTGAGATCATCAGACTCATCAATCAGCAGTGATCTCAGATCAGAGCACGAAGGGTCAAAATGGTAGAATTGAAGAACACTCAAGAAAATTGACTAAGTCTGGTGAAAAAGTGCCCCTGCTGAGAATAGGCGTCCTTGAATTGAAGACATCAGATTCAGATTTTAAGCTTTGTAGCTCCCAGACACTTAATCAGAGTTGTCCTATCTCAACAATGGATCTATCAGTGACAGCTCAAGATCAACAGAGCAACCAGAAACGAAGATCCAATAGAGTCACTTCACCATGACTTCAGCATAACTTCAAAAAGGACACCTAAAAGGTCAAAGCAAGATCTATTGACTTGAGTTAGATATTTTGGAGGCTTCTCATGTCTAAAACGTCCCACAATCAATGGAAATCACTCCCAGGAACTCCAGATCAGGAAGAAAACCTCCTCCATTATGAGTTGGCATCCAAACTTGATTGCTTTCACATCAATCACTATGTATCAAGCTTGGACATCATTATTCATTGTTTGTCTTTGTAGGTTGGAGCTCAAGAACAGTCATCTTCTCTCCAAGACATCTTTTCAAGATCTAATAGAGGGTTTTCACCATTCATATTTTTGAAGATCAGTTGCACAAAGGAACAATTTATCAAAGGTTGCATCAAAAGGCATAATTTTTTCAAAAAGACAATTGATAACTTCCAATCTTCTTGTTGTCTTTTTCCTCTTTTCTTGTCTTACATCTTCTTGCATGTCCAAGAAAACAACAAATAATCACAGATCTGGCCAACTGGGTATGATCAACACAGTTTTTCAGCAAGACCCATCTCTTAAAATTTTCTAGAAACAGCAAACTTGCTGCCCCTATTTTTAGGGATTTTTCCGAAAAAGTCTAGATTTGAAAATTGAACGAACTGGGTTTGTTCAACATTGAAGCACGAACAATACCCGTGTCATATTTTTTCTAGAAAAATACTTCTCGGTGAGTGGCTATTTTTAGGGGTTTTCAAAAGTTGTCTGAACATATCTGTGTTTACAGTCAACAACCAAGTTTTTTAGAATGCAGTACTCTCAAGTTGAAATCAAGACCAAAATGGTCGTACTTCACAACTTTTTGAGAACACTCGACACGAACATGCATCAAGTGAAACCTGTAGTCAAGTTGGACGCCTTGGAAGGCATAAATGACATCACCATTCAATGGATAGCCAAATGCGGAAGGTAGTTATTCCAAACACAGGGCTGCCACTAATTACTACCACTACCTTCCACATTCCATGTCAACAAGGTTGGATGACACAACTGCAAAGAAGATCGAATATCAGTAGCAACTTGCAAATGGTGAAGAGATGCTGAAATGCCACGTCATCATCCTAAGGAGCATTAATCACCCAGAGGCAAAAGAAGTCGACAACTGGATAGAAGAACTATTGACTGGAGGTGGTGAGGTGTAAAGCACCCACCTAGGACGTCCTACCCTTCAAAATAACATTAATGGCGACAGAAGTTAACTTGATGCCTCATTCCAAGTTAACTCTATGTCCCATTGATCATGCATGTCAGATCACACCAATTATGGATGTCTATCTCAGATATCCACTAATTGTGGATCTCTATTTTGGAGGCACATTTTGTAATTTAAGTTCATTGTTTGTTTAGTTTCAATTAACTGAAGTAGATTTCCAGTTAACTGCTTGCTCACCTACTTTTAGACATAGGAATAAATCTTGCTGATTGGCAAGAACTAATTGTTAACTCAAGGAGACTTTAGAGTTGCCTACTCCTTTCAGTTTCTATAAATAAGAGTCTTGGGCTCATTATTTGTTAACCTTTATTTACTATGCAAAATTGTTGCCAACAAGTTTGAAAGTGCTTATTTGTTCACTCTTGGATGAGAGTTAATTGGTTTGATGAGCAATTGTGCATGATTTTGTGCCTTTGCATGTCCCAATTCTTTGTAACTCGTTGAGGAAATTTGAAGAAGAAAATCAGAAAGCGCATGCATTTTGATCCAAATATTTGAGTTCTTTCAACGTTTTGTTATTATAACTTGTTTCAATCTCCTCGGACAAGGATTCCTCCTCCTTGGATGATTTGTTGTTGACAGTTATCGTTTGATGTTGTTTAATGAATTGTCTATCAGCCTACATTTTGGACGGGTGTCATCACCTCCTCGGGAATCCTATTAGCCAAGGCATCGTACTTTGTTGTTTCTAGTAAGTCGTTTCCTAGTCTATACCTCGGACAAGGGTTCCTCCTTGGCAAGTTTGAGATCCATCTTACCGTAAAGAGTGATTGCTTGCATAAAGCCTTATTCTAGCATAGATCTGAGAGTTTAGAGCCTTGGACTCATTCTGGCAAGATGGTCGGACTAAGTAATCCAACCATCCATTCCCGCTCCTATGCCCTCATGCTCTGTTTATCTTGGGGAAATAGGATAGATTAAAAGCTAGTTTAGTCGTAGTTAAGATCTGTAGAAACCAGAGAAAACCTTAGCTACGGCACATTGTGTTTATGCACCCTTGTGTCTTGTCGCTATGTAAAAAAGATAGGAACCTTAGTCTATTGTATTAGTTTTATGATCAGATTTAATGCACAGAATATTTAATTTTAAAATCAGACACAATAACACAACAAATACCCTAGGAAAACCCTCCTCTTGAGGGAGAAAAACCCAGCAACAAATATATCTCTTATATATATGAGCAATGGCAACAAGTCTCTTTACAATGAGGCCACACACAAGGCCAATAATCAGCACCAGCAATGATGTAACACAAACTAATAGTCCGCCCTTCAATCTGCACTTGAATAGACTCACAATCTGCCTTAGAATAATTCGCACTAGATAGAATAATCTGCACTTGATATAATTTGCACTTGAGAATGAGGAGATCGAACTTGCTTGATACACAAATGAGAGAAAGTGACCTTCTATATATACACGTTGCTTAGAGGGGTCGCACATTTTCAAGGGCAAGGTCGGCCACCATAAAAATAATTACAAATAATAAATAATAATTACAAAGGAGGTCGGCCATCTTAGAGATATGTTGCCATTAAATAATCACAAATAAATAAGGAAGTATGAAGCCTGAAGCTGCAATAACATCAACATATTGTACTTTTTTACACATAACATCAACAAAGAGAGATCTTCCTCTCTATAATTCAAAGAGTAGTTACTAAAACACTTGCAATAGTTGTCTGTTTCCAATAAGCACTCCAGAGGTACTAATTGAAACGCCAATAGAGTCTTCATAGGAGTCTTTTGTGGAGTTTTTATACTTTTCTCTTCATTATTCTCCTCAACCTTTTCCTCTTGTTCATCCCAACATTCCTTTTCTTGATAATCAAATTTAGGTGCCTTAATTTTGTAGTATCTTTCCTCATCAACTCTTACATTAGTGCTTTCAAAAAAATTCTTCAATCTTTTGTTGCAACAACCATAGATAGAAGACTTGAGAAAACTAGCGAGTTTTTTTAAAAAACGAGTTTTTTTGAGGTTAACTCGCCGAGTTTTTTTCGGACGATTTTTTCAGCGAGTACTCGCCGAAAACTTGCGAGTTTGTGCAAAAGACTCAACTGCGCAGGGATAAAGGCTGAAACGTCTTTTTTTTGTTTTATTCAGTGTTCCACGGAAACACATTTCCCACCCTATCTGGCCGCGTTTCGGAAACGGGGACATTTCGGGGATGGGGAAACGGGTACTTGGCGTTTCCCGCCGTCCCGCCACCGCCATCGGTGCTCTGCCGAGACGGGGACACGTCTCCACGTCTCCCATGGAGACTTGGAGATGTGGAGACGTCTCCAAGTTTCCTTGGGAGACATCTCCAAGTCTCCAAGTCTCCTTGGGAGACGCCCAGGCGTTTCTTGGGAGATTGGGAGATGCCCAGGAGTTTCCTGTAGATGTCTCCAAGTCTCCTTGGGAGACGTCTCCAAGTCTCCTTGAGAGATGCCCAAGTGTTTCTCAAGAGATTGGGAGACGCCCAGGAGTTTCCTGTATTTACTACATTTTAAGTTTTGACATTTTGCTATTAGTATCTATATTTACTATTTAGTTTACTGTTTTACTATTTGCCATTTAGCATTTGCTACTCATTGTAATGATGAATCATGTAATCATCTTTATAGACTTTGTGATATCTCATATGATATCAGATATTCATATTTTCGATATAATAGAAATCTCCAATTTAACAATTTCATTTGTCAAATTTTATTTAGCAATTAGCATTCAAGATATCTTTGTATTTAGATTTAGTATTTCAAATTTTGCTATTTTATAAGTTTACTAATTTGAGTAATTTCCAATAGTTTCATTTGAAATGTAATTCTTATACTATTATACATCTTTTCAAAACTAGTTTTTCAAGAACTATAAGTATATGTATAACTATATCAGCACCACCACCCCGCCACTCCCCAGCCGCCGTCCCCCCGCCGTCCTCAAACTTAGGCCCTTTGTCCCCCCGTCTCCGAAACGCATTTCCCTATCCCCCCTTTTCCCCGTCCCCCAGGCCTGTGGAACACTGGTTTTATTTCATTTCAAAAAGGTCTAAAACTTTGTGTGTAAAGCTAAACTCCCTCCCTCGCCCCCCCCCCCAAAGCTAGGAGACATCATTTCCAACAATTTGCCATCCAAGAGAGCGGATTCAAATGCCATTTTGTGCAGATTTTCAAGGGAAATTCAATTCACAAGTAGGGTTTTTGTTTTTGTTTTTTCTTTTTGATTAATCATTTTATTTCATTCTTCTTGCAAAATACTCATTCCAAATTGAAAAAAACACATGATAGAGCACAAAGAAGCAATTTTTTTGCATTTAGAATCCAAAAAACAATATTCATCACAATCTTTTGTTGATTTTTTCTAATCTTTTTCATTTTTTTCACTGTTTTTTGAAATTTTCAGACCTAGGTTCATTTTTTGTGTAGAATGTTTAAATTAGTTAATAATGTTAATTTATAATTCATTTAAACACATTTGTATCAATTTAAATCAAATTTAGAGAGATCTTTTAATGATTTAGGTTGTTTTTTTTTTTAAATTGTATTAAAAAACTAATATGTTCTACATTTTTTTTGTATGTGTAGATTGAACACACTATAATGGCTTTTGGCTGGTTCAGCATCAGGTTCCGCCCCATCAATGCTCACACCATCATCATGGGTTCCAAGCACTCGTCCTCCAAGGGCTAGAGACCCTACATGGAAGTATGTTATGAGAGGGCCGGTACCTAGAACAGTAGTTTGCAATGAGTGTAAGAATACATATCATGGAGGCATAAATCGTCTCAAATACCATCTTGCAAGCATTCCTCAGTGTGATGTCAGGCCTTGTGAGAAGGGCAAAGAAGAGATTAGAAGAGAGATGCTTTCCCTACTTTCAGTTGCCAAGGAAAGAAAAATGCAAAGGGAGAGGGCAAAAAAAGCCATAGCAGCAACTATAGCTAGTGGACATGGCCATGGTCAAGAGCACGATGTTGAGCATGTGGAGATAGAGTCAAATGAGGAGGTAGATATTGGCAATGTGGGCTCTCTTCGTGGTCCACGGATTCGCACTCATAGCATAGCCATAGCCACACCGTCCTCTAGGCCCCCTGTTTCCTCTACTTCGAATAGATTGCCAATGTCGCCACCACCTTCCTCTTCACACAACCCACAAAGTTTTTTTGTGCCGCGAAACACACCAGGAGCACAAATGTCATTGGAGGCTATAGAGTGGAACAAGGAGGTGCATCAACATGCTAACATGGCATGTGCAGACTTCTAGTATTTCAGTAACATACCATTCAATGTGGCGAGTAGTCCCTATTGGCACAATATGGTCACCGCATTGACAGTTGCAAGAAAAGGCTACAAGCCACCTTCTCACAAAGATTTGAGTAGGGTAAGTCAACTTAAATTTTATGCTAAGTTTTTGTTCTTTAATTTAAATTAATTTATGTTGAATGTAAGCTATTTTTTGTTTAAAACTTACAATTTTGTACTTATTTAATTATTTTACTTTGTACTTGCAGGTTGCTCACAAATGCAACCGGAAGGGCAATGCATGTGGTGGAAGAACAAAAAACTAAATGGAAGAAATATGGCTACTCCATTCTTTCCGATTGGTGGACGAATGGGAGAAACCACACCATCCTTAATTTTTTGGTTGCTTCCAAAGGTGAAGTTGTGTTTTGGAAATTGGTCGATGCTTCCAACAAGATAAAAACTGTAGATACATTGTGTACATTGTTGGAAGAAGTTGTGATGGAGGTGGAGATTGCTAATGTGGTGCAAGTCATCACGGATAATGTAGCAGCGTATGTGGCAGCTGGGAGAATGCTTGAGATTAGACATCCATCACTCTTTTGGTCACCTTGTGCAGCCCATTGCCTTGACCTTCTTTTGGAGGACATAGACAAACTTTTTAGGTGGCACCGATTTTAAATGATGCAAGGAGCATCACAAAATTTATCTACAATCACCCTTGGATTCTTAATTTGATGAGAGAGCATATGCGAGGGAAGGAGTTGGTGAGATTGAGTGCCACAAGGTTTGCAACGGTTTTCCTAACGTTGCAAAGCATTTTGGATTCTTTGGGCTCTTTAAAACAAATGTTAGTGAGTCAAGCATGGAATGACTCCACATATTCAAAGAAGCCCAAAGGATAGAGAGTTGCTGCAATAGTCTTCAACACCTTGTTTGCACAAAAAGCTACAAAGATCGTGAAGGATACTTCAAAAGTTTGATTTTAATTTTAAACTCAAGTTGAATATAAACTTATATTTTTTTTAACTTAACTTTAAGCCTTTCATTATAAATTTCTAACTTTGATATTTTTGTATTTTTAATCTAGGTGTCGGAGCCCTTGGTTAGAGTCCTCCGCCTGATAGATGAGGATCAAAACCCAATGGGATACATTTATGAGGCCATGGATAGGGCCAAGGAGGCTATCAAAAGTTATTGCATGGGGGACAGCCTCAAATTTGATCCCATATGGGAGATTGTTGATAGGAGGTGGAACAATCAACTCCACCAACCCATCCATGCAGCAAGGTACTTCCTCAACCCTTCTTATCTCTTCTCAAAGAGCTTCTCCGATCCTAATGGAGAGGTTATGGACGGGCTCCCAACATGCATTCAGAGGATGGAATCCATGGCTGAAGTGAGAGACCTCATCGTCAACAAGTTGGATATTTACAGGGAAGCAAGGGGTAATCTCTTTTCTTCGGAGCTTGCTATTAGAGGAAGAACCACTAAACCACCAAGTATAAAATTGGGAGTCTTTAACTTTTAAGTTTATTTCACATGCATCTTATAATTTGATAAAATGTGTTTTGACTTTTGAGTCTTTGACTTTGTTTTCTAACTCTACAATATTTATTTATTTTGTAGAGGTTTGGTGGAAAACTTGGGGTGGAAATACCCCACATCTACAAAAAATTGCCCTCCGCATACTATGTCAGCCTTGTAGTGCATCCAATTGTGAGCACAATTGGAGATTGTTTGAGGCCATTCACACGAAGAAGAGGAACAAGTTAGCACGAAAGCACCTCAATGACCTTTTCTTTGCGCAATACAACCTTCGGTTGCGCACAAAGAGAGTAGAAGAAAAATCATTGGATCCTATTGATTTAGATGAGATAGATCCTTACAGTGATTGGACAGAGTGAGATGAGCAGCCTCCATTGTTTATCGCGGACGAGATCCTTGACTTGAAGAGACAAGCAATGGAGGATGTGGGTGCATCAAGAGATGTAGGGTTGGAGGACATTCATGAGGATGTGGATGAGAGTCAACCAGAGCCAGATACTTCCACGATGGTGGTTGAGCCTGAGGCACAACCTTCCTGCCAGCCGAGGAGCCAACAGAAGTAGCACCGCCACCGCCACCACGCACACACGGCAAGCCTAGAGGACCCACCCCTTCTCTAGCTGCTACTAGACTAGGGAAGAGGAAAGTCTAGCATGTTGTATTTAGTTACTATTTAGTATTTGCTTCTAGTTCTAGTTTTACTATTTTCGTGTATCAAACTTTCAGGCTTTTAGCCATCGGGATTCCACATGAGAATGCGATTTTGTAATCAATTTGCATTAAATTCAATCAAAATTAATAGAAAACACTTTTGTACTCATTGGATTCATCTTGTCATTGAATTTTGCAAAATAAATGTGTTTCTAATGAAATTTAAGCAATTTTTTAAGCAGAGTTTTTGTTGACTCTCCAATTTTTAGCTTGGCAAGTTTTTTTCTAGGGCGAGTCTTCCAACTATGGTAACAACGATAGGCTTTGCTTTTTAAGGAGTAACCCAAAAATATTCCTTCATCAGATCGGGAATCAAATTTTCCCAAATTTTCATCATCCCTCTTTATGTAGCACTTGCTTCCAAAAAACTTGAAGTACTTGACTGTTCCAGGTCTTCCTTTCCATAGTTCATACAGAGTTTTATCCATATTTCCTCTAAGTTGTCTTTTGTTCAAAATGTAGACTGATGTAAGAACCGCTTCTCTCCAAAATGTAGTTTGGCTTCATTTAACATAGTCCTTTCCATTTCTTGGACTATTCTATTCTTTCTTTCCACAACCCCATTTTGTTGTGGTGTCCTAGCTGTTGAATATTGTCTTCTAATCCCATGTTGTTCACAATATTCTATGAATTCATTTGAGGTGAATTCTCCCCCTTGATCAGATGTCAAACACTTTATCTTAAGACCCGTTTCATTTCCAACTAGTGCCTTGAATTTCTTGAATTTTACAAAGGCTTCTGATTTTTCTTTTAAGAAGGTTACCCAAGTCATCCTAGAAAAATCATCAATGAGTAGCATAAAGTATATCTCACCTTGTAGACTTTTGGTTCTAGTGGGTCCACATAGGTCTATGTGAACAAGTTTTAATGGCCTTGATGATGAATACTCCTTTGTCTTAAAAGATACCCTTGTTTGCTTCCCTAGTTGGCAATGTTTGCAAATAGTATTGCTTGGTTTGTAAATTTTGGGCATGTCTCTTACAGCTTCCTTCTTGCTTATCTTAACCAAGTTTTCAAAGTTCATATGTCCCATTCTTCTATGCCACAACCAACTTTCATCTTCTTGGCTTATAAGGCGTTTTTGACCTCTTGTCTCACTTAGAACATACAACTTATCTTCCATTTTATTTGCATCTGCAATATGTCTTCCATTCTTTCTAATTTCACAACCATCTTGATGAAAGATTAAGGTATGACCTTGGTTGCACATTTGGCTTACACTTAGTAGGTTGTGCTTTAGGCCTTCAACATATACAACATTACTTATCTTTGTTCTTCAATTGTCTAGACTCAAGGTTCCTCTTCCCGCAATCTTTGTTGTAGTATTGTCTCCAAACCTTACTAAACCTCCATCTATCTTTTGTAGATGGATGAACTTGTTCTTGTCTCCGGTCATGTAGTTTGAACAACCACTATCAATGTACCAATGATCTTTTTCATTGTGCACATGAAATGTTGTTTGAACAAGCATAGGTTTCTCTTTTTCTTCTTTTCTTTTCTGTTTCCAAACTTTCATACTCTCCCCATATGTTTTGGGTAGTGTTTCTTCCTTTTGAGTTCTAGTTGGAAAAATGGTTCTGCAATGCCTTGTTGTATGCCCAGAGTTATTGCATTTGAAACACTCAATTGCAAGGTTAACTGGATAAAATGAATTATAGTTTCTCCTTTCAGGTCTACTAGGGTTAATTTTCTTATCATGAAGCTTGTTATGGCTTCTACAATTCATAGCTTTGTGACCAAATTTGTAGCAAGAGTAGCAATAACCAAAAAATGGATAATATGACCCTCTTGGTTGGAATTGTTTTTGCAGATTGGTCCTTTCTTCCATCGTACTTTTCTCTAGTGAAGCATTGTTGGCCTTAGTCTGAACTTGATTCTCCTCTTTCTTGCTACATTCTCCTTTAGTAGAGCTTTTGACAACATCAACATAACTTTTGTATGATGTTTTCTTTAGCTCTTTTCTTAGTGTAACAATCTCACACTTCAAACTTGTTGGCATTTAAATTCGCACCTCTGGAATGCGTATTTGAAACGGACAGCTATGCACAATAAAACTGCTCTTCAAATTAGGAGGGGAAGCTCCCTCTTGCTGATGGTGTTGAAAGAAAATAAACTAAGAACTAAGTTGCCTATCTTTTTTATCAGCTAGAGCACAAGGTTTATTAAACACAAACACCGCTGTTGAGATTTTCTGTTTTAAGAACTTCAACTACGACTAACTTAAGCTAAAGATGTTTCTATCTTCTCAAGTAATACGCAGAGCAAGAGAAACTAGAAATGAACAAGGTTGATTTCTCTGACAAAGTGCTTCAATAAACTCTTTTCCAACGAACATCTACACACTTCAATGTAAGCTGAAATTAAGATCATAAAAGCATAACACAAATAATGGAAATCTGAGATGTTCTATCAAGGCAAAGGAGGCTCATGATTTTATTTCTCAAACTTTTGGAACAAAATCTACTACTAACATGCCTGGAACAAGAGTTTGCAGCTAAAGAGGCTTGCAATCTTGTTCTTACACAATAGGAACAGCAATTACAATAACTCCTTGTTGGCTAAAAGAGACTCAACAATTCGTTATCATAAAACAATTGAACAACACTTGAATAACAAATAGAAGGCACAATAGGCTCAGCATTTTGTTATCACTAGCATGCTTAAAGAAAACTAATGAGCAAAGGCTCTTATTTATAGGCAAGCAGAGGAGTACGGAACCCTAAAATCTCCTTGCTTTCACAATCTAGGGCTTGCTCAGCAAGCAAATTTTATTTCTAAATCTAGAAAGAAGATAACATCTAACACCTAAGAAAGCAAAAAAAGGGGGAAACGCCAACTATTACATTCATCTTCTTTCTCTTCGTCAAAGAATGGATAAGAATTGCTCCAAGAATAGAAAGAAAGCAGAAAGAAAGCTTCTAGAAGAAAGTTGCTTTAAATCTCTATGACATCCGCTAATAAGCAGGAAATTGTGTCCCGATTCAGTGCATCTATCCCATCAACAGCAAAGTTGCGCTTTTCTAAGATATCCTCTCCATTTGCAATTGATCTCAGGAAATCTTCAACCTCATTGGCAGCCTTGAAAACTTTGCTGACATGATTGAAATACGACTCATTCTCCTGCCAACTGGATTGCTGCTATCACAATTGTGAACAACACTCTGAAATTGAGCTTGCACTTCATCAAGCCCGACGTAGGAACCATCTTCAAGACTGTATCGAGAAGGAATCTCTGTGCAAAACTCACTAATGAAAAGAAGAGATTCAATCCCCCTTTGTCTGTAGGCAATAAACTCCTCAGATTTCCTCTCGTAAGTTTTAACTTTGAAAACATGACACTCTCTCCAAGCAAGGATCTGCCTCTTGTGTTCTTTTGAAATTGTTGAACCCTAGGCTGTATCTAAATCAGCGATGATGATTTCATGCCTTGGTTTTACTTCAGCCACTGATTGTTCAAACCCTTCGATATCTTGACGTAGCTCATGAGCGTTTTCTCTCAACTGAAATATCCGTGCCAAGATCTCCTTTCCTCTGACAATGAAACTCTCGATCCACTCTTGAGTATCTTTCCCACAAATGACTAGCTGCCTCAATTGATGATGATCAGCTGGTGTATCTAAAACCTGGGGCAGCAATTGAGTAGCCTGTGAAGAACCATGGACAAGGTTAAAAATATAAAGCCTAAGTTGTTGTATTTCAGCCTTGAGGGCTGCTTTGTCTTCCCCATCCTTGAGCACTCTTTCTTGAAGGTTTTCGGACACAACTCTGAACAAACTGACATCCGTATGTCTGATATTTCTACCAAGATTAGCTTTGACCATCACGAAGTCATCCATATTCACCTCATCCCTATTCTTATATATGGGAGGTACGGCAATCTCCATAACCATCTCACCATCAGGATTCCTATCAAAGTGAACTTGCTTCTTTGCTTTCTTCTTAGGAGGTTCCTGATAGATGTTGTCAAGATCATCAAAATTTACCTGATATGAAGGTCTTCTTCTCTCCCTTCCCAAGGAGCTTTCAAGCCAAGACACGGTATTATCTTTACTAACTTCCTTGGGAGGTACAATTGCAATTTCTTCATCTTCTTCAATATCAAGGTCGATGTGAATCAGTGAAGACTCTATCAAAGGTACAGAAACATGTGTTAAAGGCGGCTCCTCTACTTTTTTCTGACGTACGGGCTCGTCAGGAGGAGCTTCTGTTACAATTGTAGGTTGCTCCTGTATGACTATGCCTGAGAAGTCTAACCTTCTTCTTACATTTTTATTTGATCTACCACCTTTGACGCCTTCTTGAGAATGACTTATGCCCTTCCCTTTTGACTGTGCTCTGAAAGAAGAGGGAAGTGTCCTTGGCGGCTCTGCTGCTGGTATGAATTTCTTCCTTTTAAGCACTAGGAAGACCTTGCTATGTTCGAGGACTTGCCTCGTCCTTTCTTCGACTGAGAGGGATTCTTTATTAACCCAATTGACTTGAGGAAGGGGCTGATCTTCAATTCCCTTTCGGGCATACATTGGGAGTAACACATCTTCATCATCATCTAACAATCCTTCAATGTCTTCTAAAAGGCAGTCTTTCATCTGGTGAAGAGTGAGTCTGTTGTAACTACGCCTTCGCACCTCGAACTCATATGTACAATTAGCCCAAACATCTTCCAGGGCAGATATATGAGCATAGTTTTTCTCAAGTCGGCCAACGTAGACACCATGAGGATCAAATGATCATCTCTCGCTGTAAGGCTTGAGGCCGAGTTTGTCCAACTCATCTCCCATTGTCCTAGCATCTGCTGCTGTTCTACATGTATAAATTCCCAGTCCCAATGGAAAATTGAGGATGGGTTTCTTTCTATTCCTCAAGAATGCATGGACATCGTGTCCCTGCCTTAAGAACTCCATGAAGACGAACTCGTCTGACGAGTACCTTGGTAACATGAGTGGGGCACCTAAATAGCCATAGACTCTGAGATAGGTGAAAGTAGGAAATTGTATGAACCAATCTGGCCACTCCGCCATCGTTGCCCTGGCAACTAAAGAGATACGGATGTGCAATTCATTGTCTAGGTCCCGCATTGTGTACATCAGAAAAGCCTCATTCACTCTCTTGTAGTGATGGAGTGACTTCATGAATTCCAACTGAGGATAGTAGTTGTAGATATGTTGTACGCTCAATGATCCCTTGGTGTTCAACCCTCTGAATTGACCTTGATAGGCCACCAGGTAGACTAGGTAAGAAACCATATGGAACTCATAAAACTAGAAGTATTCTGTTATCTGTTGGTGTAGGCTGTCACTGATCAAGGTGGGCCAATCATAGAACTCGGTCTTCTTCATGATGTGGGGTATGGCATAAAACATCCAAGGCTGAAACTTGGTAGCGTCTTCTAATCCAGTTACCCTGTTGAGCAAGGTGATGATGATAGCAATCTCATCTTTGAACTCTCCTCGCTCGCCATTCTTAGGCAAAGTCTTATGCTTCTCTTTCATCCACCTTTGTGCAATCTTCTTAATGTACTTGTCTTTGTGCATTTCCCATATCCTTTCACATTCACCCTTTGAGATAGTGACACTTTCAGGCCAAGGGGGAATGGAAAAACACTTCTCGATCATATCAGGCTTCAAACTGCAAATCAATCTGCCATCAACTAATTGAATCTCCCTTGTAGCCGGATTGTAATGCTTGATGCAAGCGATTACGAACTTGAGACTTTGAACTGATATAGGAATAGATGCTGCTGCGAGGAGTCCATAGTGTCCCAGGTTCCTGATTGAAGTGTTGTCTGCGCTCTCTAAAGCGTGTAGATCAAACACCGGCTTAATGTGATGAAAGTCTGTCTCAGCTGTTTTGATGTAATCATGATAAAGAGCTGATTCAGTCTTGAAAACATTAGGAGTGTACTCTATTTCAGAAACCTTGAAGAATGACTGTAAACTCCCCTAGGTCCAGACAAGTTTTGAGCAACTTACTATTTTTAAAATGCTGATTTTTCTTCCTCTAACGGTCAAATTTTTGAAAAATTTTCTGAGATATGGGTTTTGCTCAGAATTTCGTTGGAAGGCAACCCAAATCGTCCATTTTTGAAAATTTTGATTTTATACTGAAAAAACAGCAAACCCTAATTTCTTCAATTTTTCACGAAAAAAGCTAGCACCTGGGTTTTGTTCAGAATACAATTAGAAATGGACCCAATTGATTAGATTTGAAAAATACTGATGGCTGATCGAAAAAGCAGCCAAACCTAGGATTTGGAATTTGCTTGAAAAAAGCTGTGATATGGGTTTTCTTCAGAAGACTGATTTAAGAGGACCCAAATGATTGAAAATTGAATGCACTGAGGATTTCACTGACATGCAAAGCAAAAAGCAGCTGCTGCAACTTGATTAAGTTCTCAAAAATTTCGTCAGAAGAATGAGATGATAAGACCCAGATGGCTGAAAATTGAAAACCTTGGCCTTCTTGAAAATTTTGATCTTCTAGATAAAAAAACTTGAAAAAGCAAGGCCTTATGCTTGCTGGTCTAAAAAATTTGATGAATAACCAGCAAACTTCAGTTCTTGAATCATGAAAAACTCTTCAAACTTGCTGCTCCAACTTTCTCTTTGGGACGCCACCTGCAAAAATGATGAATTTTGCATTGAAATGATGTATTAAATAGACTTAGGGTTTGGAATAAGCTTGCTTTCTTTTGCTTTCATCCTCAAAACCCTAAAAACCTTTGTTCATTGAACCTGAACGTTCATCATTAATCTCACAAACTTGGAAACTTTGAAAATCTTGAAAATTTTACTAAGGCATGGGAAGTTGGGTGCCCTTCTTAGCTAGGGGCGCCCACTTCAAGCAGTGTTAGTCATTTTTTTTTATATTTTCAACTTTACACAACTTTAACCCCCTACTTTGGCCTCGATTTCCGGCTTGCAAACTAATCTGATGAGTGAGCCGAATGATTCATCGCGGAGCCTGACCCGTTCTGAGAAAAATTGTTCTGCAAGTGTCTCTAGCTAAAAACTTCATTTCGACCTTCAAATTCATGGGAGCCTATTTCCTCCAGGGGCGCCCATTTTTTTCAGAGTTAGCCATTTTTTATGATTTTCAATTTCTTCATTAACTCCTCTTCCATAGATGATCCTGTCGAATCTGGTGATCCAGGCATTGGATTGACTAATGGTTATGCTCGTTGCGAAGCTAAGGAGATATTAAGAGGGGTCGCCTGGGAGAAACTTCATCAAACAATTGAGTTTGGGCCTTCAAAAGCTTGGGCGCCCCTGGCAAGGTGGGGCGCCCAAACTCACTAGAGTTGGAATATTTTTCACTTTCTCATGTTTGCTTTTGAATCTCAATTCTTAGCTCTCATCAAACCCTCTTTTCAGCTTCTCGTATCTAGCAACTGCAAACTCTGATTGACGCGCTGAATATCTTGTTGGAGAGCTTGATCAACTCTGAAGAAATCACATTAGAGCTACATCTGCAAATTCATCTGTTTAGGCCCTTGAAAACTTGGGCGCCTCTTCCCTCATGGGGCCCCCAAACCCTCCAGACTTAGCCATTTTCTTGATTTTCATCTTCAAGTTCAAACCTCCATTCTGTATGTTCCACTTTGATCTAAATCTGCCAAAGATTGGACAGTCGGATGCTCTGACGGAGACAGGCGTTGCAAAGCTGGTTGAATACTGAAGAGATTAAGCATATTCACAAACCCTAACTGTTGAGTTAGGTGCTCCAAAAAGTTGGGCGCCCTTCTTCACCTAGGGCGCCCAAAATTCCCAGACTTAGTCAAATTTTGATCATTTTCATGTTTTTCATTCTGACTTCTGTTTAGATCTTCCCTGTTCAGCTCAAAATCCCGGGCAACTGGATGATCCATTGACTGCACCGTTGGATTCGTTGTGGAGCTGGAAAAGAACTAAGCAACTTTGATTGCAAGCTTAAACCCTAATTTCAACTTTTAATGCTCTAAAAAGATGGGCGCCTATTCTCTCTTGGGGCGCCCATGACAAGCAGTGTTCGAAAAATTTTCACAATCTTCACCCTCTTTCTTCGTTCTACATGCTTGTTCACCAACTCGCCTTTTGTTGAACGCCTGAGTGTTGAATCTGACGCCTGGCAGCCGACTGATCTCCATTGATGACCTCGGAGCTTGTAATGTCCCAATTATTTCGCGAGCATCAATCATTGGATTAGCCTATTATGTCGATCCTCGTAGGCTAGTGGTTCTGGATAGAGGGTCACTTGAACGGGCACTTGGTCGGTTAAAGGCAGTATTGGTATTCGGAGTCTGGTGACGTAGTGAATTTGCGCGTTTGGCGCATAATTGGAGCTTAAGATATTGATCATCACCATTTATTTCACTTACTCGGGCTTGGGGACCATGTGTCTATTTGTTAAAGGGGTCACTTTATATTTTGCAGTTACTATTCACTGATAAAGTGAAAAAAGAAATAACTTAAGTGAATAGTGTTTTTTTTAATGAATAGTGTTTCAATGTAAATTTATAAAGGGAGAAGAGAAAGTTCGAACTTCATTATGCATGATGATATTTTGTTGAATGAAACTTGGGAGTTGGAGATTGTGGAAGAGAGAAACTAGGGTTTCTCAATTTCAGCAGTGGGTAAGCCTGGTTTGGGCTTGTAGTTAGAATTTTGGCATCTTGAAGGTGTGAAAGACCACCCTAAAGTTGCTGGTTATTTTCTTGTTGCTGCATTTGGAGCTCGAATCTGCTGGTTATAAGTTGTTGAAGTCATCTATTGGAAGGGTATTTGATTGTAGAGACTCCATACGCCATTCTGAAGGTGTTGTTTGCATTTTATGAAGTTTTTTGAGAGCTGATTTGATCACCTACAGCCAGCTGCACCTTTGGAGGGTTTCATCTTCATCAAGTAATTAAAACGCCTTCTCTTAGTGGTTGTTTTCTCTTCTAAAGTAGGCGCCCTCATCATTAGAAGCTTTTCCAACAAGATTTCGGAAGGAGAAATGCGTATGTAATTTTGTTTGAGCATTTTAATGGGCGCGGGTACTGTAGCAAATCACTATTCACAGTGATTTTGGCTGTAAGTTAAAATCTATGTTATTTGATGTATCCATTGAAACCTAATGAAAGTTATATTTTGGATGCAATCTATTATATATGAGGAAAGTGTCTTGGCAATTAAATCAAGTCATTATTTGAGTTGTCATATTAGTTTAGTATATCTTGTGTTCCCATTATATGCACATGCTTGTTAAATTTATGTATATCATTGGCATCAAACATCAAAACACAAAAAGAAACAAACACCAAATACAAATCAGACCTACAAGCACCGTTGAAATCATCGCATCAGAGTGTCGCTTCATCACAGTGGTATCAGAGCATATCACCACAGTGGTAGCAGAGTGGATCACCGAAGTGTGGTTCATCACAGTGGTATCAGAGCATATCACTACAATGGTAGCACAGTGGATCACCGGAGTGACGGATCATCACAAAGCCCCTGATATGCTTCTAAAAAAGCAGAATAGACCCACTAGGGCAAAACTGATTATTTTGAGATTCTGACTGCACTAGCTTGATATGGAAGTATTTTGAGCCAATCAAAATCAGTTTGACCTCTAACGGACCAACTTTCTATTCTTAGAAAGTTTTGCCAATATCCGTTTCGAAAGAAACCCAGAAAAAGTTACTATTTTTAGAAAATTTCTAAACATAGTAGTTTTCCTAAAAAGTAGGGATGAAAAACTGAGATCTGGGTTTTGTAGATTAGGTCGCTCTGAGCAGACCCAGATCGTCAGATTTTAGGAATTTTACATTTTAACCCCTCATGCAAGACACGCACACCCAAATTTTGACCTTTTTGACAATTTTAATAAGACTTTTACTCATTTCTTCAAAATGTCTTAAGTGTAACAAAAATTTTAATTTTGGGGTACAACAAAACTTTCACATTCCTTTTCTTTTTCTTCAAATT
Source organism: Sequoia sempervirens (assembly GCA_007258455.2). NCBI lineage: Eukaryota > Viridiplantae > Streptophyta > Pinopsida > Cupressales > Cupressaceae > Sequoia > Sequoia sempervirens. The sequence goes on along the minus strand of VDFB02212898.1, from coordinate 250,350 downwards.
GGGCTTTGGTTAGATCCTCTATCCTTTTACTTTCCTCAATTTGAAGTTTTAGATCTGAAATTAATTTTTCAGTTTCAACAAACTTCTTCCTTTCCTCTTCAAATCTAGCTTTTCTTCTTTGATTCTTCTTCTTAGCCTCTCAATTTCACTTATGGCAAATTCCAATTCTTCTTCCAAGTCTTTTGGATCATGTTCTACCTCTTCCTTGTGATCTTCATCTTTATCTTCAATTTCATTTACTATCTCAGCCATGAATAACATTTTGTCTTCACAACTTTCGATGTCATAGTCACTTGATGAGTCTTGATCTCTATATGAATATAAGCTCTTCTTGAAGTTTTCTCTTTTGTTATTTTTGTAGTACTTCTTGTTTTTGCTTCCTTTCTTTGGCTTGTAATCTTCTTCTCCACTATCACTGCTGTAAGGATAAGGACATGCTTTTGCATAATGTCCAATCTTACCACATGTAAAGCATTTGAAGGGTAGTTTACCCTTATATTTTCCTAATCCTTTCTTTAACTTCCTCGCGAAATTTGCTTCTTCCTCATCTGCTGCACAATTATCTTCCACTTTCCTTTCTTTTGAATTTTTGGATGCTTTGAATGCAGCCTCCCTTTGTAGTGAAGTATATTTTTCGGTTCTCATCTCATAGGCTATTAAGATTCCATGTAGTTCATCCATGGTTAAGGTGTCCAAGTCCTTCATTTCCTCTATTGCTGATACTTTGGGGTCAAATCTTGCTGGAAGGGATCTCAACACCTTTTGCACTACTACTGGTTCCTTTACTTCTTCTCCAAGGCCTCGAATGGTGTTGACATCATCCACACGCAAGAAAAACCCAGCAATGTTTTCCTCTTCACTCATTTGAAGACTTTCAAAATTGCCTCTATGAGTTTGTAGTTTGGCTCCTTTTACTTTCTTGTCTCCTTCATAGGTTTGCTTCAACTTGTCCCAAATCTCTTTGGCAGATTTGCAATGCATTATCTTCACAGGTTTAGATTCACTTAATCCACATAGGATTGCATTCTCGGCTCTAGCATTATTCTCACTTGCCTTCTTTCTTGTTGAATCCGTTGGAGGTGTCGAAGGAGCTTTATATACATTCACCATTGATTTTTAAACGTCAAATCATATAGCATTTATATAGGCCTCCATTCTCATACTCCAAAATGCATAATTGTCCCATCAAACAATGGAGCCTTGTTGGAAGTGAATCCTTCTCCACTCATGATATCTGCTATATAGATCTCCCTTCAAGTTTGTTAGAATTATTCAAAGGGCCTACTCTGATACCAATTGATGAGCACACAAATATACTGAGAGGGGGGAATGGGGGGTTGAATCAGTATATTACAATTTTTACCCTCTCAACTTTTATCAACTTTAAACTCTAACAACTATGGAAGAATGTAACAATATGAACAAGTTGACACCAAGATTTTACGTGGAAACCCTTACGAGAGAAAACCACAGTACAAAATTATGTACTTTATAATAAAATAGGTTTACAATGGTAGTAGGCACCAACCTACAAGGAGCACCAACTCCCTAACTTGATTTAGTAGGCACCAACCCACAAGGAGCACCAATTCCTTCTTGCAAGGCACCAACCTTGACTTTCTTTGACTGAAAATTTCAAATGTAGAATGAGATCTTTTGATAGATTTGCTTCATTGAGATATCCCTACTAAATCTAACTCCAAAAACTCATTTTTTAGAGTGTTGACATTTCATCAAACAGTTGTTGTGCAAACTCATGAATTCTGATTTTCTAACTGCTGTTCTGATTTTCTGAGTTTTGTTTGATTGCTTTTGATGTTTGGTTGAATGTTTTCAATGCCAATAACATAAAGGAAATGCATAGAACTGATATATAAATGATTACACAACATAAATTGATAAACCCACTTCCATTTATGCCATTAAATTAAAGATATAAGGTCTGATTAAAATGACAGTTATGTCTGATATGAAAATTATCAGACTGTAACAGCTCTATTAAAACCAATACAAATGAAAGATTTGAATACCAATATGCCAATAACATACCTGTTCTATGCCAGCATGAAAATACAATGTATAAAGGCTGATATGAGCATGATAACAATGGTAGAAGACTAAAATATGATGTGAAATATGCAGCTACAGGTCTGATCGTTGTGATGGAAGTGCTGATATGAAATTGGTTGCCAAAATCAACTTCAAATGCCAACGAAACCCCTTCCAAATGATGGTGCAACAACTAGAAATGGTACGGCTGGAATGGAAGATGTCAAATCCTCAATGTAAACTTGTCAAATGGCTGGAATAAATCTGCAATGATGATTGTGCCAGAAACCCTAGGTGCACTAGGCCAAAAATTGTACAACCAACAAGTAGAATGCAAACATGTGATAGTATTGGCCTCGTTGAGACTCGATCTATCAATGGCTACACCTGATCTGAAGAAATATGCTGATATAACACTGCTACAAACTCAGGCCTGAAAATTAAACACCTAAAACTCCTCCAATGAAGCCCAAACGAAGACCCAAGGTAGGTCCTCCTCAAAGGTGAACTAAGTTCTCGTCCAATTCACGATAGCCCTTGGGAGTTTCATTCCCAGAAGACTGAAACCAAGCTAAAACCCTTCTCCAGAGCTCAAGCCTGCAAGTGTTGATATGAAAAATGACAAATGAATGCCAAAATAGAAGCCCAAAATTCACTTTATAACCTCCCATGAGCTTTTGTATAAAAGATAATAAAATATTCCTCCTCAAGGGTCTTTTCCTCATCAAAAGAAAGGGCCACTTTTTAAAAACAACTTTGTTTCACTAGGATGGGGGCACTTTTCACTATTCACTTTATAATTCTTTGTTACTATTCACTTTTACTATTCCATTAAAACAAGCTTTGATATTTTCAATTTATCCCTGGATTCAACAACTGAAAGGCTCATAAAGCTCCCGGCTAGGCTCCACATCCTTCAGTTGGGTCCCCTAACTGTACTACTGACCTATGGGAACCCTAATAGTAGGCCAACCTCAACTAGTCTGAGCTGCCTAAGGAAGGGACATTACATTCATGCTTCAATCTATCCCTTCTATGTGACATATGCTCTTCTTCTAGGCTCACACAAGAGATACTTCTGCACTTCTACACACAAGCTCTACACACTCCCAGCAAATCTGATTTGGATATCAAATATATAAGTTGCTCAAGAATTGCAACCCTTTGATGAAAGAACACATCATTTAAAAGCAACTGCCTCTTCATGTCTTAATCACATCTTTTTCAGATGTGTCGTTTTGCAAACTCATACCATTTCAATCTTAATTACACCTCTTCAAACAGAAACTCTTATTAATAATAAATCAAATCATTCCAATGGTTTGATTTAATTTAATTTTCAATGGAAATCTGAAGTCCCCTTTTTGGATCGCACACCTTCATGCCTTTTGTTTAATTCTTTAACAAACTGCTGATCAACTTCTTTCAAATTGTATGTCTCTTGAAGTTATGACCTTTCATTAATAAAACATCACTGCTCCATAAGATGTATCATATGAATTTATTTATTTTTTCTTAACTTAAATGTGTCTTTTCCCAACATGTATATTTTTGAAAGAAACTGACGTAGCATTTCATAAAGTTAATTTGCTTTGTTAATCTCTTAAGAATCGTATCCTTCTGTTTGATCGTCCCTTTTCATTTTGTCTTTTTCTGACTTTTGTCCTTTCTTTATTTTGTCTTTTGTGATTTGTCTTTATCCTGTTGTTTATTTATTTTAAATGTTTCTCTTTTAAACAAGGATCGCTGCTTTCTACCTTTGGTTTAAGATGACTTTTATGATTACTTGATTTGTTAATAACATTTATTTAACAAACAATCTGCTGATAACTAATTCACTGATTTAGCTTATTGACATTGGTTCCTTTTGTCCATAATTGATCAATCTGACATCTTCAAATTAACTTGGTTTGATATGCAACGATTAAACATGGTTTATGCAAAGGATCTTCATTTCTCTATTTATGAATCTCTTCAAGGCTATAATGATCTGATCTAAACAATCTCTAGCTTTACTTGACATCAATGACAAATTTCCAACACATATATCAAAACAAAAGCTACAAGTCTATGGCTCTGAGGATTTTGCATCACTCAACATCAGCCCTCCTGCATAGGCGTCTAAGATAGGTCCCGCATGATGATGCAGCCATCATCTCTACCTGTCTCTCAAAGTCAGTAGCACCCAAACCAGCATCCAAGCTGTCTCCTCATGCTCTATCCTCCTCTCCCATGGCTACTGCCTTTGCCTCTCGATCCGCCCAGTCAACCCAATCAAGGTCCTCAGCGCTAAAAATGAGATCCTCGGCCTCAATGATCCAATCTGATTGTGGATCAACCTTCTCCAATGTGATGGGTGACAAGTTACTACCCAATATCTGTCTATTGTGAAGGCGCAAGTTGTAATGAACATAAACAAGATCATTCAACCTCTGCACTGACAATTGGTTGCACTTCTTGGAGTGTACGTGCTCAAGCATACTCTAATTGTGTTCACAACGTGAGGCACTACATGGTTGGCTCAACACTCTAACTGCAATCCTCTGAGGATTTGGTACTTTCGCACCAAATCTCTCCCCCCATGCATCTAAGATGAGAAAAAGAAGAAAAATCAATCTCATTGTCCAACTTTAAGTTTCTATATTTAATAGTAATATAAAAAAAGGAAAAGTGTTAATTTTTAAACTACTATTATGCCCTTAATAAATTTTTACCTGGCTGCAAATATGTCTCTTGCAAATAGATCTCCTTGTGCAAGTCTAAAAATCTCAATCTCAGCTACAATTTGAGCTCCAACACAAGAATCAGACATCCACTCGATGAGTGTGTAGAGCCCACTCAAAACCTCCCCATCTACCTTGAATTCAAGATGGAATTAGAATGCCAGATTGAGAAAATATGTTGCTGCGTTGTAATGTCCCCTTTTGAGGAAACCCTAATTTGTGCCCTAGAAATACAAGCTAATGCAGTTAGGTTTATAATTTATCAATTAAATGCTTTAAGTCGGATAATTCTCGATTTAGGTCCTGCAATCATGTTAGATAATATTGGAATATAATTCACATAGTTAGACATGTATAATAAATGTCTATCTATTCATATCATGCAAATATCTAAGTAATGTATGTTGGCGTAAAAACTAACACCTCTGGAGTGCAAGTTTGTACAGACAGCTATGCACACTACGCAATGAGTGCTCTTCAAATTAAGAGGGGAAGCTCCCTCGTTGTGCTGACAAAAGTACTTGGAAAGGGAAATAAACTAAACTATATCCTGCTTTTTGTCTCAAGTTTCAACTGTAAGAGGTACAAGGCTTTCACGAAAACTCTATACGTTGTAGCTAAGTATTTTCTGGTTTCGCAAGACTTAACTACAACACACAAAACTAAGTAACTTAAACTATCCAATCCCCTCAAGAATTCAAAGCATGAGGAAACGGAGTGGGAATGATTATCTGAGGATAAGCCGAGCACGGACTCACAACATGAAGGCAAGGTGGCACGACTATCTGCTTGTCTGAATAGGCTTATTGGAAACAACAATACACGATAAACTAAGTACAGATTCTCAGTTTGAAGGCAAGCTGGCACAACTATCAGCTCAATCTGAAAAAGTTTATTATTCACGCACATCACACAATAACCAAGTACAGATTCTCAACTTGAAGGCAAGGTGGCACATCTATCAGCTCAATCTAAACGAGTTTATTGAACACAAAACATGAAGGATAGCCAACTAGGACAATAAATTGCATAGGCGAGACACGCATACCAATGAAGCATAAATCTGCAATTAAACCCGATTAATCGTGATTTTTAATAAATCTGCAGCCTGGACGATTTTTTCCCGATTTTTTCAAAAAATCGTTGACTTTTTGGTTGACTTTTTGGTCAATGATTTTTTTTTGGTTTCAAACTGCAAATTCGCCAAAAAAACGTGTTTAAAATCTAGAAAAAAAGGAAATCAAGCTGATTTTCGCACAAGAAGGCGTTGAACTGTTTGATAAAATGCATTGGTAGACATGTATGAAAAATGTGGTAGCATAGAAAAGGTAGTGAACTATTTGAAAAAATGCTTCAAAGAAATGTGGTCTCATGGTGATGGAATGCCATAACGAATGCCATGACAAGCAAATTGCTATGGATTGTCATGGCATTCCATCTGAGACCACATTTCTTTGAGGAACAGCAGTTCACTACCTTGTCTATGCTATTGCTACTATGCTTTGATAGATCTTTTTCAAGCATCCATAACTTGTTCAAAAGCACCTGTTTAGGGTTTTAGCCATAGCAACAAAGGCGTTGAATGCTTGATAAAATGCTTTGGTAGACATGTATGAAAATGTGGTAGCATAGAAAAGGTAGTGAACTATTTGAAAAAATGCTTCAAGAAATGTGGTCTCATGGTGATGGAATGCCATAACGAATGCCATGACAAGCAAATTGCTATGGATTGTCATGGCATTCCATCTATGAGACCACATTTCTTTAAGGCATTTTTGAAAAAGCATTCCTGTCTATGCTATTGCTTACTATTATGCTTTGATAGATCTTTTCCAAGCATCCATGACTTGTTCAAAAGCACCTGTTTTAGGGTTTTAGCCATAGCAGCAAGGCAGTGAACTGTTTGATAAAATGCTTTGGTAGACATGTATGAAAAATGTGGTAGCATCAACAACTGTCACCATCTGATATTTATGCAGTTGTAGTATGTCTTGTGCAATGTAATCAGCGATATGAATATAACCAACAAAAATCTATTTTCTCTAATTCATGGATTGAACTCTGTATTTTATTTGCTCTCAATGTCTGTATGCTATGGAAATGCCATTAAATTTTTTTTTAAAGTAGCTTCTGACTATTTTTTTTCAATTTTTTATGTTTTTTTGTAAATCCGATTTTTTCCCCATTTTTTCCCGATTTTTTCCCTTTTTTTTCAAAAAATCCTTAACTTTTGGTTTGCCGATTTATTCCCCAAACGATTTATGCTGCTATGACGCATACAATCTACGATCAAACTAGCCACTATATCTAACTAAAGCAAGAATTCACCATCATAATTGCATGAAACCCAAGTGGCATAACAATTCATCACAATAGTAAATACTCATGAACAGATACAGAACAAGCAATTTTACAAGCAAGGTAGGCACAGCATATATTTCTCTCTCGTGCAAAAGTTCTTGAACAAATACAATAATAGCAATACTACAGGCAAGGTAGGCACAGCATGTGTGCTATCACGCAAAAGTTATGTACAAATGAGTAAAAGCTCTTATTTATAGACATCAAAAGGTGTAAGGAACCCTAAAATCACCTTGAGTCAACTACAGTCTTGCAATGCATGCAAGATTTATTGCTAAACCCTAATAAAGCAAACTATACAGTTAACTGGAAAGCTACCATCAGTTAACCGATACAATTAATCTAAAAATGGACAATGTGCAACCATGCACGTCCTTATTGAAAGCAAGTTAACTGGAACACTACCATTAGTTAACGTAAACCCTAAATACAACTCCAAGTGAACATAGATAATCCCAAAATAGACATGCATGAGATGTGACAGCGAGTTAACTTGAACAGGTAACACCAAGTTTAACTCCTGTGTTTAATGTCTATTTTGAGAGGTGGGAACTGAAGTCTACTAGTCGTGATCTCGAGCAACCAATCCCTCAACAAGGTTGTTGACTGCATCAGCATCTAAAGGTCATCACAATTCACTGCTTGTCAGCAACTTGAGCAATCTTGGCAATCTTTGCACACTCAAACTAGCATTTCACTGACTTATAACTTTGGTGGCTCCGTAACTGAAGTGATGGCCACTATCTCCTTTGCAGCTTGATGCTCCTAACGCTTTTGCATGACGAAACTGCGAGATTTGACTATGCACACTCTGGTTGTGAGAAAAATTCCAACAGTATCAACCCTCTAAACCGGCTTTGGAAGACAATCGGCCATACGAGGCATGCAACCATGTGGACTTGAGTGACTACGCCTATCAACCCTTCGAATGCGCTTGATACAAATCGGTGTCAGTTTTTCTAACGAAATCATGAATTAAGACCAATTTGGTCTTGAATTCAATTTGCGTGAACTGCACTCTGAAAAAGTCGCCTGTTGACTGTGAACATAGCTATATTCTGACAACTTTTCTGGAAAGCTAAAAATACCCTACTGAGGCTAAAAATAGCCTATCGGAGAGCAATTTTCACGAAAAATTTTGAGATATGGGTTTTGTCCAAAAAAAGATTCTAAGACAACCCAGAACGTCAAAAATGCAAAAATTTGACTTCTACTTGACCATGCAAGGAATTTTCAGTTGAGAAAATTAGAGCCTCGAGAATTGATGCTCTAGAGTAAATTTTCCTAAAAAAAATTCTGGCACATGGGTTTTCTCAGGGAAGCTATTCTGAATCAACCCAGATGATTTGTTTTGTCAAAATCTGCCAATTCTTCAAAGATGCGAAAGAATTTAAGACGAGAAGTAGAAGAATTTAAGACAGAAGAATGAGGTTTTGATACTTTTCTTCTGTTAAAATCGCCACTTTGCCTTGAATTCTGCTGATGAATCTGGACTTGTACCTGCAAAAGAATGTTTTTGATGCCTTTGCCATTGATTGTTGATGAAAATTTTCCCAACTCTGAAGGAAATTCGCCTTTGCTCTGAAGAATTACGAATTTGCTCAAGCTGTGTGAATGAAATATGACACCATGCTTGAATTAATAGAATAAATTCGCACCTCAAAAGCATGACTGCAAGATTTAAAACCTCAACTGAAAATAAAATTGTTCTGATTGGACCCCCTCCAGTTGGACTGATACTGATTCGGAGTCCGGAATAAAATAATAATAAAAATATTCATCATGCGTTTTTGAAAATCCAGCACAAAGAGGCGCCAATTTTAGAAAATCGCCTTTTAATGCTCAAATATGCAAAAATAAATATTTAATATTATTTTAATTAGTTGACAAACCGCGTTGAGCCCTTGGATGGATTCGACAAACTTCACTAATTTCGAAAAGTCCTCATTTGTCCTTATAGGCGTCCATTTGCTCAAGATATCACATTTTTTATTAACTTCCTACTTTGTAGCTAACTACAAAGTTACAACTGGCCATATTCAATACTAATTTCCGAGTGACCGGGTGATGCTGAGACTGAGCAAGAATATTCACTGCGAAGCCTGCAGAGCAAGGAAGAAATGTTTGTTGGGAGTCATTACTGCAAAATCCATCATTTAACACCTCAAAAAATTAGGCACCCTTGATTATATTGATTTTCAGACATCAAACTTAGCCATTTCTCCATTACGCCATCTGACACTTCAAATGACTGCTGACGATGAATGGTGAACTCTGCTGACTGGATGATAGGCTCATTGTGTGACTGGAAGTATTCCGCATCCAATGACTGCATGGAAGGCACTAAAGGACTGCATTAAGGACCAAAAAAGGAAAATCACCCCTGGCCTGTGAAGGCTCAAACACCATTTTGTCAAAAGTACAACTATCAACCAAATGCCCTTCTTTGACCTGTGATATTTGGAGCTGGGGTGACCTGATTCGCGCACTGTCTGTCTTAACGCATAACCAAAAGGATCTACAAGAGATGTCTCTAGAGGTGACGAAGCAAGAAAACTCCTTCTAAGACCTCAAAAAGAAAGGCGCCTTTCCCAAAGATGAAATAGACGACCAGACTTAGCCATTTTCTAAGTTGTCTTCGTTTTTCAGTGTTTTGTAAAGACCTCGCACGTACGAGCATTTTCCAAATCCCAGAGGCTGATGGCTGAGCTCGTTGGATAGCTGGAGTAATTATGCACAAGTCCCGTGCAGACTTCGAGAGCAAACAACTCCATCTGACAGGCCTAAAGGCTAGGCGCCCCTGGCCTACAGAGGCTACAATGAATATTTCATGTTTCTCCACCCTCTTATTTACGTGCCTGGAAGAATCCCTGCCACAATCTTTCAAAATATCGGATTGACAGGCTAACTGGTGCGTTGCGAAACCGAACTAGAGTAGCACAAATGTTAGGAAGACCACATCTATAAACTCTCAGGGGTCATTTTGAAGGGCGCCCCTAGGCTACAGGGGCACAATTTCACTATTAGAGAAAGTTATGTGATATGAACTCTCCTCATAATCTCATCTTCTGACGTTGACTACCGAAGCTCTGGGCCTCAGACGTCTGCATTTGATAGCTCATCGGATAGCCAGATTAGTTGTAAAAAGATTAGATGCATCAACAATCAGGAATAACAGAATCTGAACCTCCATTAAAGAGGGCGCCCTTGAGCTACAAGGGCGCAAAAGCTGAAGAGCGACAAGCTTTTACAATCTGCAACCTCTGGAATCTTCAACTTCTGACGTCAGTTACCAGAGTTACGAGCCTTGGATAGCCTCACAGGATAGCTCATCGGATAACTGGGGTAATTCTAAAGAGATTAACTGTGTTCATGAACATATGCCACAAAATCTAGGCCTTCAAAAAGAAAGGCGCCCTTGGGCTACAAGGGCACAATTTTGCTTTTTCCTGATAAATCTTCATAAATTGACCACTGAAATCTTCATCTTAGTCACTGACATGACCATGCAAAGGTATAATTGACATCGTGAAATGCTCCTCCATCGTGAAATGCCTCGTTTTGAGTTTCCGATTCAGGTTCTAATTGTTAGTTTTTATGAGCAAATTTAATGCACAGAAATTAATTTCAAAATCAGACACAAAGACACAGCAAATACCCTGGGAAAACCCTCCTCTTGAGGGGAAAAACCCAGCAACAAATATCTCTCTATTATATATCAATAATGGCAACAAGTCTCATTACAATGAGGCCAATCTCAAGGCCGATATACAGCACCTTCACAAGATGCAATGATAACAAGTAATCAGCACTTCCTTGTAACTCAGATCTACCCTTAAGAAATTTGCTATCTGCTCTTGATAATTCACAATCTGCACTTGATTGATCTGCCCTTGAAGAATTCGCACTTGGAAGAGAAGAAATGCTTGAACTTACTTGATGCACAAATGAGAGAAAGTGACCTATATATACATGTTGCTTAGAGGGGTCCCACTTTTTCAAGGACAAGGTTGGCCACCATAAAAATAATTACAAATAATAAATAATAATTACAAAGGAGGTCGGCCATCTTAGAGATATGTGTCCATTAAATAATCACAAATAATTAAGGAAGTATGAAGCCCGAAGCTGCAATAACATCAACACTCCCTCTCAGCTAGGGAGGAATACTTCCTGCTGCACAAGACACATCACCTCATCGTGATGCGAACCACAATGGCTACAACCATATGTGGAAAAGAAACGATATCACCTCATCGTGATATCAAATATCACCTCATCATGCTATCAACCATAATGGCTACAACCATGTATGGTATGTACAAGTGTTCATCACTTGCGTGACGTTGTCACCTCAACGTGACTTTCACCATGGCTCTCCCAGAGGGTGAAAACACAAGTACAAGAGGAATCATCACGGACTCTCTCACATGATGCTGTCATGGAGTCACACACATGACATCCACCATGGCTCTCCCAAAGGGTGGAATCAAGGGATTTCACCTCGAACTTCTCTTATAAAGAAGAACTCATTAATCAAGGGATTTCACCTCGAACTTCTCTCACAGAGAAGAACTCATTAATCAAGGGATTTCACCTCAAACTTTTCTCACAGAGAAGAACTCATTAATGAGGATCACTGATACTGAGACTCCTTCTCAATTAAGGCCGTATTCTCCACCATACCAAGCTTATCTCGAAAGTACACAAACTTTATCCTGGAGAGAGGCTTGGTGAGAATGTCTGCCATCTACTCATCAGTGCTGATATACCTCAACTGTATAGCTTTCCTCAATACCATATCTCTGATATAGTGGTATTTCATCTCAACATGCTTGGTTCTGTCATGAAACACAGGATTGACAGAAAGCTTCACACAACTCTGGTTATCACAATGAATGATAGTAGGCTCCATTGATTGTCCAAACAATCCTACAAGGAGCTTACGAAGCCACACTACTTCCCGAGCTGCTATACAAGTTGCAATATACTCTGCCTCTGCTATACTCAATGCTACAGATGAATGCTTCCTACTGCACTAGGAAATCATAGTAGATCCCAAACTGAAGCAACATCCAGAGATGCTCTTCCGATCAGTGACACTCCCTGCCCAATCAGAATCAGTATAACCATGCAGTTCCAAGTCTACATCTGAGGAATATCTCAAACTGTGCCATGCAAGTATCTCAGGATATGTTTCGCTGCAACAAGATGTACCTGCCTTGGTTCACACATGAACTTGACAAAATGCACTTACTGCAATCTGGTCTAGTATAGATACATCAACGATCCAATCAACTGACTGTACATAGTAGGATCCACCAAATCTGAACTAGTTGTAGCCTCCTTAAGCTTCTGAAAATTTGTTTCCATAAATCAACATAAAGAGCCAAGATCAACTAGATTACCATCTTCTTTAGGTTCACTTGGCTCCCTCTGAATCTTCAAGCACTTGCATCAACCTTCTGACCTCTTCGTCCAAGATTGCCTGCAACACTTGCCTTAGATAAATGTTTTCCAGTGTACACCTCTGGTACTTTAGAGAGTTCAGGATAGTCCTCCTCGACCTCATCCTAGATCACACTATTCTGAATAGGTTTGCGGAGCTACCAATGTCAAATCCAGATGACAGTCTTGAGCAATTATGATCTTAGCAACTGAAGGGATCCTCTAAGGGTTTAGCACCTAGCCTTGCAATACAGTAATCTTCACTTCTTCTTAGTGAGTTACAAAACTCCCTCTTGATCCCTGCTTCAGAGATTGCAAAGAAGGCTTCTGGAAGTGAGCTCCCTCTAGCCACCAACTCAGTCCCATGGCTGCAAGTTGTGACTTCACGCTTTATCATTTCTTTGGTCGGCATGACTTCCTCACAAGATGCCTCAAGCTTTTCATCACTAAGCAATCTCTCATCACCTTCTTACTTCTCGATCCATCCTGGAAGCAATATAGAGAGAGATTACAAACAATTTATAACTATCCAAAGAAATATCAAGGCTAGAATCATACAAGGTTTACTATGACAAGTTATAGCATGAACACATAAGAGTGTTATGAACAATGAATAAAGAAATCAACCTACAAGTTAAACATGTAGCAAATATCAAAAGATCAGAATGAAGGGATATAGAACTTATCTTTAGTGAATTCTGAAATAACTCTTTCTTCCATCGTTTACTCCTCTCGAGAGTGCTAAACTCAACACAACAAAAGATAATCTGCACAACTACAGATTTCTTGAATGCATTATGCAGTTAGCAATTAGAACCAACTCTCTCCAAGAGTTCAAGGCTTTATAACAGTTCATGCATTAGAGAATGATATCAATGTGACCAGCTAATCACCATCGAAATTGTAATTCTCCTTTTATTTCAAAGTCACACTCAAAAACCTTCACAACCATTATGAAATAACTTGCAATAAATGAAATCTTCAAAGGATCTTAAGCTAGAGAACACAATTCGAGAGAAATCACTATCTCTCTTTACTAATTACAAGATCCAACTAAATGATATAACTCAACAAACAAAGAATACTTATCTCTTTAAATATTCTGATGGATGCAAATATTGGACACAGTAAGATACGTTGCTCTTGCACACAGATCAGCACTCAACCTTCACAGCTTGAACACAGGCCCATGACTTAGAATAGAAATTCCCTAGAATCCTTCAGAGGGGAGATCTCATCCACATCCGCAAATGAAGCATGTTGATTAGGTCTGGTGGGGCAATCCTTTGCATAGTGACCAAACATATCACAACGAAAACATTGGACTTTAGAGAGGTCCCACTTCTTCTTGAATGTGGGAGCACCATCAGCTCCTTTATCTCTATTCCTCTTGAAATATCCTTTCTTTCCATCTTTCCCTTTCTTCTTCGAGGATTGAGTGGAAAGAACATGAATGTCTTCATTTGTAGAGCTTTGACCAATACCTCTCACAACCAACCTAGACTCCTCTTGAATACAGTCCGCCCTCAAATGATCAAACTTGGGAAGTTTCGATCTCGCGCTGATTCCTTGAATGTAAGACTCCCAAGATGAAAGAAGACCATTAAGAGCCAACATGGTCAAATCCTTGACATCAACAAAATGACCAATAGAAGAGAGCTGATCTCTCAATTCGGAAATCTTCATGAAGTAAGCGATGACAGATTCTCCTTCCGCCATCTTAACATGATGAAGTTGTTGCTTTAATGCAAGTGCCTGACTTGTGTTGTTGATTTCGTACATCTCCTCCAAAGTTTTTGTTGTACCCAAAACCAAAATTTTTGCTTCATCAAGGCATTTTGTTTAAAAGAGTCTAAATCTTGCTAAAATGATGTCAAGTACAGTTTTTGGGCAAATATCAAGCATGGAGTTTTATCAGTATTTTGTCAGTCAAAGGTAGTTCTATTGATCAGAACCTACATCGAAGGCCCAGAATGGAAAATTTCACGATGAAGAAGCATTTCACGACAACAACTATGCTTTCGCATGATCATTTCAGTGGTCAAGACGGAGTTTTTAGTGATTAAATTATGAAGATTTCTCAAAGAAAAGCAAGAAAGCGCAACTGTAGCCCAGGGGCGCCCTTCTTTTTGAAGGTCAAGATCTTGTTGAAAATACTCATAAATACAGTCAAACTCTTCAGAATTGGTCTTGCTATCCGATGAGCTATCCAGCGAAGCTTTCCGAGACCCGTAACTCCGACAACTGGCGACAGAAGTTGAAATTTCCAAAGTTTCACATTGTAGAAACTTGTCCTTTTTCAGCAAAAGCGCGCCTATAGCTTGAGGGCGCCCTTCTTAAAGGGGTGTTGGATCTTGATACTTCTGGTGGCTAATGCAGTCAATCTCTTCACGACTAGTCTGCTTATCCAACGAGCTATCAAACGCAGTCATCCGAGTTCCAGAGCTTCGGCAGCCGACGTCTGAAGATGAGCTTATAATAGAGATTTCACATCTTTCAGCTTCTTTGTTGTGTTTCCAGTGCAACTATAGCTCAGGGGCACTTGTCAAAATGACCCTTAAGATGGTCCAGTTTGCTGACGAGGTCTCCCTGACATCAGTACTACTCTAGTCCAACTTCGCGTTGCACCAAGTTGCCTGTTAATCCAACGTTCCAGGTGATCGTGGCAGAGGTTCTACCAAGCACGTAATTTCACAGGCGGATTGGCATAAAATTTTCATTGTATTTCTACAGTCCAGAGGCGCCTAGCCTTTAGGCTTGTCAGATGAGGTCGTTCGCGTTTGAAGTCTTCACGAGACTTGAACGTAATTACTTTATCAATTCAACAAGCCCAGCCATTAGCGTCCGGGATTTGGCAGACGCTCGTACGTGTGAGGTCTTTGGCGAAATGCTGAAAAGTGAAGACATCCGGAAAATGGCTAAGTATGGAGCGTATATTTTAAATAAAATACGCACTTGCATTTTTGAGGTCTTAGAAGCAGTTTTCTTGCTTCGTCACCTCTAGAGACACCTTTTGTAGATCCTTCTAGCTACGCGTTGTGACAGACAGTGCTCAAATCGGGTCATCCCAGCTCCAGATATCAGAGGTCGAAGTAGGGCATCTGGTTGAGAGTAGTACTTTTGTCAAAATGGTGTCAATGCAACTGTAGGCCAGGGGCGCTTTTAGTTTTGAGGTCCTTAATGCACTTTTCTGAAATATTCCGAGCCAAATTTTTTTTACTTTTTCAAATTGCAAATTACAAACCAATGCACCCGTTAAGGTTAGAAGATAAACCAAAACGTGCTGAAGCAACTCTAACCAGAATGTACACCAAGATCCCGATGTGGGCAAGGTGTGAGCATTGGTCAGAGGATCTAAATCAAAATGCTTATGCAAGAACTCTAACCAAGAATGGCGCCGATGATGGCGAGCATATGGTCAGAGGATCTTCTACACTAAGTACTGAAAGGGAACTCGACACCAAGTATGTGCTACCCAATCCAGTATGGAGTTGAGGCGACCATATGGCGGAGTAATACAAAATTACAATGCTTGAAAGAAATAACTGAAATGCTGAAAGTACTCAACACCCAGAATGTGCTTTCTAACCCAGAGTGGGAAAGTAGCTACCATAGGGCGGAGATGTAACTATTACAAAAAAACTTCACAATGAAAAGTGAGCATTACAAATCAAAATTGATCAAGTTTGAGAATTA
Source organism: Sequoia sempervirens (assembly GCA_007258455.2). Classification (NCBI taxonomy): domain Eukaryota; kingdom Viridiplantae; phylum Streptophyta; class Pinopsida; order Cupressales; family Cupressaceae; genus Sequoia; species Sequoia sempervirens. Next base: position 234,073 of record VDFB02212898.1, on the reverse strand, counting down.
CTGCCAGTACTACTGTCAGTTTACAAAATGAAGATCCTTCGCCTGTCAAGAGCATAGGAATTTGAAAGATTAGCATTACATCATATAAGAACTCTCTGTGGCTTGATTAGAGATGCCGATTCAATAAATCTCTCAATGATCAAATAATAATTCTGTTTTTCCACAAATCTGCACTTTTAAATTAAAAACCAGCAACCTAGGAATTCACTCATATGCTCATATCTCTCTCATTTCTCACCCAAATGATCTCAAATCTGATGCAATAGACCCTCAAAATGATGGCGCCTAACTTAGTAATAAGAAATGGCATCTAAAAATGGTTATTAATTACTGACACGAATCCCAACGCACTCCAGAAAGTATGGCCTTCAAGGAATGACGGATTTGCATTATAAAATCATAAGCTTCGTATTAAAATCTGCAAATATTCATGAAGGGTCGCTTCCAACAGAGAAAACCAATGAGACAATACCCAGAACGACTCTTTGTGTATTTTATGACTTATGATTAAAAACATCAATATGCTACAATGAATGTGCAACTCTAGAAAACCACTAATATGCATAAAACTGATTTACATATCCTCACAAGACTAAAAATGCAGAAATCTCACAATAAAACATTCAAACTACACTATCTCACCACTAGTAGCTATCTTTCAAGCGAGAAGCAATGCCCAAGCTAGGAGGCCTTCATTCCTCGAAGCAATCCCAAAGCCAATCCGGCAGCATAACATTCCTGTAGATAAAAGATCCCAAATGATGATCAAAGCCTTCCTTTTATAATTTTCTCATTGACTTCTCAAAACCCTAAACTCCTCTTCAAGAGAGAAACCCTAATCTCTTTCAAAGATGGCGTCCATTTCCTTCAAGCTCAATATTGACTTTTAATTAAAATCAATACTTTAATAAATGCGTCCACTTTATAGCTTGTTTTGACTTTGGGTAAAATATAAAATATAAAATAATCTTTAATGAGGCGCCACCCTCAAAAAGACCACTTTTCAAAACAACATAAAGTCAATAGACTAGGCCAAGGGGTCAACGTTCGAATATAATATTAAAACGTGACTTTTAATTAAATATATCAACTTATCTCTCCAACTGTGCCCTGAAGCCAATAATGACCAAGTCAACTGACCAAACTGAAGTAGGAAGTCAACCATGCTGAACCCAACTGAAAAACTGCCAGAAATAGAATTTACTAAAAATAGTAAATTCTTGAAGATGCTCGAATGCCGAGACGAACATACCACTGCGAAGCTCTCTGAAAACCCGAAAAGAATCGCCATTGAATCCACTAGCTCGAGCAAAGACATCCTTAAAAATAGGAAACCCTAATTTTACCTTCGACTAGCTTCGGGTTTCCAGAAAAAGGCCAACGGTCACTGGAAAGATCAGGTTTGAGAAGGGGACATTACATTTTCAGATGACGTGCGTATATCCGTTGGATGCATAATGCTTCTAGTCACGCAGTGATCTTGGTTACCTGTCAGAAGGGTTCACCGTTCGCCGTCAGCAGCTGTTTGAAGTATCAGATGGCAGTTTAGGAAAATGGTTAAGTCTAGCACCTGTAAATGAATTTAATCAAGGGCGCCTAATTTTTTGAGGTGTTAAATGATGGATTTTGCAGTGATGACTCCCAGCAGACATTTTTTCTTTACTCAGCAGGCTTCGCATTCAATTCATCAGCTCGGTCTCCGCATCATCCGGTCACCCGTAAATCAGTGCCGAAGATCGCCAGTCGTAACTTTGTCGTCAGCTATAAAATAGGAAGTTAATAAAAAGTGCACTATCTTGAGCAAATGGACGCCTATGAGCTCAAATGATGACTTTTTGGAATCAATGAAGTCTAACGGTGAATCCTAAAGTTTCGTTTGAATTGTCAATTGAAGTTAGATAATTTTTAATATTTATTTTGCATTAAATGGCGAATTTCTATAATTGGCGCCTTTGCAAATTGCATAATGAATATTTTATTATTTGAACTTCGAGTCAATGGCAGTGAAACTGAAAGGGGTCCAATTAGAAGGCGTCTATTTCAATCAGGGTTTTTGATCTTGCAGTTCATAAGATGGTGCGAATTTTCTTTATTTAAGTAAATTCGCCATCTTCATTTATTATTCACCAAGCTTCAAGAGAAATTAGTATTTTTAAAGAGAAATCCATATTTTCAAACAAAATTCGTTTTTCGTCAAGGCAAAGGCGTGTTTTTCAAGAAAAATTCATATTTCTTCAAAGCAAAGACGTATCTTCAAGGCAAATTTGTAATTCTCAAGTAAAGGTGAATATTAGCAAGCAAAGGCGAATTCTTTATCTATCTGTAAAGGCGATTTCTGCAATCACATTCTTTTGCAGGTTAAAAGTTCACTTTTTTCGCAATTTGAAGAATTCAAGGGCGATTTTCATTCAAGAAGAGCATACAAAAAACGTCTTTCTCCTCCTTGATTCTCAAATTTCTCTCAGATTTCAATTCGCATGTTCCTGAAATTGGCAAAATTTGACAAGTCTCAGCATCTGGATCATTTCTATATAGCTTCCTCGAATTAAAATCGTGCGTTTGATTTTTCAGGAATTTTTAATTCCAGAGCATTCGTTCTCGAGTTTCTAATTTTCTCAACTGAACACTCTTTGCATGGTCGAGTAGAAGTTAGATTTTCGTATTTTTGACGTTCTGGGTTGTCTTAGAATCTTTTTCTAGACAAAACCCATATCTCAGATTTTTCGCCGAAAATAACTCTTCAAAAGGCTATTTTTAGCCTCAGCAGGCTATTTTTAGCTTTCCAGAAATCTTGTCAAAATACAGCCGTGTTCACAGTCAACAGGTGAGTTTTTCAGAGTGCAGTTCACGTACACTGAATTTAAGACCAAATCGGTCTTAATTCGCTATTTCATCAGAAAAGTTGAGACCGATTTGTATCAAGTGCTTTCAGAGGGTTGATACCGTTGGAATTTTGCGTGTGCAGCAAGTTCATTTGCATTTCTCACAAACAGAGTGTGCGCAGTCAAATCTCGCAGTTTTGTCATGCAAAAGTGTCAGAAGCATCAAGCTGCAGAAGGAGATAGTCGCCATCACTTCAGTTACGGAGCCGCCAAAGTTATGAGTCAGTGAAATGCTAGTTTGAGTGTGCAAAGATTGCTCAAGTTGCTGACATTCAGATGTGATGCAGTTAACAATCTCGTTGAGGGATTGCTTGCTCGAGATCACGATCAGTAGACTTCAGTTCCTACCTCTCAGAATAGACTTTATACACAGAGTTAACTTGGCGTTACCCTTTCAAGTTAACTCATTGTTTCATCACATGCATATCTATTCTGAGATTAGTTTTATTTACTTGGAGTTTCATTTAGGGTTTTCGTTAACTGATGTAGTGTTCCGTTATGCTTAATAAGGATCGCATGTTGCACAATTGTCCATTTTAGATTAGATGTTTCGGTTAACGATGGTAGTTTTCATTAAGCGTATAGTTTACTTTATTAGGAGCTTAGCAATAAATCTTGCATGCATTGCAAGACTGTAGTTGACTCAAGGTGATTTTAGGGTTCCCTACACCTTTCGATGTCTATAAATAAGAGTTTTTGCTCATTTGTAGATAACTTTTGCACGAGAGAGAAATATATGTTGTGCCTACCTTGCCCTCAATATTGCTCGTTTTGTATCTGTTCATGCATTTTTACTATTATGATGAATTGTTATGCCACATAGGGTTTCATGCAATTATAATGGTGAATTCTTTCCTTAGTTAGATATAGTGGCTAGTTGATAGTAAATTGTATGCGTGTCTCGCCTATGCAATTTATTATCCTAGTTGGCTATCCTTCATGTTTTGTGTTCAATAAGCTCGTTCAGATTGAGCTAATAGATGTGCCACCTTGCCTTCAAGTTGAGAATTTGTTCTTGGTTATCGTATGATGTGTGTGAATAATAAACTTATTCAAATTGAGCTGATAGTTGTGCCACCTTGCCTTCAAGTTGAGAATCTGTACTTAGTTTATCGTATATTGTTGTTTCCAATAAGCCTATTCAGACAAGCAAATAGTTGTGCCACCTTGCCTTCACGTTGTGAGTCCGTATCCGGCTTATCTTTAGATAATCATTCCTGCTCCATTTCCTCATGCTCTGTTTTCTTGAGGAAACTGGATAGATTTAAAATAGATAGCTTAGTTGTAGTTAATAATATGCAAAACCAGAAAATCCTTAGCTGCAACGTTCTTGGTTTTCTTAACCTTGTGCCTCTTCCAGTTGAGAACAAAAAGATAGGACTTAGATTACTTTTCTTTTCCACGCATTCCAGCACTACGAGGTAGCTTCCCCTCCTAATTTGAAGAGCACTCATTACGCAGTGTGCATAGCTGTCCGTACAAACCTTGTGCCCTCATTTCTTTTTCACATTGTACTTTTGTCAAAATGGTGTCAGTGCAACTGTAGGCCAGGGGCGCTTTTCCTTTTGAGGTCCTTAATGCACTTTTCAGATGACGTGCGTATATCCACTGGATGCAGAATGCTTCTAGTCATGCAGTGAACTTGGTTTCTTGTCAGCAGGGTTCGCCGTTCGCCGTCAGCAGCTGTTTGAAGTATCAGATGGCAGTTTAGGAAAATGGTTAAGTCTAGTACCTGTAAATGAATTTAATCAAGGACGCCTAATTTTTTGAGGTGTTAAATGATGGATTTTGCAGTGATGACTCCCAGCAGACATTTTTTCTTTGCTCATCAGGCTTCGCGATGAATATCTCAATTCAATCTCAGCATCATCCGGTCACTCAGAAATCAGTGTCGAAGATGGTCAGTTGTAACTTTGTAGTCAACTACAAAGTAGGAAGTTAATAATCAATGTAATATCTTGAACAAATGGATGCCTATGAGCTCAAATGATGACTTTTCGGAATCGGTGAAGATTGATGGTGAATCTTAAAGCTTCATTCAGTTTGTCAACAGAAGCTTAATAATATTTAATATTTATTCTTGCATTTTTAGCATTAAATGGTGATTTTCTCAAGTTGGCGCCCTCTTTATGCTAAGATTTCAAATTGCATGATGAATATTTTATTATTATTTAAGTTCGAACTCTAAGTCAGTGGCAGTGCAACTGAAGGGCAACCAATTGAAAATCTTCTATTTCAGTCAGGGTTTTGAAATCTTGCAGTTCATAAGTTGGTGCGAATTTTCTTTATTTAAGTATGACGCCTTCATTTGTTATTCACCAAGCTTCAAGAGAAATTCGTATTTTTCAAAGAGACTTATACTTTGAGAGCAAAAATTGTATTTTTCAAGGCAAAGGCGTTTCTTCAAGAAATTCGTATTTTCTTCAAAAGGCAAGTTCGTATTTCTTCAAGAACAAAAGCGCAACTTCAAGGCAAATTCATTTTTCTCAAGCAAAAGTGATTTTCCAGATCAAAGGCAAAATTCTTCATCTATTTCCAAAGGCGATTTCTCCAATCACATTCTTTTGCAGGTTAAAAGTTCACATTTATCAACAATTTGAAGAATTCAAGGGCGATTTTCATTTAAGAAGAGCATACAAAAAACGTCTTTTTCCTCCTTGGTTCTCAGATTTCTCTCAGATTTCGATTCGCATGTTCCTAAAATTGGCAAAATTTGACAAGTCTCAGCATCTGGATCATTTCTATATAGCTTCCTCGAATTAAAATCGTGCGTTTGATTTTTCAGGAATTTTTAACTCCAGAGCATTCATTCTCGAGTTTCTAATTTTCTCAACTGAAAACTCTTTGCATAGTCGAGTAGAAGTTAGATTTTCGTATTTTTGACGTTTTCGATTGTCTTAGAATCTTTTTCTGGACAAAACCCATATCTCAGATTTTTCGCCGAAAATAACTCTTCAAAAGGCTATTTTTAGCCTCAGCAGGCTATTTTTAGCTTTCCAGAAATCTTGTCAAAATACAGCCGTGTTCACAGTCAACAGGTGAGTTTTTCAAAGTGCAGTTCACGTAGACTGAATTTAAGACCAAATCGGTCTTAATTTGTGATTTCATCAGAAAAGTTGAGACCGATTTGTATCAAGTGCTTTCAGAGGGTTGATACCGTTGGAATTTTGCATGTGCAGCAAGTTCATTTGCATTTCTCACAAACAGAGTGTGCGCAGTCAAATCTCGCAGTTTTGTCATGCAAAAGTGTCAGAAGCATCAAGCTGCAGAGGAGAAAGTCGCCATCACTTTAGTTACGGAGCCGCCAAAGTTATGAGTCAATGAAATGCTAGTTTGAGTGTGAAAAGATTGCTCAAGTTGCTGACATTCAGATGCTGATGCAGTTAACAATCTCGTTGAGGGATTGCTTGCTCGAGATCACGATCAGTAGACTTCAGTTCCTACCTCTCAGAATAGACTTTATACACAGGAGTTAACTTGGCGTTACCCTTTCAAGTTAACTCATTGTTTCATCACATGCATATCTATTCTGAGATTAGCTTTATTTACTTGGAGTTTCATTTAGGGTTTTACGTTAACTAATGGTAGTGTTCCAGTTAACATGCTTTCAATAAGGACGTGCATGCTTGCACAATTGTCCATTTTTAGATTAGATGTTTCAGTTAACTGATGGTAGTTTTCCAGTTAACTGTATAGTATACTTTATTAGGGCTTAGCAATAAATCTTGCATGCATTGCAAAACTGTAGTTGACTCAAGGTGATTTTAGGGTTCCCTACACCTTTCGATGTCTATAAATAAGAGTTTTTGCTCATTTGTACATAGCTTTTGCACGAGAGAGAAATATATGTTGTGCCTACCTTGCCCTCAATATTGCTCGTTGTGTATCTGTTCATGCGTTTTTACTATTATGATGAATTGTTATGCCACATAGGGTTTCATGCAATTATACTGGTGAATTCTTTCCTTAGTTAGATATAGTGGCTAGTTGATAGTAAATTGTATGCGTGTCTTGCCTATGCAATTTATTATCCTAGTTGGCTATCCTTTATGTTTTGTGTTCAATAAGCTCGTTCAGATTGAGGTGATAGATGTGCCACCTTGCCTTCAAGTTGAGAATCTGTTCTTGGTTATCGTATGATGTGTGTGACTAATAAACTTATTCAGATTGAGCTGATATTTGTGCCACCTTGCCTTCAAGTTGAGAATTTGTACTTAGTTTATCGTATATTGTTGTTTCCAATAAGCCTATTCAGACAAGCAGATAGTTGTGCCACCTTGCCTTCACGTTGTGAGTCCGTACCCGGCTTATCTTTAGATAATCATTCCTGCTCCATTTCCTCATGCTCTGTTTTCTTGAGGAAACTGGATAGATTTAAAATCGATAGCTTAGTTGTAGTTAATGATCTGCGAAACCAGAAAATCCTTAGCTGCAACGTTCTTGGTTTTCTTAACCTTGTGCCTCTTCCAGCTGAGAACAAAAAGATAGGACTTAGATTACTTTTCTTTTCCACGCATTCCAACACTACGAGGGAGCTTCCCCTCCTAATTTGAAGAGCACTCATTACGCAGTGTGCATAGTTGTCCGTACAAACTAGGGGAAGCTAAAAATTATGAAAATTTGTACTTAGTTTATCGTATATTGTTGTTTCCAATAAGCCTATTCAGACAAGTAGATAGTTGAGAATCTGTACTTAGTTTATCGTATATTGTTGTTTCCAATAAGCCTATTCAGACAAGCAGATAGTTGTGCCACCTTCTCTTCAAGTTGAGAATCTGTTGGCTATCCTATCCGATCATTTCAAACGTGTTCATGAGGCTTTCCTGACTTATAAAGTGAGAAATTTAGACTGGGAGTTGCACGTTCATATCTCGGCAGTTGCTAGGGCAGCGATGGATAGTTGGGCAAATTGGTTTATTCAGTTCCCGACATATACCTACATCCGAGTATACGGATTTACAGGAAATCCAGCTATGCTTCCACGTTATCCCTCGGATAAGACAATCTTTATGGAGTTCCTGAGACAGATGCATGATGTTCACCGTCTTTTACGCCGTAGGCACAGACCATCTATCAATTTTCCTCTTCAATTTGGAATGTATCGGTGCAACACAGCGGTTGATGCCAAAGTTGCAGGGCAAGAGCTCGAGAAATATCATCTCAAGTATCTTGTTGAAGCACGTGCTTATGATCTTTCAGGTCATTATACAACTCGCCTTGCTGGAAGCATATTTCATGAGCCTTCTATGGAGGATTACTGGGCAAACTGCGCAAATGACTTCGAGGTTCGCAGACGCAGCTATGGCCGTTTCTCTCTCTCACAGATTTCTATTTTCTTATCAGAAGATGTGGGAGGTTTATCAGATGATGAGGGAGAAGTCCTTCCTCAGTTTTTCAAAGAGCAGGTTGATACACAACTGTTGGCAGCAGTTGATTGGTACGCCAAGGAGTACGCAACGGTGAAGGAGAGGTCAAGTAGAGTTATTCAGAACAGTATACTTTACCTCGACAACAAGAAGACCAGGAGGGTAAGTGTGCCCAGAGCAGAGCCGCCAGTAGTGGTGAATCCTTCACTACCTTCCTCGTCAAAACCCAAACAGAAGAAAAGGAGTAACCCTCCTAAGAAAGGTCAAGCGCCAAACAATTCAAAGGGCAAGGCGCTTGCCATTAATACACAAACAGAGCCTGATAGACAGCTTATCACAGAGCCAGTTCAGAGTCCGCCAGTGCCTAAGGTGCAGCCTCAAGTTCCTATACCAGTTCCAGAGCAGTCACCAGTCCCGATTCACATTGAATTGGATTTAGACTCCCCATCTCGCAATCATTCCTCTACACATTCACTTTCGTCGCAACCTCCTGTTGCTAGTACAGACCCTTCCAGTAGCATTAGCTGAGATCAGTCTTGGATTGAGTCTCAGTTGGGAAGGAAGAGGAGGCAGCCATCCTATGTTCTTAATCATTCTGATTTTGATGAGATTTATCAGGATGCACCAGACAAAAAGATCAAGAACTTGGTCCACGTGGAAAGGAATACTGACATGGAGATCGTAGTCGAGACTGCTGGACCTCCACAGGGGAAGAGCTTGGCTGAATTGGAATCTCAGGACTTCGAGGTTATCACAGTCAACCTTGGTCGTAGCACATGCCAGACTCAGGTTGATCTACTACAGATTGCTACAGACAGTGCCAGGGATAGAATACTGAAGGACGGAGAAGGCAGCCCTCAAGGTTGAAATCAGACAACTTCGTCAATACATTTCTGGTCTTGTTCACAGGTCAGATGCCATTACCACACTCCCACCGATGCTTGAGCCTCCAGCAGAACAAGGCCAACTTAATCATTTAGTTGCATATGGAAAGCGTTTGGGTGAGTGGGAAGAGTTCGTTGCCAGAGGCCGTTCTATGCTCACAGAGTTATATCAGTTACGGTACAATGCACGAGAGCTCCGTCTTCGTCTCCAGGATGAGGAGCAAGAAATGGCAATTAACAGACCCCGGGATGAGATTATGATTGCTCACCTGAGTATAGCATATGAATCAGTGACAGATGCAGAGGATAGAGAAGCTATCTACTCTTAGAAAACACAATTGGTTTTCAAGGCAAAGATAGAGGAGACTATGGCGTCAGAATTGGTTGAGAGTAGAGAGCACGTTACTAGTGCACTCCGGTTTGTGAGGACTTTAGTATCTCGCTTACCGTGTCGATATCAAATTGAGGGTGGTGCCTATGTTGAGCTTACTGATGTTCAGTTAGAGCTCCAAGCACTCATTCATGCTATTTTCAGTGGAGAGACCATTGGCCGTAAGATTAATCAACTTACAGTCTTGTCAGCATTGTTCGATGAGGCAACCAGGAGTAGGGGCGAACTTCAGTCCCAGATCACAGCGGGTGAAGACATGTTGCGCAGGCATAGCATTCTTCGACAGAGTATCAGAGCTCCAGACAGTGATTCAGTTAACGATCTCGTTGAGGGATTGGTTGCTCGAGATCACGATCAGTAGACTTCAGTTCCTACCTCTCAAAATAGACTTTATACACAGGAGTTAACTTGGCATTACCCTTTCAAGTTAACTCATTGTTTCATCACATGCATATCTATTCTGAGATTAGCTTTATTTACTTGGAGTTTCATTTAGGGTTTTTCGTTAACTGATGGTAGTCTTCCAGTTAACTCGCTTTCAATAAGGACGTGCATGCTTGCACAATTGTCCATTTTTATATTAGATGTTTCAGTTAATTGATGGCAGTTTTCCAGTTAACTGTATAGTTTACTTTATTAGGGCTTAGCAATAAATCTTGCATGCATTGCAAGACTGTAGTTGACTCAAGGTGATTTTAGGGTTCCCTACACATTTTGATGTCTATAAATAAGAGCTTTTGCTCATTTGTACATAACTTTTGCACGAGAGAAAGTATATGTTGTGCCTACCTTGCCCTCAATATTGCTCGTTCTGTATCTGTTCATGCGTTTTTACTATTATGATGAATTGTTATGCCACATAGGGTTTCATGCAATTATAATGGTGAATTCTTTCCTTAGTTAGATCAAATCTGTTTTGTGTTCAATAAACTTGTTCAAATTGAGATGATAGTTGTGCCACCTTGCCTTCAAGTAGAGAATCTGCACTTGGTTATCGTGTGTTGTTGTGAACAATAAACTTGTTCCGATTGAGCTGATAGTTGTGCCACCTTGCCTTCAAGTTGAGAATCCGTATTCAGTTTATCGTGTGATAGTCAAACCTTGCTCCATTTCCTCATGCTCTGTTTTTCTTGAGGAAACTGGATAGATTTTAAGTAATTGGCATAGTTGTAGTTAGTAGTCTGCGAAACCAGAAAATACTCAGCTGCAACGTATATAGTTTTCGAGAAAGCCTTGTACCTCTACAGCTGAAACAAAAAGACAGGATTTAGTTTAGTTTACTTTCCTTTTCAAAGCACTTTTGTCAAGCACAACAAGGGAGCTTCCCCTCCTAATTTGAAGAGCACTCATTGCGTAGTGTGCATAGCTGTCCGTACCAACTCTTACTCCAGAGGTGCTAGTTGTTACGCCAACAGTTTTAAACATCTCTCTTGCCGTCTTCAACTTGGAGACAACAGGAATGATATGATCCTTCACGGAATCAACTAGCATCTTCTTCGCCTTGATATCTTTCTTCTTCCTTTGTACCTTCTCTTCCTCATCAGTAGGTTCGGGGACTTTGCTCTCCACAAACTCGACCAATTCACTTTCTTCCAAGGTGAGCATAATTCTACATCTCCAAGATGTGAAATTAGATGCTCCCTCAAGTCTATCCTCAAGCATAAGACCGATCACCATCTTGACGAAGAGATAGAAGTAAACAACGATGAGAAAGAGAGTAAAGAGTATCGCTGTAATAACAATCTAATCAAGATCTTCTTCAAACCCGCTTTGATACCATGTTAGTTTTTATGATCAGATTTAATGCACAGAAATTAATTTCAAAATCAGACACAAAGACACAGCAAATACCCTGGGAAAACCCTCCTCTTGAGGGGAAAAACCCAGCAACAAATATCTCTCTATTATATATCAATAATGGCAACAAGTCTCATTACAATGAGGCCAATCTCAAGGCTGATATGCAGCACCTTCACAAGATGCAATGATAACAAGTAATCGGCACTTCCTTGTAACTCAGATCTGCCCTTAAGAAATTTGCTATCTGCTCTTGATAATTCGCAATCTGCACTTGATTGATCTGCCCTTGAGGAATTCGCACTTGGAAGAGAAGAAATGCTTGAACTTACTTGATGCACAAATGAGAGAAAGTGACTTTCTATATATACATGTTGCTTAGAGGGGTCGCACTTTTTCAGGGACAAGGTCGGCCACCATAAAAATAATTACAAATAATAAATAATAATTACAAAGGAGGTCGGCCATCTTAGAGATATGTTTCCATTAAATAATCACAAATAATTAAGGAAGTATGAAGCCCGAAGCTGCAATAACATCAACACTAATCAATGGATACTGCCTTAGACTGACACAACATTGACAAAACTCCATGCTTGATATTGCCCAAAAACTGTAATTGACATCATTTTAGCAAGGTTTAGACTATTTTAAGCAAAATGCCTTGATGAAGCAAAAAATTTGGTTTGGGTACAACAACGTAAACCACATAATATTGATAATTCACATTGGGAGTTGGATCATAAGGGAAAGTGGATGAGAAGCATGATAGGTCCGCCCGAAGCTATCACCCCAAGCCCAAGAGCGGATATACCATCCCTCTTGGCCCTCAAGAGGTGCACTTAGACATCCCCATGGGTTGGGCTACTTGGTGGACAACTTGTATCTGCATCTCCTACCCTTGCCACCTTATCCATTCCTCTTATGACTGAACTTTCGTAATTTCATCTCAGCCACCCATCCATGTGAAGGTTGGGGAGAAGAGATTACCATAGGCGGCCCGTAGACACCCTCCCCTAAGCCCAAGAGCGGATATCACCCCCTTGGCTCCAAGTGGCGCACCTAAACATCCATCAAGGAGTGGCGTACCTAGGAGGACATCTAGTATCTGCTCAACCTACTAGTATTTTCTCCCTAGCTCCTCCCATGGTTGTTTGATGAGAACAATAAATATAAATAACAAAATGTATATAATTGCATACAATAATTATAATAGAGCATATCATAAGAATACTAAATATAAATATACAATTGTATACAATAATTATGATGGAGCATACCACAAGCATAATAAATATCAGAATATATAATTGCATTCAATAATCATGATAGACCATACTCGTATATATATGTGACTAGCAGATATTATTTATTAAGTGCATATGAAACCACTATTAATCAATCACAGATTTCTATTTGTTATTCTGATTGTAGATTCCCTTCTCCTTAATTCAATTATCTTACATTAACTTATCTGCTGTTATACTCACAATTATATCCAGATTTCTTATCCTTTCTTATTTCATGTGATGCCTTTCTCCTTTGAAAACGATTCTCTTTTAATATCCTTGATAGGGTCAAAAGGCATGACTTTTCCTTACAAGGGACGTGTCTTTTACTTAGTGTTAAATGTTGTCCTTTCTAGACTGAATGTTAATCGATGCCTAAATGAACCGCTGCATATGATAATACAATAGCATTCGCTGTTTTAATCAATTAACATTATTCTATTGCTGCAATTTAGATATAACCGATGCCTTAGTAATGATGATAAGTATTCTACAACAAATATATTTAATTGTTTCTTATTAAAATATATATATAATATATTTATTATTATTTATATTAATTTCTTTTATATTATCAATAATAAATTGTAATATATTTAATTGTATTACAATAATTAATGATTTTTATGTTGTGAGTATTTACAGTTATAATAATATTTAGGATGAATGGTAATTACTTATATTTATAATAATAATATTATCTTGATAATTATAATTATAATAAAATTGCTTATATATATATATATATATATTTATTTGTTTATTTATTTATTTTCTCATTTATTTGCATTTCAATGTGCTACATTTTTGGGGACATGACATGCATGTAGGGGCTTGTGAAGCTGGAGGTGCCATCGTCTATCAATGATCTCCTAAATGGGGCGATACATATTATCAACTCCCCCATAAATGGATCTAATGGCCTCTTTCACCCTATCCATGCCCCCATATATGTAGCCCATTGAGGGCTTCTCCCATCAACAAATCGTAATAGAACCACTAAAGGCTCTATGAATTGCAATTATTATGAAACATTGGCATAAGAGTCAACAAAATAAGCAAATAAAATAAAAATAAGAATGAAAATATAATGTAGAATTAGTAAACTAATTACTAATTACATTTACCTTGATGATCTCCACAGAAGGTACCCAAAGGCCATGCTCATCAAAAATCCAATTTGACACTTCATCCCTTGCATTTGTCTTAGCATATGTTGAGGAAGTCCACTCCCCACTAACAAACATCCGCCTCAAAGCTCCCTTTGGCTGCAACAAGGATTCCAGAGTGATGAAATTGGTAGCAAAGCGGGTTATCCCAAGGCGAGCCACCTCCTTTTGCCCCGTGTATTGCCTCGTAAGGCTGAGGACCCATGTGTGATTATTTATGAACTTACAAATATTCTTTGCAATCTCCACACATGCATTGATCCAGGAAATCTTGCCAAGATCCTCCAATACAAGGTCAAGGCAATGAGGGGCACAAGGTGTCCAAGACAATGATTGGTGCCTATCCATCAGTAGTCTACCTACAACAACATAATTTGCTGCATTATTTGTGATTTGCACTACATTCTCCTCCCCTACCTCAAACAAGACACCTGTAATGTCCCTTGTCTTGCTCTGCCCTAGAATTCGATTGTTGATTAGGTTTAGGTTTTCTTCTTTCCAAAGGAATGTTCTCTCTAATGAAATAATCCTAGATTGAAATCTGCATTCATATTAACAACATTTCCACATACACATGTACCTATTAGCATTAACATCTAAATATCCAAAATATAAACATAATAGTAAATGTAATTAAGAAGACATATGAGGAGTGGCATGGGTAGATCCGCCTAAAGCTATCCATCTAAGCCCAAGAGCACAAGCATCCGTTCAAGACAACCCACCCCCTAGCCCCGAGTGGCAAGAACGTCCAAACCAAGACAATTACACCCTCGGAGTGGCGTGCTTAGTGGAAACACTTGTACCTGCTTTCTCTACCCACATCATCACCTCAAAAGACACTTAACCTAATAGGGGAAGCCAGCAAAGCTTATAAGTGGTTCCGGGCCTACCACCCCTCCATGGCCCACTCATGCCTTGGGACTGGGTGGACTATGAGTGTTATTTCCACCCCTCCAGGGCCCATCCCTGCCTTGGGTTCCGGGGGTAGACTTGAGTGGGGTTTTTAGTCACCACCTTTCTCAGGCCCTTCCTCCCTAGTAGGCTTGCAAACACTCGTGAAGACAATCTTTAAGCAAACAAATATATTGTATTCACTCTTGTTTCTTATCAAATTGTTTCATAGGTCAATTAGGATAATACTAAAGAAATAATAATCATTTTATATAACAACTGTAATCATGATGTTACTAATGAATTCATAATCATTTCCTAGAACAACTATAATCATGATAATGCCACAGAATTCATAATCATTTCATAGAATAACTATAATCATAATAATACTAAAGAAGTCATGGTACTAATAATCAAATAAGCATATCAAGTTGGTATATTCAACTCTAAATTAATTGAGAAACATATACACCTTCATAATGTTAGGCCCATCAATCTTTCTACTGATATAAAACGCACATATGCTAAAAAAGACATTGAATCAATAGACACAGAAATCGGCAACCTTAACTTGTCAAACTCTTTGCCTTGTATGGTCTATCAAGTTTAGTCCTATTGGCCTGAGTATTTCAATGATCAATTATAGCATAGCAGTGGTCAAATAAAGATAGTCGGGTGTATCTATGACGTAGTTGGTAGGGTGTAGTCTATAAAGTATAACATGATAACTTAGTTCTGAAATTGGGAGATGCTAGATGTTAACCGCTAAGTGAGTGACTCACATGTGTGCTTGTATTTTACCACATCTTTTGCTCCTCGTCTTCTTTTGTGTACTACAATGATCTCTTGACTGTCCTCGGTTCCCTCCATTTCTATGTTTATGTTTGAGAGGTTGTATCCTTTTCAATCTGGGTTGCAACTCTTATTTGGAGGTGACGTTTCACTACCGGCTATGTGTATACAAAGAATTAACGTTGTCTTAAATTTTATTTGTTTGATCCTTAGCGTGTTATCATCATTGTCTTACAATTAATATGTTAATGTTTTGATAGTGTCAGGAGGTGTCTTCTAGCAGCAGAAGTATCTTCCTTAAATAGATATTATGTCAGTTGGCTGACCCACATAAATGTCTTATTTAAGTTGGGTGACATGCAATAGAATCTTCGGTCCGACATGCAAGAGAATCTTTGCATGAAATGTATTTGTAACTGCTCCTAAAAATAGGCAATTGTAATGCTCCTAGTGCGTCTCCTTTTGCATGCACATGCAAGTGACAATTCCCTATTTTGGGATTGATTCTTGCTTAAGTTAAGGAGTTCTTTCAAGGAGGAGTTAGCCATCTACAGCAGATTATTATCCTTTGAAGAGCAGACTGAAATTAAGGAGAAAAACAGAGTTCTTTTGTATGCATGTATCTATGAGAGATACTATTCTTTTGTGGGTCAAGTTGTAAGCTGATTTATTGGCATCTAGGAGAGGTGTTGAGACTTGTAAGCTGGTTTATTGGCATCTAGGAGAGGTACTGAGACTTGTAAGCTGATTTCATTCAATATATAAGAGACATATTTGTGGCTGGGTTTTTCTCCCTCGAGAAGGAGGGTTTTCCAAGGATATATGCTGTGTTATATTGTTCATTTCTTCATGTGTTTGTGTTGCATTTTTTCTTTCTGTTAAATCTGATCCTAAAACACTAACATAATAATGGAGATTGCTCCCCTAATGAATTTGACTTAGAATGATTGTCACATCTCATGCAAAGACCATCGAATGGGTATCATTCCACTCCTCTTCGGTGCTATGACCTGTTAGCTGACGTGGCAATAGTAATCGATCAAAGATGGAGATTATAAATTTCCTTTCGAACATCTGGGAGCAGTTTCGTATCAAATAATTATTATTTTACATTGTTTTCTAACATCGTTTATTATCTATCATAGTAATTCACTCAATAATATCGGTGTTATAATATTATTATAATGATATTTAAATTGAAAGTTTATAGGTTTGATATCTGTTTTATTTAGCTGTTGTAGTTCAATAGGTCATAATATTGGGGGACATGACAACACCCTCCAAAGTGTGATGTCCCCAATTTTTATACAAGTCCAAGAAGCGTTGGCTTAATTAATTAAATATTAAAACGATCTTCATTTGACTTAAAAGACCTTTTAATTACTTAATTAATTAATTATATAATATGACTTTATTAAAACTTTTAATAAATACTAAATAATTAATAAAGTCGTTAATAAAGACAAATCAGTTCAACCAACTAAAGGTGGCTAAGATTAAAGGAGAGTTGGTGGACATGATGATTATCACGAGAATTTAATATTGTCCGGTTTTGGAATTGAGGAATCTGAGACGGAAACTCTCAGACTTCGAGGGTCATTCTTGGACGAAAACCTGATGTGACCATTGTTTCTTCATTTGCTCGGATTGGATTAGGCAAATCCTGGGCACATTATTATTACTAAATATTTCAAGATGCAAAAGTGGCATCATCTTGTTAGAGTGATCCACATTATTGAAAACATTTGAATACAAGCATGGGAGAGTCTAATTTGTGGTGTTGTTCGTGAATATTCATTGGCACTGGTATTCGTTGTGAATATATTACAAGAGCTTCAATGTCATATCGAGCACTCTAGATCAGTTCATTAAGGAAGCCAACATCAGTGAACCTTATTGTCTATTGATGAATGGAGGAGTCGTGTATTCATAGTTAGAGTTATCAAGTAGAGTTTGGATTCTGGTGTATATAATCGTGGATAATCCAACTTTCACAGCGTTGGCTCATACTTGCGATTGATGCTATTGTCGGAAATTCTCATTGGTGCAGGATTCAAAGGTCCCAATTGTTAGTTTTTAACCAGAAATGCAAATAAGCAGAAATACAAAAACACTGAACACAGAACACAGCAAAATGCCCTGGGAAAACCCTCATTCTCGAGGGAGAAAAACCCAGCAAAATATATCTCTTATATATTGAAAGAATAAGAGCAGATTTAGAGCAGAAATCTGCTTACAACTCAAGCCCAACACAAGGCCGAATTTGATACAATGAATGAAGAATCCTCTCCTTGATACAAATGAATATAATTCCTTTTGAAATCTGATCTGCTACTAAAGATGGCGATTTGTTGCTAAGTGTGAACTCCTCCTTGAAAGAATGCGAATTGAAATGAAAATGACTTGTTGTGTAAATGAATGATCTTCACCTTGTATATATACCAGTGTTTGACCTAGATGAGAAGTCGCCTAGCTATCGGAGAAGCATGGACATTTGAGCACGGGAGCATTGCTACTGCCCCTATATTCTAGACTAGGCCAAAGGAGTCACGGGTATGATATTTGTTGTAACAGTTTCAAATGATTTAAAGAATTTAATGTTATTCCCTACATTTATTGGTTGGACGATGATATCATGGGTGTGTTCTTATGAATATTAAGCTTTAGTTCTAGTGTGTTCTTATATTATGGAGTAGAATGTTTACACACTGCCATTGTTGCAAACACTTAGGAAGTATGTATTGAATCTATAACATATTGCTGTCTTAAATTGCAATGAAATGTCTTGTGAAAGTTTTCAATGCCCTGCATTAAACCAATACATCAAACAAGTGTAAACCACGACAACAAGACCATTCTGAGAACATTTGGATCATAAGGAGTCAAGGTTGATCAAGTTTGAAAACAACCTGAACAGCATTCATTCAAAGTGTTTGACAAAATGTCAATGTGTCAAACAAGAAATTCGTAAAATATCGCTCCACCCAAGTTGGGGATATTACACAAAGCCTCACAAAGGAATTCAGCATTTTTGGTGTTCCGGAATGCATCAATAGATTTGATGAACACGGTACCACCTCGAAAAGAAGCAAAATCAATGAATCAAGAAAACATAAATTTAAAATCTTAATTGTTAATCACTAAATTAATGCATTTTAGGAAGTAAAGTATTTACCTGAGGAAGAAACAAGAAAGTTGAGCAATGTTTTGTTTCTTCTATCAATCCAACCATCAGTCGTGATGGTGCAACCCTTCTTCCTACAAATGTCTTGTTGCTCCTCTATTATGGCTTTCATATCAGCCAGCTTTTGGGACAAAATGGGCCCCTTATCTCCTCATCATTAGGGGCTTTGAACCCCGCACCACAAACAGTAATTGCATCAACCATATTTTGCCAATATGGAGACCTAACACAAATAAATTAAATAAAATAAGTATTGAAAATGTATAATTTCAATTTGAATTCAACATAGCTCTAAAAATAAATTTTCAAGAGTCAAAGAATCGACTATCAAGCTATATATTTTAAAACAAAACAAAAAGAAGAATTACTTGGCTGCATGAAATGGAATGTCACAAAAGAACCAAAAGTCTCCAATTGCACTTTTGGTTGCATCATGTTTATCCTTGTTCCAACCCATGCTCTCAAGTGATGGTTGCGAACCTGGAGTAGTGTGTGGCAAAATATATGAATCTAGCCTAGATCCACGAACTCTAGGCCCAATGCTAATACTGCCACTAGCACTACCAACAACCGAAGGTGGAGGAATTGGAGGCATGGAAGAAGTAGAATCCCCAACTCCACCCATGGCAGCCATCTCCTCTCTTTGCCTCTTTTTTAATTCTTTTTGCTGCTCGAAGGTTTCCAATTGCAATTACACTTCACTCATAACACCAGGAGGGACTTTTGTGCATGGATTAGCATCACAGCCTGGTATACGTGCAAGGTGGTATTCCAATCTATTAATGCCTCCCCCAAGCATGGTTGTTTTGCAATGAAAACATGTCACCTCTCCTTTCTTTTTCCTAGGGCTAATAATGGCATGTTTCCAACAAGGGCCTTTTCTATTTTGAGATATTGTGAATGTGATAGAGACAATTTATAGATATAAGCAATGCTGCAATAACACATAAATTTAAAAAAATAGCATTCAAATTTTATCATTAAACTACTATTAGAAAACCTAGGGTTTGCAACTATAAAAGTATTTTCTTTTTTACAAGAACACCTAGGGTTTGTTTAACAAAAAACTTAAACACACTTAAGGTTTGTAAGTTGTTCTTTTTTTCACTAAAACAAAATAGAAAGAAGAAAGAAGAAAGAAAGAAGAGAAATGAAGTTTTGGTTTAAAAAACCAAGTACAAAAACCTTCAAAATTCAAACATACCTCCTAAATCTTCTTTGAAATCAATGGAAATCTCTTTCTAATTGCTTGTGACTCCTCTAGACGCACCAAGATCACCTACGAAAATGAGATTCAACAACTGGTTTGTGCTCAATCTCCTTGCTGGTTTTCCTTCAATGCAAATATGTTTAGGCTCTAATCTCTCTTTTTTCTTTCTTCCTTGGCTTGAAAATAAAATGAAGTGCTTTTTGGGAGTGTAGAGGCAAATATAAAAGCAAAAACAGAAGAAAAAAAAAAAGAGCTCAAAGTGTTTTTTTTATGTCTTTTGGTTGCACTTGACAAAGCCGAGTCCGAGGGTCGAGACTCACACAAACCCGGTGAGTCTAGAAAGTCTTCCAAACTCGGCAAGTTGGGCGAGTACCCGGCTCCCAAGTCTGCCAAACTCAGCAAATCAGGCGAGTACAAGTCTGCCAAACTTGTCAGCACTCACCCACCTCACGACTCGCCTAAACTCACCAATTCCTAGCGAGTCTTGGAACTATGGTTCTTACACACTTGTAAGAATAGCAATGCAGCCACTTTCGAGCCTTCAATGATCAATCTTCAACTCTATTTGTGTGATGACAAGAATGAAAGTTTAGCAAGATGAAATAGTTTTTGTTTTCACCAATCAAAATGAGGTAAAATGAGTTTGCTTTAGTGTTTCAAATGGTTTAGATAGCACTTTTGGGATTAGGGATTCATTTTTGTCTATTTTGGTTCAATTCAAAGGCTGAAAAAGATATAAAAAAAATTCCCATCAAAAATCAAACAAGTTCACTATTGGTGCACTAGGATCCTCCCGAGTTCTATCTAGGTTTGCCGAAGTCCATCTTGCAAGCAAAAAAGCACACCTTGCTAGAATCAAAGAGTAAACCAACCTTGAAACCAAATCCAATATAGATAGACCTAGGTCCAATGGGAAAATCTGTAATATCCCACCCCTGTTGAGATATTTGCTACACCGATGTTTTGTAGTTTTTCTTTTTGAAATATTTACCAAATAATGCATAAAACTGCATAACAAGAAATGCTAAAAGCAAATATATCAAATGATCGACTCTGATTAATTATTGTTTGAATTTACAATAAGATCATACCCGGATAACAACTTCTGATCAGCAAGTAAACCCTTGAAAGCTTCTAAAATTCTTCTCCAATGAAGCACAAATGTGACCTCCGTATGAAGCCAACAATCAGCAAACCTCAGATGATCTTTCACACCCTCGGAAAGTTTGATTCAAGAAGCAGCTACGCTCTCCAAGATCATTGCAGCTGAAACCCTAGGTCTCCACCTCCAAAATGCAAAGCTCAAAGCCAATTTGATAAAAATGATTACAAATGAATTCATCTGCATTTCAAAACCTTTTTATACTCTCCTTCATTGGGTTGATTTCTCCAAGAGGCCCCTTTTAATCATTTAATAATATATTATAATGTTGGCTTGCCTTTTGATTTGACTTTATAATATTTAATTACTTGGGTGCCAATATCAAGGTATTTTATAATTGGTCTTTTATCATTAAATGGCCCCACTTATAATAAAGTCAAAATAAAACATTATAATATGCACTTTATAATTAATTATTAATAAAGTATTACTTTATTAATAATTAAAATGTCATAACTCCAAAAATACTCATTATTTCTCGATTTCGTCAAAACCTGGTGGTCAACCACAGAAACCACCAATCATCCAAATACCTTTCCCAAAATAGAAAAGTTGGCCACTGACACTCAACTTACTATAAATAGTAAGTGCCTCAAAATGGAACCAAAAACCTCTAAATAGCTTAGCCTCAGAATATACCAACAATTTGGAGAGGTAGACACTATCAATCGCCACCTAAAGAGCTCATTAACACCCAACTGCACCCTCTAATCATTGAACACTAGCCTACGAGGGTCAACTGATAAGCTAATCCTTCGAACTCTGATGCTCACGAAAATGGAGACATTACAAAATGTGATGAACTAGTAACATACAAAAGTGTGTGTGTGTGTGTGTGTGTGAACAATTTTTTGATTTTTTTTTCCTTTTTGCAATTTTTGAATTGTTTCATAACCCTAAACCGCATACAACACTAGATAGTGTGGTTTTGTATCCAAATAAGTTAGATGTGCCCCAAATATGGTCTCATGTATGGATAAATCTGGATATGGTATTTGTGCCATATTTGGGAGTATCATATCAATATCCAGTATCTGTTATGTAGATAGACATATTTGGGTAGGGAAGGGAAAGTATCCAGCATCCCTAATAAAACTCGATGATAAAAAGTATGAAATTTATCCAAATAAATAGGTCTCAAACATTCTCTTACGAGCAGCATAATGTTGAAAGCCCTTGAATATACATTTTCTCAAAAGGTCTTAAACAACCTTTGAATAGGAAAAGGATGATCTATAATGCTTCAAAGCATAATTTCTACCTACATAAGGCATCATTTGTATGCACAAAAGCTAAAATCTAGGGCAAGAAAAATTAAAGATGCAAGTGTGAAGTTAGGAATAAGTTTTATTTAAGGTAAAGAATGATCTAAACCTCAAAGTAGTCAATGTATTGAGGTATGCTCGGATGCTGCAAGGATTCCAAGACTTGGCATTCCCGTTCAAAAAGGTCAAGTTCCTGCAATAACATTTTAGACCAAGCTCAATAATTCCAGTTATTGCATTTCAATTATAAGAAGAAATTTTTAGTGTTGACCAAAATAGGCTACAAAAGTAGCAAAGTATAAACAATCTCAAAAACACAACAGAACCAGTCACCACACAATTGATAAGATAACGATTACAGACAACAAATCAAATTAGTCATTGGGTTCCTACAATATAACTAATATGGACAAATTTTCTAGTGTTTCTGGTAAAATTTCAATTTCTCATTCCTATAAAACACTTACCTTCCAACCTCTCATGTTTCGTAAGGACATAGCTTTCAGGGCCACCTTATCACCATCACCCACCTCTGCTTCGTAAGTTATGCTTGAACCACCCTGACCAAGGATACCAGTAATCTTGTATTTACCAGCCAATATATCCCCATCTTTATGAAGCCCTTCCATGATGGATCTCTTATTGCTTGACGTTTCCCCAGTTGCACTGTTTCTGCAGAGAACAATATGATTTAGATTACCATTAAAAATAGAAAATGGACAAGAAGAATGGAAAAGAAATTGAAAATAAAATGTGTTAAGTAGATAATAAAGTAAATATGTTAACGATGGGAGAGTAAGAAAAGTTTGTCTATTATAATGATAGTAGAGTAAGAGAAGAATCTTAACTGGATTTGAGCATTTATTATGAGAGATCTAAGCTCATAATTTCTTGAAGACTGCCTTGTGAAAACAAATTCCCTTCTTGCATATTGACTTGAGAAGAAGAAAGTTCTCAGTTGCTTATGGGAACTTGCTTGTTTTATGGTGCAAGAAGTTCCAGAATAACAATATGAACTGGGAAAATTACTGAACATGATACACTCCTGTAGAAAAATAGAAAGATTCACATCCCAAGAATTTTCCCAAGTTTTTGATGGTATATGTAAGCCACAACAAAACCAATGTCCAAAACATGCCAGTTTTTTTTTTTTTTTTTCTAAGAATGGAAATGTACTTATGGCAAAACTAAAAGAACAAACAATTGTCATTGAAAGAATCTTACCATCCTAGTTCTTGGTTATCAACATAAGAAATGTAAGATGTAAAAGAATCCTTCCTTGATGTAAACCCTGTAGAAATCAATACATCGTTACTCAAAAGATAAAAGTAAAACCCTGCAATGTAAGAAAGCACAATCATGTAAATTATAATATAGTTATGAAATTGCTACTTTTGAGTGCACTACGAAAAAATATTGTGAATAGGATTCTCCAAATATAATCTAAAGCTGGTCAACTATTTTAATAATATCCCTCCAAATATACTAATGAACACGTGACTAATCCATGCTTGTTATTTTATAATTGAAAGCTTGAATAGGAAAAAATAACATTCATTACCTATACCCATGAACTGCCTCCAAGGAATATACACTGACATGAATTTACACAATCATCATAAACAAAAATGAGCATAATGCTATAAAAAGGAATGAGCATTGTTTTATAAATCATGACTGTGAAACATGGCTTCCATGATAAGCCTGATTCTAGAGTCTAACATGATATTTGATATACTTGAGAATAAGAACCCAATGGATTTGTCCAATGTATCAACTCAATACAAACATATACAAAGGAAGATGTAAGGTATGACTGCTAATCTTACTAACCCGTCTTTAACCCAAAAATTAACTCAAGGGTCACAACTATATTACAAATTGTACAATAATTTATTTACTAAAACTATTCTCTACTCCCATTTAAAACTTGTTACATGTATGCACCTAACAATATCTTCAACTTCACTGGGGATGATAACATGATTCCCTAATAAAATATCTTTTGCATAAAAGCTAAGTAGTGGGTTCGGGTTCGGGTTCGCCGGTTCGGCAAAATTTTTTGGGGGGTGGGTTCAGTTCGTCTTGGGTTCGTTAGTACAAATTACAAAAACATGTAAAATAAATATATATATGCAGCCTAGAAGCATGAATTAGGATTAGAATATCACATAACATCATATAAACAACAAAACCACCATAAACTTGAATGTCATTTAAAACATGCATGATAAATATTCATTGTTCAAACTTCAAGTTCAATATTACAACACTTTAAAGTTTTAATCATCAAATGGATTCTCTAAATCATCCATATCAATGTCAACATTGACATTAGATGAAGTAGGAAGACTAGATGAATCACAAGTAGTGCCAATGGCACCATCACTAGCACTACTATTGTGCCCATGCTCCTGTTGGATATCCGACTCCTCATATGCAATATGTTGGGAACTGCAAGCATCCAAGTCAGTATCCTCTGGCACTATATCCCACAACTTCGTCTCCCCTTCCTTGTAGTTAGGTTGTTTGTGTGAAAGGAGACGAAAGTTGGAATGCACATATACTAAGTTCTCCGCTTTTTTTGACAGCAATTTATTGCACTTTACTGAGGGGATGAAAGAATATGTGCTCCAATTCCTCTCAGATGCGGATGAACTAGCAACCTATGAAGACAAAGTAAACAATTAAAAAATTATAAATGAAATTATGAAACTTTTAAAACTAAAATATGAAAATTTATTAAACTTACTTGTGATAAAATTTTGATTGCAAGGGGCTGCAAATTTTGGAAGTATTGTCCATGGAAGTACCACCAAGAATGAGCATCCTTTAAGAACCTATCACGGGAGGCATCAACATCTAGATGATTTGAGTGCACAAAATCAGTGAACTCATCCGTGACTACACTCCGCAAATCTCGATCAGGGAAGAGTCTCACAAATGCTGCCTTGTACCCTTCAGCCACTTCTAAATCTCTATATGGAGGAAGCCTTCCTGGTTGTGAAAGAAGCTGAGAGCTGTAGTATTTTGGAGTCAATGCAAAGGCAAGAAGGTGTAATGGAGTTGTCATTTTGTTCCATCTTTCTTCAACAATTGTATGCACTTGTTTGAAGAAAGTCTCTTCAGGGTCTTGCTCTCTTGCATTTATGGTGCACTTGATCTTCTCAATCATTGAGTCTATACCATCATATATTTGTCCAATGCATGGCTTGTCCATGTCAGTATAGCGAATCATACTCAAAATGGGCTTGGTGAAGCTAAGGAGATACTCCACACGATCCCACCATGAGTCATCTAATATCATGCTCTTAATTCTTGTTGCTCTTTCAGTGCTGCTTTGCCTCCATATAGACCAATTGGTGCTAATCACCATGCTAGAAAGTGCCTGCCTAACTTTCACAAGTCGTCTCAAGACGATTGTATTAGAGGCAAAGCGGGTTTCTACAACCTATTGCAAATTAAAAAAAATAATTAAAATTTAAAAATAAACTTTAAAGAAGAATTTAAATTAGAATGCACAATCAAATTATGAAAATCAGAAAATGACAAATGTAAATATTACTTCTCTTACCTTCAATAGCTCCAATTTTGAAAATGTTCTAAAGATCCCTTGAGACAAGTGGTGGTTGGTGACGAACATCTGAATGTCCTCAGCCTCAGTATACAATTGTTTGATCCATTCAATTTTATTCCCAATCTTTTGCAGCATAAGATTGAGTGAATGGACCGCACAAGGTGTCCAAAAGATATGTGAATATCTTTCCTCAACCAACAACCCTACAGCTCTACAATTCTTCGCGTTGTCCGTTACAACTTGAACAACGTTGCGGGCTCCCACTTGCTCAATGGCTGCAATAAGAATATTAGCAATAAACTGTCCATCTTTTACTTGCCCCTCACAATCCACGGCTTTCAAAAACATTGCCCCTTTAGGGGACACCGCTATGACATTGATCAAAGGCCGATTTTTTGAGTCCTTCCAACCATCTGAAACAATGGACACATTGTCTCAACCCATGAATCTCTTATAGGCTTCAATGCATCTTCAACCAACTCAACCTCCTTTTCCAATAAAGTGCATGCACCTTCTCATAACCCGGGCCCTTGTACCCTTTTGGAGCTTCATTAACCGCTCTCAACATCTCTTTCCAATATGGAGAACGAACAACATTAAAAGATAATCCATTGGCATATATGCATCTTGCTACACATTGGTCGGCAAGGGCTCTACTCTCATTTTGAAATGCAACTTCCAAAGGTCCCTTTGCTCTCTTGTTTGCAAAAGGTTGTGCACTTTGAGCTTGAAGATTCAGAATGGCCATAAATGGGTGGTCTTCTACCACAATATTGGGATTGGGATTAGATGGGGGCTGCATTCCCTTTGATTTTTTTTTTAACAAAGGGTGATTTCCTTTTTGGGCTTCCCGTTGATCTGCTGCTTCTTGCTCCATAATGTATTTTGCAACTGTCTCAGGTGGAATAGGGGCATCTTTCTTTCCAGGGCAAGGTGAGATGCCTTTTCCACTTATGCCACACAAATGTGCTTTCACCCTATGGTATGAACTAGAATATGTAACTTCACACCCATTGCATTTCCAAACATAACCACCACCACCTGGAATCTGTCTTATCATTTCAACATACTGCCATAGAGGAGAATTTGCACTTGTTTTGAACTTTGGGTTTGGTTTAGCTACGGAGCCGGAGGTAGAACCCATTGACATTGTGATTCCTATGGCAATTTGTTTTGCAAACAACACATTCAAAATTTGAATGAAAACAAAATATAATAATTTTTTAAAACCTAGCTCTTTTGAATCTTGCACAATGCATACATTCATTATTCATAGAAGAATAGAAAAAAAAAGAAGAAAAACAAAGTTTTTGTTTGTAAAACAAAAAAAAGAATGAAAAAATGAGAAAAAAATGAGAAAAACTTACCTCTTTGCAAAAATATTCTTCAACAATCTTTGTGGCAGCCAATGAACACTTGCAAATCTGTAGGAATGGCAATGCAATCGTTTGTAGAAGCTTCAACAATCAATATTCAACTCCTTTTGTCAATCCAACAAGTTAAAATAAGAACTCAGCCTCTTGGAATGAAAATGCTTGTTTGCAAAACAAATGAATGAAAATGAGGTAGTTTTGGTCGCCCAAACGCTTGGGTTCTCCTTGGGTTCGCCCGGGTTCTTCACCGGTGAACCAAGCCTCAAATACATGGACCCTGGTCGAACCCACAGAGGGACCAGACCAGGACCCAAACCCAGTCTGAACCCGGACCAGGACCAAGCCCAGAACCAGGCAAACCGGCTACATAGCATAAAAGGATTGAAACATATCCAATAGGTACTGCTAGCTAGGTTTGGGATAGCACCCCATAAAGAAACCACTGATTCTTTTTTCGTAAAATTGCATGAAATTCATCACTCTTAAAAAAAAGGAATTCCTCAAATACCCTAAGATATTCAGAGCGAGTTTCGTGAAGACTAGAACTTATTTTGCAAGAATCCAGCCTCAAATAGCAAGCCAGATCTTGCAAGAAAGCTCAAGGCAGCCTATGCAAGAAAGCCTGTTGACATCGAGAGCACATTTTGATGATATCAAAGTGACTTCTATTGTTGGCTATGACATTTGAGTGACAGTGATTAACGTCACAAGAGAAAATTCCTCATTTTCCATGCAAGAACTTATTTTTTCTCAGTTTTTTCCCACTGAAAGAACTGAAAACCAAAAGAAGCTCAAAATACACGATGTTAGGGTGATGTATGAGACCACTTGTGACAGGCGGCAACTGCTGACATAAATGCAGCCTACAACTCAAATTTTCTCCCTAGATCTAAACTTTTTTCAATTTAAAGCATTTTAAAAATCTGAAAAATATGCCTCCAACAATGTGTGCCCAGACTCACAGGTGACCCTGTGACAGTTTTTGATGTCATAAGTTATAACTGCATTTCAAGACTAAAATATTGTTCTTGAGCAACTAACAATACAAGTGCATTAACAAATGTGCACAAGTCTGAAAATAATGTTAGTTCAGAAGTACCCATACACATGGGCCAGTTTGCAGAATTGGTCATAACCTGCACTGGAATCTCAGTGGGTACTCTGACACTTTGTTGAGAATTTGTCTAATAGATAGCTGCTAGTTGTATGTATCTTCTTTAGTTGGGGAAAGCAACTATTGCACCTGTTGCTGCATGCCACACAGTTGTTCAGGATGCTACCAATATCACTGCAATAGTTGTTGTTGCTGCGCTGCAAAGGATACTTTATTTCTAGCAAACTATTTCGTGGAAAGAATTGTCCTTATCAAGTAATCACCTTGTGGTTGCGCTCCTTCAGAAGCAAAAAGATGTATTCTGGAGATGCATGACTACAGAGAAAGCATTAGAATTAATCTTTCCTTGGTCTTTAGAGTCCTAATTATTAAGTCCCATAGCCATAGGATAGATTTATTTATTCTCTTTTTATTTTTATTGGCATTCTTTCATGTATGGATTCTTCCTACCTTTAAGGAGCTTTCGTCCTTAGTGAGGTGGCTAGGATTTATATTATTTTGTATTTATTAATTTGTAATCATCCTACACCTCATTTGGCGTTTAGCTAAATGTTCCTTGGAGGGTAACTACTTTTTTATAAATCGCCACATTTCTTAAAAGGAATATTGGAGTATAATTCTTTACTCAAGTGTCACAATATCCTTACAAAGAACATTAGAACATAACTCCAATTTTTTTGCACAAGTGTATGCTCACCTCTTGTCATAAGGAATAGGACATATAGGCACACCTTAATGCAAGGTCGCAAATAGAAGCTCGGAGTTACATGCATAACTCCTCTTTCAACCTCTATAAAATAGAAGTTCTCCTCTTTCTTTAAGTGCGGTAGTTATCTTATTATTGAAACTCTCATTTTTTTTTTTTTTGTAGTAAAGATATTGTAAATTGTAAGATTTCAAAGTACCATCTTTATTAATACATATGGGGTTTGCTTCCATCAAACCATTTTCCAACTTCACAAATCTTGTATCAAATTTGTTGTGGTATGATCTTTCATTTTTTAAATTGATTTTCGGTTGCTTATGTTTCAATGTTTAGTAGGATCTTGGATTAATATTTCTCTAAAAAGAAGGTTCCTTATATCCTTGATTGCCATCTTTGTCTCTCATCACCTGGGGCCATATAGCAGAGCTATATTAACTTTTACGGCCTAATATTCCCTTACCATTGTCCCTTGACCTGTGGAAGCACTGTACAATTTTTAGCATCATGGTCAAGAGAATAAAAAGCATGAGATATATCAAGGAAGCATTCACCAAGTTACTGTTTCTATGTACACTTCAAACAAGAGATACTCAAAGCTTTGTCATCCTCTTTTGGCTTTATTTTCACATGTAAGATATCAAATTGTGTGGCAAGTGTGGTTAACATAACATCTTTCGAACCTTCCACTAAATGCTCAACACAACTTTGCTTACAACATATGCAATATTGGAATATTTCTTGCAAAATCATTGGTGCCAGAAGCCTTGGTTGGTTTCCACCACCTTTGGTAGGATCTTGGAATTTTCCTACACAAAACATTAATGTCCTTAATAGTCCAGTCAGATATATCTCCTCTTTTCATCATGTCCATAGTTCCTTGGTAATTGTACCACACTCCTCATAGAAAACTTGTTTTTTGTGATCAACGCACAAATCAAGTGTTGGATACTTGTTTAAGAAGAATGAATCTAATGCAGAGCAAGGGTGGACAACTCCAAACAATCCTTAAACAAGCAAACTTTCAATCTCTAAACATTCACATGATGGGTTTTCATTCATTAGGCCTCAATCTCCTAGTAGTACTTCAAATTGATTAAAATGGACACAACTTCCCAGGAAGAATTGATCTTCAAAAGACAAACCCATATTTGGATACTCTTTATGGCTTTATTCAACATATGAAGCAATCAGATATGGTTATTATGGAAGGAAAGGTTCAAAAATTGACTGTTCTACTCTTAACTAGGCTTGAAATGGAGCAGCAAATTCGTGTTTTTTGGTCATAACTTTCAAACCAGACTTGATACCAAAAATATAAACACAATTCTAGATACCCATTTGAGTTTTATACAACATACTAAGAATTGGGGTAGAGTTGTTTTAGAGAACAAGACTCAAATTTGGACTGTTTTCCCTCAAATTAGGCCTACTAGGGTTTCAGACCTGTTTTAATAAAATGGACACAACTTACTAGAAACTTGATGAAATTACATCAAACCAACACCAATAGACACTAGATTCACAGCGTTACCAAACACAATTGATTTGGAGTCAATATGGAATCGTACAGATCCGTACTACATCAAAGAACAGCAAGGAATCGTTCAGAAATGTAGAAAATAGAGGTATTTTTATTACTTCAACTTCCAAAACTTCAACCACCACACCCTCCAACAATGTCTTCGACCTTACAAAGCCTTTTAAAACATTTACTACCATTTTTCAATGGTTCTCAATCAACTTTTCAACTTACAACCATTCAAATTCCCTCATTTACAATTTATGACTTCATATTTCATGTTTTTGCAACTTTTACAACATTGACACCATTTTGCAAAATTGACAACTTGTGCAACTTGACACTCCAACACACCTAGCGACCTAATATGGACTCAAACACATCTAAAATGGTCTTAGAAGACCTTATTACATGAGAAAACCACAAAAGCAAAACAAAATAACACTTTTGCCTATTGAAGGCATGAAACTTGAGGGTGCCCCAGCACCAAAATCTTTCAACATAATCCTCCAATAATTCTTCTTTCTAAGCCATTCCATAAATTTCCTCTTTTTAATTTCCTTCACAATAATCTTTATGATGCTTGAGGAATAAATTGTGTATCTAGTCCCAAGTAGTAATAGTATCATGGCCAAGGCTTTTACACTTTCTGATAGCTGCATCTTTTAATGTTGCAGGACAGAGTTTAAGCTTCTGCGAATCTGTTGGTGAACTTCCTAGTCAAATAGGAAACCATTAAGGTTCTCACATGATTTACCATTGAAAAGAGGCAAAGCTGACATCAATATGTTCATTTGGGCTTCTCCACCTTCTGGAGGGGCAACTGGAAAAGGAAATGTTCACCAGACATTCAATCGATGAGGTTGCTCCTCCATCCATCTCCTAACCATTCCTAGTGGCTCTCATGATATTCAAAAGATGGCGCATTGTCCTACTCTTCTCAAGGCTCCATTCTAGGGTTAACAGAGTTATCTTCTATGGATTTTAAACTGGCCTACAATCATCAAGAGTAAATCACCCCACACATCCCTTGGGTGAGGGGATATCAAAAGTTTGATTTGAAATTTAGGGCTGCCACTGAAAATATTGAAATAAATTTATGAGAAAATTGTTGGGATTCTTCTAGCCTGAGAGTGCTGAAAAACGAAAAATAAAACTCACAAAACCTATACATAGTAACTTGCATGGTGACAAACGAAAGGATATTGACCTTTTGTCCCATGTACTTGCACGTAAAAGCGAAACATATTCTGAATTGGTGTTATATTCATTATAGGCAATGGTTCCAAAAAGCGATGGATAAATTTCAGGGTTACCCGGGGACGCGTCCCCCAATCCAAAATCGGGGACGTCTCGATCGAGGGACTGCTAGGACGGGAGACCTCTTTTGCAAAATCGGGAACGTCCACGGGACGGGCAACTTGACCAAATAGGGACTATTCACGGGGTCAGGGGACGGAGGGGCTGAGCCGTCCTGACTGTCCCTGGACGGCGGTCCCCTCGCTTTTTAAGCGCCCAAACACAAAAAAAAAAGCAAAAAATTTAAAAATAAAGCCCTGCCTATGTGGCATGCGTGGGCCCCACCATGTTTTGCTCTCTTATGAATGAAAGGAGGCCTCTAAAAGTTCATTATTTTCATTTTGTTTGTGTAGGGAGCCAAGGGTTTGAGAAGAAAAAAAATTGCAGCCATTGAAGGAGAAGGAGCAGCTGTTTGAAGGAGGAGAGGAGGTTGAAAGAGTGTTGTTGGGAGTGCAAATCCATCAAAAAGGTATGCATTTTCTTTCACCATTCTTTTTTTTTCATTTTTTTTGCAAAATATGAAGTATGCATAGTCTGATTTTTTTTATTTTTTTCATTTTCAGTCAACACTTGCATTCTAAAAACAAAAAACATGAGCAACAGTGAGGGTGGGAGTGATAGTGAAGTTGAAATGCAAATTAGAAGGCAAACTAGAGAGCAAATAACCCCTACCCAACACCATCATTCATCAACCAATTCCAAAACTATGAAGGACTATGCAAAACACCCAATAGACAAAAAAAAACCATTCCTTCAATTTGTGACAGCCATGGGTGAAAGACAAAAAAATTCAGGGGGGAGTAGGGTTTGGTTGTGCCATGTTTGTGAAAAGGAGTTTAGGGGCAGCTACACTAGAGTTAGGTCTCATTTTTTGGGTGAGGTGGGCCATGGAGTTAGAACGTGTCCTGCATTGACAGATGCACTATTTATAGAGTGCCAAACAATTCAAATGGAGTGTGAAGGTGGGGTTCAAACTGGGTCTCCTTCTTTCCCAAGTTCACAATCGTCTATGCCTACTCCTACTCCTAGTCCTTCCACAGTTGGTAGTACTGTTATCTTAAGAGGAAAGAGGAAGGTGATTGGTGGTGATAAGGGAGCCTCAGTTGAGTCCATGTTTCAAAACCAAGCACGAGAAACCTGTGAATCCTCCATTGCCAAATTCTTTTTTGCCCATGCCATTCCATTTCATGTGGCCCGTTCCTCTTATTTCAAACAAATGGTGAAAGACTTAGTTGTTGTTGGTCCTTCATTTGTACCCCCTGGAGATCATAAGCTACGCACCACCCTCCTAGACAAAGAGTACTCCAAAGTTAATGTGTTAATGGAGGAGATGAGGCAAACATGGATGAGGACGGGGTGCTCTATAGTGATGGATGGGTGGACTGATTGTAGACGTCGGCCACTCATCAATGTCATAGTCACATGCCCTGCTGGTTCTTATTTTCTTAGAGCTGTAGATTGTTCAGGGAGACGTAAGGATGCTGACTTCCAATTTTCCATTTTGAGAGATG
The DNA here is from genome assembly GCA_007258455.2 of Sequoia sempervirens. Taxonomy (NCBI): domain Eukaryota; kingdom Viridiplantae; phylum Streptophyta; class Pinopsida; order Cupressales; family Cupressaceae; genus Sequoia; species Sequoia sempervirens. The sequence goes on along the minus strand of VDFB02212898.1, from coordinate 200,686 downwards.
CCATAGAGGAGGTTGGGGCTGCAAATGTGGTGCAGGTGATCACCGATTCAGCACGTGTGTGCAAATCAGCTGGGTTGATGGTGGAGGGTACTTACAGGCACATATTTTGGACCCCATGTTGTGTTCATGCATTGAACAATGCATTGAAAGACATAGGGAAGATGGATTGGGTGAAGAAAACGGTGGCAGAAGCTAGAGAAATTCAGATGTTCATTTGCAACCACCACACCTCACTTGCTCTTTTCAGGACATTTTCAAAGAAGGAGTTTCTCAAACCTGTTGATACAAGGTATGCCATTTACTTCATTTTGTTTCACTTTCAATTAGTATTCATAATCTGATTTTGTTTTAAATTTTTATTTTTTAATGAATCATTGAATTAATGAATGTAGATATGCCACATACTTCATCCTATTGGAGAGGATGCTTGAGGTGCATGAGCCTCTACAACTGATGATGGTCAATGCTGAGTGGACTAGATGGCCTAATGCAAGTTCTACTCAAGGAAAGAGCATCAAACAAAAGATCCTCGATGATGATTGGTGGGCCAATGTGAGGTAAGACATATTAGATGGCTGATTTTCATATTAAATTTCTGATTTTAATATTTTAATTTTATTGTCCAATGTTCCAACTTTTGAAGTTTCTAACATGTCAAATAACTTGTCAACTAATTATTTTGAACTTTTTGTTTGCATTTTGCAAATATATTTGCTCCTTTATCTCGCCCATTGTAGATGTCATTAGATATGCTGATACAGACTCTCCTAGTCTTGGAGAGATATATGAGACATTTGACACTATGCTTGGGAAGATCAGGCAAGTTATTTTGGCAAAGGACCCCACTTTGGATTTATATGAGCAACACATTAGGCCCATTGTGACGCGGAGGTGGAATACAATGAACACCCCGCTTCATATGGCTGCCTTTGCTCTAAATCCAAAATGGTATGCACCAAGGGATGGTAGGGTGCCTCCATGTGATGATCCTGAGGTTTTAGATGGGTTCACACGGGCCATTGAAAAGATTTATCCAGCCGAGCAAGCTTCAATACTTCGGTCACAATTTCTAGACTTTGCTAATCTTAATGGCCCAAACTTGAGCAAACCACAGGCGAGGTTGGATAGAGCTATATTAGCTCAAGGGAACCCTATTGGATGGTGGACCTATCATGGGAGAGATACACCGCAGTTGAAGATACTTGCCACTCGCCTTCTTGCACAGGTTGCTAGTTCCTCTGCTGCAGAGAGGAATTGGTCCACATATAGCTTTATCCACTCTGTCAAGAGGAATAGACTTACCTCTAGACGAGCAGAGAAGCTAGTGGTCGTTCATAGTGCTCTTCGGCTTCAGGATCGACAGACTCCAGAGTATCGACTCCAGCTCTACGGTGGGATATTGATCCCGAGGACGCGGCTCAGATAGATGAGGAGGAGACAGCTGAGGGCTTGGTTGGGGTCCCATTGGCTGAGGAGGAGCATTACAGTGGCAGTGACTCAGAGGATGACTCTGATTTTGATGTAGTTATGAGAGATGATTAGGGGCAGCAGTGCTCTTTGTTTATTTTGTAAATTTGTATTCATTATTAATATTGACATATGATATTGTATTTTGATTTTCATAGCAAACTAAAACTTTAAAACTATATGGCAGCAATGTAGCCTTTGGGCATTTTGATATAAGTTTATAAATTATAACTTGGAGGTTGTTTCATAATTCGTGTATGTTAATTTTGAATGCGTATTGAGTATTGGCATAATGTTGAACACAAATGTTATATGTTAATGTTCTATAATGTGTATTATGCATGCCTTATTCATGTTATCTATTGAATATTTAAAATTTCCCCATATTTTTTAAATTTTCCCTATATTTTTATATAGCCGTCCCCTGCCGTCCCTAATTTTGGCCTCAAAAATCGGAAACTTGGGGACTCGTCCCGTCGTCCCCTGCCGTCCCCGTCCCGGAAACTTGGGGTAACCTTGATAAATTTAGATTGTGAGAACAAAAGTTTTGGGCTTCAAGGCATCATATGCCATATGCAAACACCAATTATGTCATTGCAAAAAACAATTCTATCATTCTCTTAAAACAAGTAATGACATAAAACAACACTAATATGAAACGTTGATTACACTATGCAAAGAAAAGTAGACTACTGAAAATATATCTGACCAAGAAACATGCAAACCATGTCAAGTGGGATGAGTTCAGGTGATAAACCATCAGTGCATTCATAACGGAGACCTGTATTCAAATCTTTAAGAAACGCGTCACATTCTTAATATGTACAAAACTTGAATGTTGAATTGGGTAAACTACTACATTGTTCCCTAACAGACAAGGCCAGGTACATAGGTAAGCTTGTTTGAAGCATTAAAACAGTTTTTCTTTATACTATTCCAATTCATGTTCAAAGTAGGATGCTCTATGGTTGACAAGATACTACTTCATAATATGTTTAAAGCAAAATGCTTGAAGGTTAGCCAGACACAAATTGTCAAATAGATAAACCAAGACAAAGACAAGAACTACTATGGCTCCAAGAGAGAGCAGGTTAAAAAAAGTAAAATTTTAATATGACAGCAATAAAATAAAATGTACTGCTTGAAACCCAAGAATTGTGACCTTGGATAACATCAATCAGCGGATAACATGCTGCAAGAACTACGCAGCAACCTACAAAAGATGTAAGCACACATTTTGCTAAGTTATTGATTTGAGTTAGGGGTCTTGGTAATTGGATACGGCATAAATGAAAAAGTTGGGGTTGGATTTGTTTTGGGTTGATCCATACAAAAAAATATAAAAATCATGAATATATATTCATATTTGCAGCCTAAAAACAGGAATCGAGTTCAGAATACCACATTGAATGGTTTTTGTCTTTTGCATTCAAAATAAGATGAAAATAAGTTTGTTTTATTGTTTCAAATGGTTTAGAATCTAGATGACACTTTTAGAGTTACGGGTCACCTTTTTTTTCAGTCAAATACAAAGACGAAACAAGTGTAAGATAAGAGGGGAACCTAAAACTTTTGTATTCTCTCGAACCAAAAAAAGATGAGCCCTAACATTAAAAGACTAAGACCACCAAAAGATTCAGATGACTACCAATAGATTCATAATTACATAGAGTTTGCTTATTAATTAATACAGGTCATTCTTTAGGTTATTTTTAGGGTTGCTTTGAACATAGAATAAGTCTGCTGAGATTCTTGACATGAAAGGAATCGTCAAACATAACAGTTTGCACCAATAAAGTTCACCTTTAAGGTTTATGTGTTTTAACTTTTAATATTTATAGCTAAATTCTTTATGAATAATAAAAAAAATGTTTTCGTGTTTCCTTGGCAAAAATTTATTACGAAAGAATGTTATAAAAAGTATTATTCTACTTAAGTTGGCATGTGACCTGAGATAATATTATTGTGGTAAATTGAGCACAGATTTGTTGTGTATTGGATAACTTAATTAAAATTCAACTCCTGTCCTCCATTATTGTTAGAGGGCCTTCAGAGGGATGAATCCATTTAATAAGGCCTAATGCTGATTGATCAAACATGTAATGAAAGCAGACGTTTCTGAATAGCTTTATATCAATCTCAGAAGCAAGTTGTACAGTTGTTAATATCAACTGTGGTATTGATTCATTGCCAGCATCTCCAAATCCAGGAGGGGGCATGTAAATGAAATAGGTTTGTTAGTCATCGTATTATACTTCAAAAGAATGCACTATAGGTCTTCATGGCAGCGATGTCATTGTTGCAAACGATGCCAAAAATGAAGCCTGCTTGCCTTGTATTCTTATTGGTTGGAAAAGTGGAGTCTATTGGAGGTTGCTTGACAGCGACCCCAAGCAAGTGACAGCCATTACGCTGATGTCGTATGTGTCTTTGGAGATAAATGAAACAACAGACTACCAGAGCGCTTACTATGAATTGTTTGGGCCGAGCAATAAAGGTGGAATTACATTTTGCAATCCCCTTTTAATGCAATACTCTTGTATATTCATACACAGTGTGATTGATAAACACTTGCGCACAATAGCATACAACATATATCTGTACAGTGTGCCCATCATTCATTCAGGATTAAGGAGAGTTATACTGAAAGGTGATTCTGATACTATTGTACGGTCAAAAGAAGCTACTGTAAGGGATTCATTAGTCTTAGCAATTCTAGTATTCATGTTTTTGGGGGAAATGAGTAAACTATAATTAACCCTTGACAGCAAGTAGATTGTAGATATAAAGAAGTATCTAAAATTACTCATAGCAATATATGAAATACCTTCCAAGAAAAAAGGGTAGCCAAGTTCTTCTGAAACAAATGTACCGTCAGTTAAGAGATTACACTATCGGTGTGGCTAAATAGGGACTCACTGCAGAATTTCATTTAGACAGCTCCCCAATAGAACAATTCAATGTCCAAAACATAATACCAGTGTTTGTAAAGAGAAAGAGGCGTAAAGGAAAACCTATAACAAGCTTGAACAATTAAATATTAAAATTAAAACCTAAGAAACAGAATCGCTTAGACAAATTTCTTAAGCACATATCTCAAAGCATATAATCTTTAAATAATTTCCATCACATAGAAATTGTGATTTCTCTTACACTCAGCATATACATCAGAAGAGCATTACAAAACTAGCTTTGCCGAGAATTAAAAACAACTTTGGTTGGCACACTGGAACTCGTGAATGGGTTTCGTAAATCTCACGCTGCTGATGAAACAAGAAAAAAACCAAATACTATTATAGAACCCTATACAATAATGTGTCCGAGAGATTTCTGGCTATCTACATAAGAACGGCCGATTTATTGTGTGTATATTTCGGCAGTGATTTTATATACTAAGAGATCCGGGGTTTGATTGAGCTGACCGCTAATGAAGGAAGTTTCAATTCCAACCGTTCATGGCCCGCTGAAAATGGGCTCTCGAATCAGGGAATGTCAGACCAGAAGATGGATGATACCTAAAGAGGAGTGGGTAGACAAAAGGTGTAGATATTGCACTTAAGAAGTGGTTGAGACAGAATGGCACTACATCAAAAATGTTCGGCTTACAAGGGCATCCGGATCAATTATATTGAGACATTAAAAAGGAACAATTTGGGTGATTTGTTTGAAGAAGAGAAAATAATAAGGTTTGCAGATTTTTTGATCAAGATATACAGTAGAAGATTCAAGATGCAGAAAGAAAAAAAAAAAAATAAGTTTTTGCGTTTTCGGTTTAGGCTATCTATGGGTCCCATAGGCTGCTTGGCCTTGTGGACGTGATTAAAAACATTCATTTATTCATTCAATCAATTATCTTCAACGAGTATGTCATATTTTTCGAACAGTTTATTGCAAGGGAAAAATAAACTATTTACATAAATTATCATAGGACATTTAATTATATCGTAATGAGAAACAAATGTTGGCATAATACTCAAATTAAATGTAGGAATTAATCAAAGTAAATTATAAATTTAGGATCTCTAATGTAAAAAAGTGAATTGGGGATGTCTAAAATTGATTTGTAGAACAACTGAAATTTTAGTGCTTTGAAAAGAGGTTCCTGGGAAAGATAATATCGAGTTGTTAGGGTTTTGAGGTTGGGTTTAGTTTGCATGTTCTTCCTCATGTCATTCCATTATCCCTGATATCTTCATATTATTGTTTGGAGGAAGAGATTTTGTTTTAATTGTAGGTTTTTTAAATAGTCACTTAATGATTTTAGCCTCACATCTAATGTTAGGGTTATTGACTTGGATGTTTAGGAAAATGGCTCTCTTCTCATCAAATTAATATCAAGGTAGTTCACAAGGCAATTTTTTACCTTAGATGTTATTCTATCTACTTGTAATTTTGAAAATTACTATAAATGGCTTGAAAACTATGCCCTTCTCAATTATTTTGGGTGAAGAATTCCCTCTAAAAGCATGCTTTGAAGTTAAGTCAATCTACTTGGGTCTTATATGGGGTCCACACAGAGGCCATTCAAAATCTTACTTAAGGCTTTTTTTCTTTTTTGCTTTGTTGATGTTAAGTTTGTCAAGGCCATTTTTAACATGGCCCCTAACACATTTGGTCCTCTTTGTTTGTTTTTCCCCCTTAAACTCCAAACATTGATGTCTTTGAAGAGTGTGTTCTTTGAGTCCTAGTCTAGGTTAACTTCCTTAGTCTTCCACTATCACTCTTGCCCTTCTTAGACCACGTCACAATGTCTCTGGGGCATGAGGTTCATGTAGAGTAGGAATGTTTCTTTTTTGCACACCCTTAAAAAAGGTCTACATATAAGTTGATCTCTCTAAGGACCTTAAATACTCCATTCAAATCTAAGTTGGTACAATGCTTTTACTCAATAGATCATTTACCTTAATCTACCAAATGTTCCACAATTTCTCTAATTTGTTTCTCCTCTTTAATTCTTTAAACCATCCTTGTAGAGAATACTTGAAAATTTTGGATGTATGCTTCATAGGTGGGAGGACCAAGATCAACTCTAGTAGCATTGTAATCACCCACATCCATTTATTCTTGATTGATTGAGGGTTTGCTAATCCCAATGTATTGTGTGTTGGATGCACTATATATTGTTAACCTTGAGTTAACTCTAGCTTTCTTAGGTGTTAGGGTAATTTGAAGTAGGTTAAATTTACAATATCAAAGCTTGGTGAACTTCATCTTTTTGTCTATTAATTTTTTAATACAATGAAAGGGATGATTAGGAATAGACATCTGAGAACTTGTTACAATAGTTGTGTTACTAGGAGAAATAATTCACTAGGAATCGATAATATTATTCAAAGGAGTTAAAAATGGGACTTGTGGGGAATGAGGTCTACATGGAAATTGAGTAACAAGAACACTAGGATCAAGTGGTTTTTTTGTGGGGATGGCAAAAGAGATACAATAGAAGCCAAATTAGGAGTTGTAGAATCTAGAGGCACATCATAAATTTGATCTATGTATGAGTACATCTATTTGATGTATACAAGGACACTAATTTGTTGTGTATGAGGAGGGATGGCTTCATTTGTTAAAGGGGTTGAAGTTTGGGACTTCTTGATCTCCAAGCATTTTTCCCACCATAAGGTTTTGTGAGTATTTTATTTTTATTTGGGTCTTTATCATCTCTACCATGTGCCAAAATACTCTTTGTGTGAGTGGTGTAAACAAATGAAAACTAAGGAAATGAATGTATTTTTTGTGTCTCATGCTCTTTGAAGTTCCTTATTCACTTGCATTTTTTCTAGTTGCATAAATTCAACTATTCTTTGTGTATCCATGCTTTTGATCTTTGAAGCACGTAATCATCCCTATCTTTGGTCTCAATCATTGAACATTGTTTGTCTAGTTAATTGGTGGTAAGGGTATCAATAAGATAATAAAAAAAAGTATACATGTATGTCTATTAGATCAAACCTACCATCAATAATCTCCCATTCAATTGTAAATGCTCTTAATTGATCAAGAATCATCATCATCCAATATCTCTTCCTAACTTCAAAATTATTTTTCACAATCTTTCCAATTTAATCCTCCTTTTGAGAAACATGTAGTAATTGTGGGCCAAGTTTAAGATTATTTCTAACAATTTTTTTGCCATCAAAAGGAAATCTCTTCACTTAAAAACGCAATGTTATTTTGGAAAGCTATCTTTCAATATCTTAGGCATCAAAAGAAGATTTACACTAATAATAGTCTAGGCCTATTGAGAATGATACTTTGACTACCTTTTTCTCATTGCACCTTTTATCTACTTTAACAATTTGTTTGCATATCTCAATAAGGATTATTTTATCATTTACAAAACATAAGAGCTCGTAAGTGGCACCCTCTTTAATGTGAATACAGGTGAACTTGGGGAAATTGTATAAAATAACTCTCATATTTCTTTATTAAAGTTGTTGTCATAGTTGAAATGTGAACTATCACATCACCATTCAACTGCCTAATTGTGAGCATAGTGAATGCATCATTCACTCTCCAAAAAAATCTATCACTCTTCCAAAATAAATTGAGGATAGAAATCATTATTTCGGTTATCACATCAAATACACCTTAGGTCCTAAGACCAAGCCACACTTTGGTATTGACTATTACATAAAACACATATAAAGTCATGTAAAATCACTAAGTCCCTTCAAGGTTCACTAGAATTGTTCATGTAAATTATCACTAATAATGTATGCCTAGTCAATACATTATTGAGCTTTTCCTACATCATTGATGAAAAGACACATCTAGAAATAAAACATGTTTGTTTCATTATGGCCCATGATTCTATTCAAGAGTGTGATGAAGTCAAATAGGTCGTTATGAAAGGCTAACCTATACATATTCTTGGAAAGCTTTGATGGCCACTTTTTCTTCTCTTTGAGCCATTTTCGAGCAATTACCTTTCTACATTTATAACTGTGCACTTGATTATAATCTTAAGGTATTTATTTGGTGAATTCATCACATTCTTCTCTTTGGGGTAGCCTAGAGGTAGTATTAATTGACTCTCCATCCAACCAAGCTATAACCTTTCCATCCACTTATTTTACTTCTCTATATTTACCTAGGTCATATGATTTGGCACATGCAAGAACTAGATCAATGTCTTTCACTAGTGTGGGAAAACTAGTTGTGTGTGCCAAACCACTGTCAAGTATTCTTTGAACAATGGGAGTTATATTCTTGACCTTCAATTTATTCCAAAATTCATTCATATTATTTTTTCTAATAAATAGTCACATATTATAGGCAGGTCAATCTCTAATGTTGACATTGGTCCATAACCCTAGTATTTATGCATAATTGAACAAGAAGTTTCAAATTCAACATGGTTTTTAACAAGATAGTGAACTAATCTTGTAAGATTGAGTTGAAAGAGAGCTTAGGTTTAGATGACGAAAATTGGTTTTGTAAGAATTTTATGGAAAGATTAATGCAACTAAATTACAAAATTCACGTAGCTCAAGGAAATTAATAATTTGGCAAGATGCTTATAAATAGTAAAAAGGGTACAAATAGTAACCCCTAAATTGAAAATTATGCTTAGCGGATGTTAGGGCTATGTGGAATCAAATTGTGTACCTTTTAGTGAAATTTGAATTGGTGAGAATCATTTTGAGGAACATGATATTCTTTTGAAGGAGATTTACTAAAATGTTTTCAAGTTGCAAAGCTCTTTGTTGGCAGTGGTTGAAGAAGATGAGTGAGGAAAATATAGCATTATCTAATAAGTTCCTACAAGAAACCCTTGTTATAATTTTTTTTCAGAAAATTTGAGCTCATGAGGAATCCATTGGCTTGAAAATTGAAACATTTTATGTCACATCTATTTTGGAAAAACCTTTAATGATTTGAACTACTATGGAGAATTGTGAAGTTCTAAGAACTATTTAAAAAATTGAAGGGGTTCCAAGAACAACCATTTTCTTTAAAATAAAGTTTCTATCTTTTTTGTTAGGTCTCATTGCTTGATGAAGTCGACTCCCCTTACAAATCTGAAATCAAACACACATAAAGAGACTTGCAAGATGGCTGCAATATGCCATTAAATTTTAGATTTAAAGAAAGAAAATCAGCAACATCCTTATTTGCTTAAATCATAAAATTATTACATCAAACTAAAGCTCATGGGCTTCCTTGAAATATGGGATTCATACATACTATGATATAAGAGGGATTCATTGCACACGGGTCTCTCCTTTCTCGAAAGATCACCAGGGAACGAACTACACTTATACACCTCAAAATGACAAAGCAATGAAATAATAGGGAATTGGGACTCAGTTGTACTTCGGAAAAAACTATCAAAGATTGTGAGGGAGCAAGATCAAAGGGTTCTTATCTCAAAAGAGGGAGCTCTCAGCCAGAAGACGTTAGCACAGTTCTAGGACGTCAGCACGGCGCGCTGGCGTCCTGAGCAACTGAGAACTTGGGAACTCAATGAACAAAAGCAAATCCTACTTCCAATCTCAGGAGTGGTCCATACGACACTTGTTTAACTAGTCAAAAACTAAAGTAAATACAAGGATGCTTGGAAAAATCCTACCTCTTTCTAAACGCTCGAATCTTTACCCGAAGCTGCTCTTCGTGACCTAAACACAAAAGACCAAGGAGAAAGGTGTTGGATGGCTGTATAGGGGCCTACCTCAGTCAGACCTTGTTTTGGTGTTCCCACCTCCATGGACAACCAAGTTGGAAAGGAATGCTAAAGGAACAAATAAAGCGTGTGGTGAAAGCAATACCTGCTCATGAGTAGAACCTACACCACGATAAGCATGTGGTGAAAGCAATAACTACTCAAGAGTACAATCCGCACCACTAAATAGTAAACAAATAATTGTGAGAGGAAAGTGAGAGGGAGAGAGAGAGAGAGAGAGTGTTACCCACGAACCAAGGCCCTCTCTAGAGCACACAGATGCACCACTAAGTGCTTGCTTGAGAGCTGCTGTTGTTGCTAGGAGGACCTCAGTCTGGCATAGCTTCACCTGTGAGTGTACTACTATCAAATATGAGGAGATCTCAAAGTTGGAGCAAGTAGAAAGAGCTGGTGTGATGTCTTCCAACCTTTAAATGAGAGGCAAAAAAAGGTTTTAATGCTTGCAAGGGCAGAAAAGAACCATTACTTTGAGAGTGTAACCACCAAGACACATGTCTTGAGGGTTAACCTTCTAGATTCCGCGTTTTGAACTTAGGAAATGCACAAGATGTTAGTGCGTCGTGCAAACATCTGCGCACCGTGCATTCGTCTAGAGCCTATATTCTCAAAAAATGTGTCATCAAGCTTCTGTTGGTCAGTCGCTTGTCCACATGGAGTCAGAATCGTGAAATTTCAACCAATGGGATTTTGTCATTAATTTCTCAAGGTGCCATAAATGCCAAAATGTGGAATTGCCCCTAGGTACAGTTATGCGACATTACACATAAAAATCTACAACAAATGTCCTCAACATTTTGGCATCATTTCGACAGCATCCTTCTATGCAACCACAACTTCTCCAAAAACCCCTTCTCCAAATGAGCAAGCATCATTATATAGAAATTGTGTGAGAAGAAATCAGTATTTGTTTCTAAAAACAACCTCCATAAAACACCTAGAATTACAACACCCAACTTGACGAGAGATAAAAATATATATATATAATAATTCATTGCCTTCACCACCTTCACATGGGCACCTAACTTTTGGCCAATCAAGACACCTTCTTTGACTCCCAGTGGCCTCAACAGCTACAAATACGGTCATGCAACAACATACAAAGATTGTGGCACAAAAATGCAATCACATGTAAGGCATGCAAGCACATGCACCCCAAATGGTCCCCACCAAATATTTGGATGCCCAAGAGGGGTATTTTCCCAAATTTTCCTTAGAAAATATTCATAAATGCATAACTCCCACCAAAATTATAATTACAATCTCATCCCAAGGGAAATTACAAAGTTGCAAATCAAAATATTTATTCTCCTAACCCCTAAGCCCTTATTGGAAATAAACAAAAATAAAATAGCAATATTTTTGGTGATGCAAGATTGTTAGTACCCCTAGATCCTCTTGCATCAGACACCCAAGGTAGGAAAAATTTGGTGAATACGGATTCACAAAATGGAGTTGAGTGGTAGTACTACCCTTTCAGATTGCAAGCAATCCTTGACAAACTTCATTACTAAACTTGGTACCTATAATTGATTCTTCTTTCTCCTCTTCCAACACTTAACTGGAACAAGCTTCCTTCTCCAACAACTCTGCTCTTCACTGAACCTCCTGAATGTGGAATCAATTCCACCATAAACTGACCAGCTCCTCCAAGTGTATATTATCATTTCAATTGAAATGAAGATGTCAAGAATTAATCAAATCATAAAAAGTGTAAGTCACTTCTATTTATAGCTTCATTTATTTCAAACATCCTCATGCCTTTGGGAACTCATGCAGTGTTAAGAACACTTTTGGATTTTGAAGGAGTTTTAGGAATTACTTTCTTTTCCAAAAGGAATAAATTGGAAGTGGGGTGGAAAATGAATATTTTGGGGTTGGAATGGTTCCTAAGAGTATTTTTGGAGCTAAAGGAGTTTTGAGGAACATTTATTTCATCGAAAACTAGTTTCAAGTGCTCACCATTTCTTTGAAATTAAAGTCAAATCTTGACACTTTTAATGGACATTCCAAGAATGCTTCTTTTATTTGAAAGGAGAGAACAAGGAATAAAGAAGAGATTTTTAACAAGGTAAAAGGAGAAATTACAAATCAACTCGGGAAAGGTAGCCTTAAAAATGAAAGGCTCACCTAGAAAATATAAATCAAAGGAAATTCCTCGTTTATGGGGCTCAAAAGGTTGATCTTTGTGTAAACCCAAGAGTAGATGTCAAATGGCACCCACTGGATGAAGGTTGGATCAAGTGAACTTTGACAAGGCTGCAAAGGGGAATCTAGGACCTTCCAGTGCTAGTTGTATTATCCATAATCACAAAGGTGAGAAGTTGGCAGAATGGGTGAAAAGATTAGTTGATGAGACAAATAATGAAGTTGAATTCCAAGGTGAAAAGTTGGCAAAATGGGTGAAAAGATTAGTTGATGAGACAAATAATGAAGTTGAATTCCAAGGTGAAAATTGGCAGAATGGGTGAAAAGATTAGTTGATGAGACAAATAATGAAGTTGAATTCCAAGGTGAAAATTGGCAGAATGGGTGAAATGATTAGTTGATGAGACAAATAATGAAGTTGAATTCCAAGCAGTGTGGTTGGGGCTTCAACTAGGCAAGCATTTGGGGGAAAATAAAATTCATTTCGAAGGTGATTCAATGATCACCATTAATGTAATTAGAAGGAGGGCCACCCCAATCTAAAAACTGAGTAAATGGTTATATCAAATAATGGAGTGTTTAGATAGTTTAGAGGATTTCAAAATTTCCCCTGTTTATTGAGAAGGGAATGAAGATGTTGATCGGTTGTCATTTAGATTGTGATTAATGTAAGAGTTGAGCACAACGATACGCCAGTGTTCATTGATATTGTGCTCACACACGTGGTGGATGACGAATCAAGTAATTTTCCATGGATAGTACCATATGCTTGGGTACAAAGAAGTGCTACATGGCCTTTTGGGGAGAGATATCTAATGCTAGGCTAAAGAAAGTTTTTAAAACTCATGGCGAAGAGGATTTGGGGGCAATAAAGGCTATCTTGGGTGCAATTTTTTTTATGTCAGTGTATCACTTTTGCATAAACATGAACATTTTTCAATGTTTATGGCATGGTTATTATAGGTGAGGGAAGATATTGATATGGTGAGGTTTTTAATATGAAAGTACATGTTTGTGGGCTGGTGGAAGGCCATGGATTATTATTTAGCAATGGTTGTTCCAAGGATGGGGATTTTCCCATCGAGTGGTGTGTGGTTGTTACTCACCTAGCCTTTTAATGGCACCTGGATTCCTTTCACCTTGTGGAGTGTTGAGGAGGATCAAGACTCTCAGTTATTAGAAGTTGTCGGCAATATAATCCTACTTAAAGAGTTTGCTGGTGTGGGTAACCTGATGGGAAGGATGGTGGTGTTAGCTTTGCCAGCGGCGATGAATGGAGGGGGTGTATCAGAGTAGCCAAGAATAGTAGTCAAAGACTTGGAGTTGGACATGGAAGAGTGGCGGAGACAACAATGTTGGTAATTTCTTTAGTCGTTGATAATTCCATCTTTTGTCTTTTGCTCGTTGATGGGCTGCGAGGTTGGGCCCCTTTGAGCCCAATTGACTTATCAAAAATAAATAAATCAAAGGAAATTTATCTTGATAACTTTCCAAGGTTAAACATCAAGATAATAGATAGACCTTAATTGAATTTTAAGTGGAATTGTAGATACAGTAAAAAAATTTGGACTAAATTATCCACTCAGATTTTGAAATCAAAAGCTAATACAGATGCTCGATTAATTGCTTGGAAGATTTTACATTGCAAACTTCCCATTGAGGATAGGTTGAAATATATGATGATCCAACCAGCTAATTGTCCCTTCTGTCAAAGGAAAGAAGATATAAGGCATATTTTGTGGGGATGCCAATTTGTTAAAAAGCAGTGGTATGCTATTTTTAATGACCTACCAACTATCTTTGGGCATGTTTTAAACTGGAGAGAAACACTTCTTGGTGTTGGGTTAAATCATAATGTCATAGCAGATGGAGTTAGACGTGTCATTCTTTCATTCATATGGAGAAACAGGTGTAGAGTTGTTTTTAATAGTCTAAATGATCATCAGGGAGCTGTATTTTTTGGGCTTTACTCAGACATTTTTTATTGTCTGATGTCTTTGTTTTCTTATTTACAAGTTGAAGCTGAGAAGAATCTAAAGATCAAATTTCAAATTCAACAGATCAAGCTTCAAGTCAATCAACTTTTCAGCACGAGGATGATCACTGTCTCCCATGGCCTAAAGTCTTTTCTTCAAGATTGATTTTGTAATCCACCTTGGGTGGTTGTTAGTGGTTGGTTCACCAGGGAATTTTTGTAATTGTATCTCTTGTCTTTTGCTTGTACTACTGCTTGGTTAAATTTTATACTCCTATAGGCTGTTGGTTCGCCTTGTCTCTTCATGCTGATATTGTTTTTTATGTATGTCTTAGCTCTTGTAGTATGTTATGCTATGCTGCTACTGTTATAGCTATGTTCTTGTAATTTTCTATTGCAGTTTTTCAATGCATTTTCATTGTAACCTCGGCATTTTTCTCAATAAAAAAATAATAATGGTAGAGCCCCCCCCCCAAAACAAAAATATAATAAATAGACTCGAATATTTAGGTTTTAAAACTTCATTATTTTCTATGAGAATTTGATCATACAATAGAGTATTCTAGATCAAATATTAGTTCATCATGGGTATTTGATTATACAAACTCAAGTTGAGAAAAGGAGGGTGACCTATCCCTTGATTCCTCGCGACGTGTGTTGTAGATTAATTGTTACTACATTATAGGCCCTAGGTAATGTTGTTAATTCAATGGATTTCTTTCTGAACATATATTTTAAAGGCTCTAATGTTCTTAAATACATCTCTAATATGGAAATCATGTATACAAGAGAAAGGAGTACATAGTGAGTTGAATATATAATTTCTAGAAACAATTGTCAAACACCCATAAATGTTCATTGGGTTCTATTTGTGTTGGCTTAGTTGGTGATATCTAAAAGTGATTAATGATGGTAAAATCGAACAAAACCCATGGTGTTATATATATGTTCAGAATATGTAAATACCAATCACATATAAATCTTTCTAAAGAAAATAGAACCAATTTGCAAGTTATATCTTCATGTTATACTTGTAAGAGAATTAACAAAACATTGAAAGCCAAAATATATTATTCTCCTATATTAGTTCCATTGAGTTTATACTTAGGACAGAACTTCTCAACATTTTAAAGTAAATCATATGCACGTCTTGTGATATTGATAAGGGTTTTTTGGATAACCACTCAAAAACCATCAAAGGAGGTTATAGGACAACAAATGATTTATAAAAAGACTGATAGCTTTTAGGAAACTATTAGTATATTTTAAAACTCTAGGTTTAGGTCTCTTTTTTTATTGATTTTTCCTATACTTGGGAAAAGACAACAACTCAAAATCTCTTTTGATAGATTTTGACCCAACTATGATCTCCCCAAGTTCCAACATTTTGGTTGTTCATTATAGAACTAATTATGTTTACATGGTTACTTTATCATCCCAATAAAAAGTGAAACATTTTGTTCCCTCTTGAAAATGAACTAATTGGGTGCTTTTTGGAGCTCTTATGCACAAATTGATCAATTTTTGCATGAAAATATATTTCCAATCAAAGGTTGTGAAATTTACAAATTTTTGTGTTGACCCACCAAAGTTATTGTTATCATTGTGGATAGAGTGAAAGTTTCAAGGTTATAATTGGGTTCTAAAAGATAAGTAATATTTGGAGGAAATGCTCAAAAATAACTTTATTTCCATATTATATGATTATAAAACTCTTTGAATTCTCAAAATGCATTGTCAATATTTTTAAATAGTTATAAAATTCCTTACAAATCCCAAAATTAATTGGATTCTAAAGAGGGGGTGTTTGTTGGAAGTTTTTGGCGGTTTGATAACCATTTTCAAAACCTGACATGATCCTCAAAACCCTTAAAAACCTAACACACATTTTTGAAGCAAAAGGAAAAGGAAAATATTATATCTTTCATATTTTTAATGAGATTTGAAAACCTCTTTTAGTGCCTGAAGTGGTTGTGAGAAACACTTAAAAGTTCAACAAATATTTTAAAACCCCTCATCTACACAAAACATCACACAATCTCTTAAGGCATCCATCAAAAATTAATAAAAAGGTTTCACCAATACGCTAATCACCATGACTACAACCTATGAAAGCATAAGGGATGAATGAATGTTTTTAATTACATCCATGAGACTAACCAGTCTATGGGACCCAAGAAATAGAACTGAAACTGCTTTTGTAAAACAGCCATTGACCCCACCAATTACTTCTTGTTTCTTTCTAACTCTTTGTTGATTTTGATCCTTTTGTTGTGTATTTTGATTAGGTAACTTGTTTTAGAAATCTTCTCCTCTTCAAACAAGGCTGCTAATGAATTGACTTTTAACAAACCTGAGTAATTGTACCTGATGCCCTCGTAATCCTTACACTACATAATGTAGTTCCACTCTATCTTCACTAAACCCAAAGAGCAGAAACAACAAATCATATTTACCCACACCTCCTTGGGTACTTTCCATCTTCCCATTTCACACCTCAAACGGTGTGAGCTAGTTCTTAATTGGGCTATTAGTATTTTAGCCTTCCACTTTATATTTTCCCCCATGTAGTATTTTTGCTTGTGATCACAAGTGGGGTTAAAATGTAAAACATAGTGTTCTCTTTTTCGACCAAGTTGTTTCAACCACATGATATACTTGACTTTCTCTTTTGCATACCTTTTAATTTCTACATTTGTGTTTGGACACTCTTGCATGTTTATGCCCCATTTTCCCATCCACTTGACATTTTGCCTCATCCACGTGCTCTTCCTTCTAGTTAAGTTTCCTTCCATCACAATTTTGGGCCATCGATGTTCCCCCATATTCTCAATTCTCTTCAAATAGCCTAATAAATGTATTAACATTGTCATTTCCATTGGAATTGGCTAAAACAATCTCATACAAGACTATACTTTTTATTTTGAAATTGCTTGTGATTAGGTGCTTTTGTAATCTTTCTATTTGCCTCCATTTTAGAGTTGTCATGTTGCAGCCCCAAACTTCACAACCATATAAGACCACAAGTGTAACAAGCAGCCCAAATAAATTCTTCTTTGTTTTCCAATCCCATAGCTCAGCTGATCTACATTTGTTTTGAAGCAAGTAAAGAGATTTCCAACCCACTTGTATTCTTTTTATCCTACAAGTATCCCAATTAAGAGTGATACAAAATTCGAGATCCAAATACTTGTATTCATTTACCACCTGCAAAGAGTTTCCCTCAAACTCAAAGTTTATTTGCTTCTTAGCTCTTTTCAACGTAAATATCATGACCTTGGTTTTGTTGATGTTCATTTGCATCACTACGTATCATAAAAAAATAGCTCTAGGGCTTTTAGATGTTCTTGTAGGATATTTTTTGAATTTTCCATTAAGGTAAGGTCATATGCATATAGCAGCAACTTTATCACATAAGTGGCCAAGAACACTAATGATATTTTGGAGATTCACACATTGGTGCAACCATGGAGAAGGCACATCAAGTGTTTTATAAAATGTAAGAACGAATTGCTATCTCATGAAATATCGTGATTATAGGGCATGCATAAACTGGATTTGCAAAGTACTTATAAGAGCTAAGTCCCATGACCTCTACCTACATACTCTTGACCTTTGCTAGAATAATAGCTTTGGAATAAGGTATGGTTTAATCAAGGGCATCTTGGTTTGATTGGATAAAGCATCTTGTTGCAAGCAAGAGGTCACGAGGTCCAGTCCCTCATTTGTGTGGTATCAAAGGGTGTGTCATGCCAACTTCACCAATCACACTGCAAATTATAAGGAATAAAAGAAAAAGATAAAATCTATGGTGCTAAACACAACATGATAAAAAAAAATATTTTATTCAATGAATGCCTCTTTGAAAGGTTAAAGGCATAAACAAGGCATGAAAGTTGATGTAAGGACACTTGCGAGAGATGTTTTCTCATGAAATGTCATGGCCTTGCATCAAAGTAAAATGAAATGAAATCCTTATCATATGTTATTATTTACAAATCCTTATGAGAGCATGTATACAAAATGTGGAAGCTCAGACACGCCAAAAAGGGTTTTAAAATAGTGTATGGACATCCATCGATGTAGAATCAAACACAAACTTTGTTAGATGTTGCAGTTGTAGTTTCTAGTGGACATATATGTAAAATATAAATGCCTAGGCCGAATGCATAGAGGTTTCAATGAGACATATCATAAATGTTTGGGAGTAGGATGAACAAATTTTAAAATGTAGACATGAGTGTGATAGGTTATGCTAGTTTTTGACAAGATGCCCCAAAGAAATGTGATCTCATGAAGGGCACAATAGTTATAGAGTATACACAAAATGGAAACTTCTAAGCAAGTGCAATCAACAGGTATAAAGTCAAATTCCAGAATCTTTTCAGCACCCCCCTTCCTAGGCCAAAATAAGAGTTTTGAAATAGGATGTGGATGTTCATCCAAGGATAACGAAGGTCTGTGAGCTAGTTGAGAAAGAACTTGAAGATGGAGTTTTTAGATTATTTCGTTATGATGTTACTCAATTTCTCATAACTATTATTATTGGTACAATTGAATGAATGAATGAAAGAATTTTAATGACATTCACGAAACCAAATGATCTAATTGTAGCAAACGTTGTGAAACTACACTTGCTAATAAAGCAACAAAACTCTTTAGTGAAGCTAGAACCAATGCAACAACATGAATCATGAAAATAGGTTATTATTTTACCACTTACTCCTAATAGCATAGTTTTCCATAATGCAATGAAAGTAGCACGCTTTGTGGTAAGGCTAACGGATTTAATTTTCTTAGCATTATATCCAGTAGGTCAAATTTGCATGGTTTTATCCATGGGCATGTGATCTTGAGACTCAAGAGTAGAAGTGAACCCCTTGTCACTCAGGATGAGCTCAAACTTATGTTGAGAGATACAAAGCTAAATGGGGTAGTTGAAGGAGAAGAACAAGATATGATTGAGCATGTTTTAGATTTCAAGGACACAACTATAGGAAAGGTGATAACTCTTATAGATGTGATTGCTATTGATGTTTATGTCACCTTGATGGAATTTTGCCACCTTTCGGTGGCATGGCAATATTCCAGGGGAGAGCTTCTTCAAAAGCTAATAGTTGAGTGTATTGCACATGAGCCTCCCTATTTTGTTTCTGATTCTATGTCAATTTGAGGGTTGTTGAGGGAGTTTAGAATAAGGAAGGTTCAAATAGAAATTATTCTCAATAAATATGGTGGAACAATAGGAATAGTGAAATTGGAGGAAATTTCAACACTGGCGAGATCTTTGATGAAAGTGGTTCAAAGGAAGGAATTCAAAAGTAAATAGGTTATGTAGTGCAATGTGTTGATACAAATACATATATCGAGGAATTTGAAGAGGTATTAGAAGTGAAATTATTGTGGTTCTATATCAGTATATGAGATATCTTATAGTTTTATTTGTAGGACTTTGGATATATTTCACAAAAAAGACAAAGCATTGATATAGTTCTTTAAAAAAGAGAATGTTCAAAAGAGAAAAAATGATCCTTTTTACGAACAGGGAAATTTATAAAAGTATGTAGACAAGGTCTCCACATTGTCAATCAATTGTTGAAAATATTAATATCAATGCTTAAACAAAGGTATGGAGATTATTGATGTCCCCTTAGCAAGAAATTTAAGTGAAACTTGGAAACAACATGAAAAGAAAGGAGAGAAGGAAAATGAATGAATGATTTTAATGATGTCCACGAGACCAAGCAGTCTAAGTGACCAAGAACCGCAATCTTAAGTTATCTTCAAACTCCTTTCGATGTCACATCTCCTGCTATGGATCTTGACTAGGAAGCTAGCAAATTTGTTGATCTTAGTTTCCTCAAATTACTTGTGTTTGCTACCAAATTTCAAGTTGTTTTCATACTAAGTACGAATATCATCATATGGTGTGCACTCCATGATAAAGTTTCATTCGGTCTCCACTAGCTACCCCTTACCACAGAATATGCAAGTTCTCTCTTCTCAAACTTCTTTGAGTATAGTTCATCTTCTAGTCTTGCATCTAAGATGATGCAATCTGATCCTCAACTATGAAATTAACAACCTTTTTTTTCCTTTAATAAATGCCCCTAAATATGTTTTTCATCATGTTCTCATTTTGGATTAAACTCTTTGGTGTTGTATACTTTTTTCTATCCAATTTGCTTTGTCCACATGATCGTCTTGAAATTTTCTATCACATTTTTTTATTTTCCTCATTGGTGTTAGGACACTCGTGTAAATTGATGTCTCACTTGCTCAACCATTTGTTATTTTTCTTTCCCCAAGTTTTCTTCCTGCAACCTAATTCCTCCTCCACAACTATTTTGGGCCAACGATGATTATCCATGTTTTTGACCTTCTTTAAATAACTTAGCAACCAACTTATCACTAATGTTTCCAACAAGAAAGTCCCTGCTTCAACCAAAAGAATCTCATATGGGATTGTGGTTTCCACTTTGAGGTTGCTTGTGATTAAATGTTTTTGTATTATTTGTAATTGTCTCTAAATACAATTTGACATGCTACTTCTCCAAACTTCGCATCCATAAAGGACAACTGGTGTGACCAACAAACCAAAAAGGAGTTTCTTGGTTTTCCAATCCCAAAATTTAGCTTAAATTCTACACTTGTATTGAAGTGAGTAGGAATCCTTCCATCCTCCTTGTATCATTTTCATTCTACAAGACTCCCAACTGAGTTTGTAGTAAAAATCAATCCCAAGATACTTGTACTCTTTGACTATTTCCAATGGGCTACCTTCAAAAAGAAAGTTAATTTGCTTCTCTTTTCTATTTAATGAAAAAATCATGACTTTGGTCTTGGTAGTGTTCACTTGCATCCCGACCTCATGCAATAATAGCTCCAAGGCCTTCAAATAATGTCATAACCCAATTTCATTGCATATTTATTTAAATATGGAAAATATTATTATTGATGAAATTCAATTAAATATTAAATGGAGATTCTAGAATATTCGAATGTTGAATATAAGGAGTTGACTAATGTTGACTTTGTGAATTTCTAAAAAACTATTTTATATGTCATCAAGAATTGAATGTTACTGATCAATTTGCAAGTGTAAGTGTGTGCAGTTGCAGGGTGACAAGTTGAAGGACAAGAACATGGTTGAAGTAGGATTGTTTAGTCGGATTGAATGGTAAGCCAATTGGAATCTGGGTGCACACACCACAATGGCATGATGACTGGAAATTTAATTTATTTGCATATATATGAAAGTGAAATTTTCCTAATTTGAAATGTTTTGGTGCTTGCAAATGAAAGGTTAGTATATTTAATTATCTATTCAAACCTTATGACTTGAAGGAACTAAAAACGAGCATCGTAAAGAAAATTCATTCTTAGTGTAGAAGTAAGTATATATACATATGTAAAGATGCTCAAAATGAAAATTCAAGTTCCTTACTTAAAATGATAGTGTATGGAACCTTTGAACCATTCCAAAACAAGAAACTTGTGTATGAATACTTTATTTAAAATTAAAACACATATATATGTATATATATATATGTATATATATATGTAAATACATATGCATATACATATATATATGTTATATAACATATATATATATATATATATATATATATATATATATATATATATATATATATATATATATATATTCACATACGTACATATACATATTTGAATTTGAATTGAAATTAAGTTGATAACCAATGCATTAATGGTCAAACTGTGGAAAAATCAATAAATATTACAAGGTAGACCCATGATGGTCATGGCCTGCCTAATAATAATAACCATTATTCAAAATTAGAGGGCGGCTATGGCAGGAAATGACCACAATATTAGCATCTAGCCGCATGCAAAGTAGGGTTTTTACCACATTGAATGAAGGTGGCGGGTGAAAAAGCAGGGACTGATTTTGGAAGGAAATCGACTAGCACCCAAGAAAAGCAGAGAAGAGATAGAAGTTGTAGGAGAAATCTAAGAAAAGCTTCAAATCAAAAGGCCCGACCATAGAGGTAATTCGATAGTATCCATATCACAATCTTATTTTTTTTACATTTTTTTGTAGCTTGTGTTTATCATTGCATTTGTTGATAGAATTGAAAGTATAGAGAGGCATACTATGTTTTTTTTGTCTGTGTTTGGCTTAGCCTAAAGAGAAGATTGGCGATCACCCTTTAGGGGGATTCACATGGCCTACGACCTACTCATGTTAATGAAGCCATTCGGCTAGCCTCTATGCTAGTCTAAGGCACCGATACCCATGAAGCAACTATTGAAATGTTCGCTCAAAAAGAAATCCATATCTTGGCTAATGTAAATCATATTTCAATTTTTTCTGTGTACCATTTGGTGATAATTTTGTAAGGGTTCGCCAGTCAAACCTATGAAAAGAGGAAGTAATCCTCTATGATACCTTCATTATGTGTCGACAGTGTTATCCTTAAAGGCCTATGCTTCCCATTATCAACCTAGCCGATAATGATAAGGGGAAGGTCATTCTTTTATGCAGGACTTTGATAAACATATGCAGACTGAGAACAATCCTCGATCTGAAGAATCAATGAAATGCTAGAAAAGGGTTTCATAGTTAAATTTGTAAGAATCGATCATCATGATCAATAGTATATTTTATTTGATTTAGTGCCATTTATGAGTTTTCATGAAATATATAGCAGCATGCATTAAGGCATACACCAGTATGCCCATAAGGGTACATTTGTATGAAACTCGGGGTTAAGAAAGGAGGTACCCGACCATAGTAAAGGGTCGATATCTATAACAATTTGGTTTTTAGTTGTAGCTTAAGTAGGCTAAAACACTATTTGATCATGAAACCTCCTTGTTTACTTAATTGAATATTGACAAGCATGTCGAACTTGGTTTCTTATTTTTTATATCAAGTTACTCATAGTGATTCCAGTGATGAAGGAGTCCAAGATATGGATTATAAACATACTGTTCTTAATGTTGAAACTATGATATTTGATTTGTTTATTTTCTATTCATGATGGATAAACCCGTTCAATCTTAAATGGTGAATGATTACTTGTAAGTGAACATGTATCTTGTAAACAACATAAGATTTGCAAGATGAGTATACGACATTAATTGTATTTTAATATATTTTGCTAGTTTAAAACAAAAATGTATTGTTGCAAACAAAAGTTGTTCTTCAGTAAACAACTCTGTTTTGTTGAAAATTTATTATTATGGATTTCAAACAACTTTCTTCTATAAACTATTTTTTTATGTAAACAACTTACTTTACAACTGTTAGTAGGAATGACACTTAATCTGCTAAAAAAGTGTATTTTCATATGTAAACAGCTTGTTTCATGACTGTTTAGTCAGAAATAATAATGATTTTATTTTTGAGTGTTCATATGCAAATAGCTTGTTTCATGACTGTTTAGTACGAAACAGTATTGATTTTATTTAAGCATTGAATATTCATATGTAAACAACTTGTTTAATGACTATTTAATAGGAAACAATTCACGTTTTGTTCAAACATTGAATGTTTTTATGGAAACAACAATGATAGAATATAATAGTATGTGAGAAATTGTTAGCATAGACTTGCTTAGGATATTATTTCGATGAGAAATGTCAAGGGAATACTAATTTGATCTTGCAAATCTGAACTTTACAATTATTTCATAATGTATGCACAACTTAAACATTAGTAGGCCCATATATGTGTATGCACATAGATTTCATCTACATACATACACATACTTGTGACATACCTTCTTTCATTTTTAGTACATTTATAAAGGAAAATGCTTAAGATGTTAAGAAGATATAGTTATAAGAATGATATGATTAATTGTGAATTACTCTGTGAATCATAAATTTGATTTATGATTTGAGTATAAAATTAGTATTCTATGCTCTCTTGAGGACATTTGGAAAGTATTCTTGAATATAGGAAAAAAAGAGTGATACCTTAGTAGACTAGAGCTTCTATGGGTAGTTGTTGCTAGAGGGTAGATAGCTGTTATAGTAGAAAGTTACCTTCCAGGATGAATGCTGAAATGGAGTTTAGATAGTATAGGTTTCCTTTACTAGGACCTATTGTTTTTTGTTGTTGCAACACACTTATTGTGCTTGGCCAAGCAATATTGTTCATTATGTATGTAAG
This sequence comes from Sequoia sempervirens, assembly GCA_007258455.2. Lineage (NCBI taxonomy): Eukaryota > Viridiplantae > Streptophyta > Pinopsida > Cupressales > Cupressaceae > Sequoia > Sequoia sempervirens. The sequence continues at coordinate 176,251 of VDFB02212898.1, read as the reverse complement.
AATGAACTTTATGATCTCACTCTCTACCATTCCTAGCATAGATCTTGCACTTTCTTTTATAGCATACAGATAGAAATTGCATGTTGATGTTTGGGCACACACCAGATTCCACCTTGCAGGTTATTCTATTGCTAAGCTTTTCATACAAGGTTATGCATTCTTCAAGTTGGAAGAATACCGGAGAAGCGTAATCTTCGAGGTTGGGCGATAAAGTGCTTCAACCATGTTCTCGTCCACCAGTGGAGGCCTATGTCAAAGGAGAACCTCAGTTGTTCACCAGACTATTATAGTCTATAATGTAACTTGATGTAATTCATTCATGTACTTGATGAGAAATGTACTATGCAATGACATTGTGGCCTTAGGTGCCAAGTAAAACTTGATATTGTAATTTGACTTTTGAAGTGAATATAAGAATCTTTGTTTCATTTAAATGGACATATGTAGCTATGATTGACTTTAGCCACTAGTTGTATCTTTTTAATTATGAGTATATTCATGTGTCATTTTCAATAATATTAATTAAGTAATAATTTAGGAAGGGTTATTACATTTCGTATCAGAGTTTAGGGTTCAACTCTAGGCCTTTTGAGTCTACCATAGTTGACTAGGGTAGTTGACCCTTGACCCAAACTGAAAGTCTTGAGAATTGACCAAACCTAAATTAAATGCAGGAATGGGAAGGTCAAAGGTAGGACAAAGAAAAGGGAAAATTGTTAGAACCCCACGCAAGAATGGCATAAAGGAAGGAAGTTCCAAGGTTGAGGAACCACCAGAACTTCCCGATGATGAAACTCTAGCACAAGTTCTTACGCAAATCAAGCTAGAGAGAGGCTTTAAGATTGAGGAGAGGCGAACACCTAAGATCAAAAATCCTTCCATAATCTAGGACTAGCCTCTAGGGTGTAGACCCAACGCACCCTTGTTGACTAAAGAGGAAAAGGAGAGCCTGCGTGCTCAACCATTTTCTTCTGTAAAGTTTGATGTAAACTCAGATGATGATCTAGAGGAATATCCTCTTTCTAATACCAAGAAATCAAAATGATGTAACAAAGAAGCCTATTGTAAATAAGGGTCTATTGACTCACCTTAAATATAAATAAAATCAAATGATATTTTGGTATGTCTAATGAGAGACTCTAAAGTAAGTGTGTGTGTGTGTGTGATGCATGAATGTGTATGTCTTCTATGTTGAGGGATGTATGCACATGAAAATTATGTGATGTAGCATAAGAACATTTATTCATAGAACCTTGTGTTGAGATACAATGAATGTGACTGTGTTGCAGGATAAGTGTGAGATGTCATAGTGACCACCAGACAAGACGGGGGTGGTAGTGGCTCTGATAATGGACCAAACAAGAGACTAGAGCAAATTCTAGAGCTTCTGAATCGACAAGAGTCTCACATGGATCTTATAGAGTAAAAGGTTTGATTAGCACGTGAGGATCGGGACCACAAGAATGCAGAAGGAAATCAAGGAGACGGTGGTCCAAGGGCAGGTCCACGAGGGAAAATTGAGGAAGAGCTTGGAAAAGACCTCAAAAGATTAGCACCGCCCAAGTTTGATGGCAAGGCCATCAGAATAGGAGTTGAGGCTTGGACTATATAAATGTAAAAATACTTTGGGCTCTATAACCTTTCTAAACAGACTAAGGCAACATGGGCTACGTATCAGCTCTTAGGTGAAGTAGTGACTTGTTGGGATAATGAGAAGTTAGAATGAAATCTATAGCTTGTTGAGATCACTTGAGAACTCTTCCTCTAAGCTTTTAGGAAGAGATGGCTACCGCAAATTATCTCTGACAAGAAAGTGATGAAATTTTAGAACTTAACCCAGGGAAATATGACTGTGATTTAGTATTGGGAAAAGTTCACTAATTTGTTGAAGTATGTGCCTTAGTATCAAGGGGACGAGCGATTCCATATTTGGAAATTTATAATGCGACTCAGACCTCACATAGGAGCTAAGGTGGATATGCACGATCCACAAACCATGAATGAAGTCTTTCAAAAAGCCACCAAATAGGAACAAAAGTTGCAACAATTATCCAATCTTTGCAAAGATTCAAGTTCTAAGTCTAGGTATGGGAAAAAGAGATTTCATAAGGGAGACAAGAGCCATCAGATTTGTAATCTCAAGAGGGGAAGTGAATCGCAGGAGAAGGGTGAAGATGGTAATGGTGGAAAGAACAAGAAAGCAAATAAGGGTAAGGGCAAGGATGACCATAACTAGAAGGGCTTTAGAGAGGACAAGCCAGGAAGTCGCAAAGGGACTCGTGATGGATGTTATACTTATGGAGGCGACCATTATGCTTCAAATTGTCCTTAGCAATCAAAACCACAAAAGGAAGGAAGCTACCAACAGACTCACCAGATCCATGTTACAGTGGACAACAGGCAAGCAAAATATCAGGCTTCTCCAATTCAACTAATACGTAAGCTCTATGGCCAATATATCTCTATTTTAATCGATACTGGAGCTACTAAATGTTTTGTAGATCCTAGGATAATATCTAAGATACCCATTAGACCTAGGTACATGGAAAACTCATGGACAATCCAGTATGGTAATCAAGCAGAGCAGAGGGTAGACACCTGTCTCTTTTGTAGTGAGTTAGAACTTCCAACTTTTCAAAATTAGGTCAACTTGTATGTGGCACCTTTAGGCTCATATGATGTAATTTTGGGAATAAATTGGTTAACTTAGCATAAAGATTTAGTGAATTGTGAGGATAAGGTGGTCAATTGTTTGGATGATTATAGAAACCTAGTTGAGGTTTGTGGAATGCATAGACCCTTAGAGCTTAGACAGATTTCTGTGATGCAGCTCAAGAAGGCTCGTCGAAAGGGGTGTCCAATTTATACAGTGCATGTTAGTAATCCTAACAGTAAGGAGCCATACTTGGATGACTATCCTATTCTCAAGGATTTCCAAGATGTATTCCCTGAAGAACTTATGGAGTTGCCTCCAAAGCAAGAATTTGATTTTTCTATTGACCAAGTCCCAAGAGCTAAGCATCAATCCAAAGAACCTTATTCGATGACCACTACAAAACTTTCTGAGTTGAAGGCCTAGCTAATGGAATTGTTGGACAAGGGACTCATAAGACCCAGTGTGTCTCCTTGGGGAGTGTCGATTATATTTATGAAAAAGGATGGAACTTTTCATCTATGTATAGATTATCGAATGTTGAAAAAGGTTACCATCAAGAACCGATGTCCACTTCTAAGGATTGATGAATTGTTTGATCAAATGAAGGGAGCAATTGTGTTCTCCAAGATAGATCTCAAATCGAGGTACCATCAATTGAGGATTAAGGAAGAAGATATTCCAAAGACTGCATTCAAAACTCGGTATGGACACTATGAGTCCATAGTGGAACCTTTTGGATTAACTAATGCACTAATAGCCTTTATGAACCTTATGAATAGTGTATTCAAAGACTGCCTAGATTACTTTGTTCCAATTTTTATTGACGACATTCTAGTATACTCAAGGATTATCAAAGAGAATGGTAGACATTTGAGGATAGTTTTTCAGCAATTGAGAGAAAGGAAACTCTTTGTGAAGTTGTCCAAGTGTTCATTCTATTAGGACAGTGCACTATTCGGGCCATATCATTTCAGCAGAAGGAGTTTTTGTAGACCCTAAAAAGATCAAGGCAATCGTGGAATGGCTAGTGCCTCAAAATGTGTTGAAAGTCCATAGCTTCATGGGCCTCACAAGATACTATAGGAAGTTTGTGCAAGGGTTCTCCCATATTGCATCTCCTATCACCTCACTCCAAAGGAAGGGAACACAGTTTGAATGGACTGAGAAATGTGAACAAGAATTCCAACTCCTAAAGGATAGGCTTACAACAACACCAATGATAATTATCCCTTATCCTAATGGGAGATTCATAGTGATCACAAATGCCTCCTGAGAGGGATTAGGGACAATATTAATGCAAGAAAGACAAGTGGTAGCATATGAATCAAGAAAGCTCAAGCAACATGAAGTGAACTACATGCCTCATGATTTGGAGTTGGTGGCCATAGTTTATGCCTTACAGATGCAGAGGCATTACCTTTTGAGAGATCCATTTGAACTCAAAACAAACCACTTAGGGTTGAGATACATGTTTACCCAACCAAACCTTAATGCACAAAAAGAAGGTGGATAGAATTCCTTAGCGAGTATGACTTTGGAATTTAATACATAAAAAGGAAAGAGAATAGAGTGGTTGATGCTCTTAGCAGATGAAGACATATTACAACCATGATCTTAACAATGTCAAACTTGAAGTAGCAGGTAATTCAGAATTTGTGAGGGGATGAGCACTATGAAAGAGTGAAGAATGCCCTAGTAGAAAATCCTTCGGATCATTGGTTCGATGGGTACAAGATCGAATTGGATGGTATTTTAATGTACTAGAGGAGAATGTATATTCCTGACTCTAGAGAGCTAAGGAAGCTAGTTTTGGAAGAAGTTCACAATGCACCTTATTTAGGACACCCAAGAGTATCCAAGATGATCGCAGAGTTGAAGACTTTGTATTTTTGGCCTAAACTCAAGAAGGATGTAGTGGAGTACGTAGCCAAATGCAAAAAGTGCCAGCGGGTCAAGGATGAGCATGCACACCCATCTGAGTTATTGTATCCTCATGACATACCTGAGTATAAATGATAGGTGATCAATATGGACTTTGTACAGGGGTTGTTGTTGAGTAAAAATAAGAATGATGTCATCTTGGTTGTGATTGATAAGTTGACTAAGGCTGCACAATTCATTCTGGGAAACCTTTAGGATGGATCATTGACCCTGGCAAAGAAATTTGTTCAAGAGATCTTTCGTTTGCATGGAGTGCCAGAGACTCGTTTCTAATAGTGACACACAAATGACCTCTAGGTTTTGGACAATCTTGAATGCAGCGTTGGGGACTAAATTGAATTTTCAGCTCAACTGATCATCCTCGTAATGACATGCAAATAGAGAGGGTGAATCAAGTATTCAAAGACCTCCAAATGTATTGTATGGACCAACAGTATAGGTGGGAAGAATAATTTCCTTTGGTAGATTTTGCTTACACCAGCTCCTATCATACATCCTTAGGCATGGTACCTTTTGAAGCCTTGTATGGGTGGAAGTGTCGTACCCCCATCAGTTGGGATAGACTGGAGGATAGGATCATAGTAGAACCTGAAATGCTTAAGGAAATGGAAAAGCAAATGTGGGTCATTAAGGGCAGATTGAAGGAGGCGGTAGACTACCAGAATAGTTACGCTGACAAGAATTGAACTCTTAGATAGTTTGCAATAGGGGAAAAAAATTTCTTGAGAGTCAAACCTCATAAAAGCTCTATTACTTTTGGAAAGTCTTCCAAGTTGGCCCCAAGATATGTGTGACCATTTGAAGTTTTGGAAGTGATTAACCTAGTTGCTTATAAACTAGCTCTACCACCTGCTCTGGCTCAACATCATAATGTGTTTCATGTTTCCTTGCTTAATCCATATCATCCTAATGTGACCCATGTGCTTGATTGGAAATCATTGCAAGTAGAGGATCCAGGAGTGGTGCTAGTGGAGCCCATTAGAATCTTGGATAGACGCAATGTTAAGTTGCAAAGCAGAGATATTGCTTAGTTTAATGTACAATGGTATCAATACTTAGAGGACAGTGCTACTTGGGAGAATGCAAAATAAATAGAACACTCCTTTCCACACTTTCTTGAAAAGAAACTCAATAATTTTGTTTGAGATTTTTTTATTGAGATACTCTGATATTTCATGCTTTAAAACTCTGGTGTTGAAATAGACATATATTTTGATGTGATGTTGAAATAGACATATATATATATATATTTTGTTGTGATGTTGAAATAGACATGAATGTTCAAATTTGATATGATGTTATTTATTTCAACTTACTAGACATCGGAACGATGTCTCTTCCAAGAGGGGAGGAATGTCATAACCCAATTTCATTGCATATTTTATTTAAATATGGAAAATAGAATTATTGATGAAATTCAATTAAATATTAAATGGAGATTTTGGAATATTCAAATGTTGAATAGGAGGAGTTGACCGATGTTGACTTTGTGAATTTCTAAAAAAAACTATTTTATATGTCATCGAGAATTGAATGTTACTGATCAATTTGTAAGTGCAAGTGTGTGCAATTGCAGGGTGACAGATTGAAGGATGAGAACATGGTTGAATTAGGATTGTTTCTCTGGATCAAATGATAAGCCAGTTGGAATCTGGGTGCACACACCACAATGGCATGATGACTAGAAAATTGATTTATTTTCATATATATGAAAGTGAAATTTTCCTAATTTGAAATATTTTTACAAATGAAAGGTGAGTAGATTTAATTTTCTATTCAAACCTTGTGACTTGAAGGAGCTAAAAATGAGCATTGTAAAGAAAATTCATTCTTAGATTAGAAGTAAATATATATACATATGTAAAGATGCTCAAAACAAAAATTCAAGTTCCCTACTTAAAATGATAGTGTATGGATTCCAAAACAACCAACTTGTGTAAAATAAAAACACACACACACACAAAGATACACACACACACACACACACACACACACACACACACACACACACATATATAGATATAGATATAGATATATATATATATATAAATAATTATTCGAAATGCATGGTAAGATGTAAATCAAATTATTTCAAATGCATAGAGATGCAAATATATAAGTATATATATCTATGTGTGTATATATATTACAAATATACATATACATATATATATATATATAGATATACATACATATACATATTTGAATTTGAATTGAAATTAAGTTGATAACCAATGCATTAAGGGTCGGACTGTGGAAACATAAATAAAGATTACAAGGCAAACTCACAATGGTCATGGCATGCCTAATAATAATAAACATTATTCAAAATTACAAGGCGGCTATGGTAGGAAACAACCACAATATTAGCGCCCAACAACATGAAAAGTAGGGTTTTTACCATATTGAATGAAGGTGGCAAGTGAAAAGCAAGGACCGATTTTCGAAGGAAATCGACTAGCACCCAAGAAAAGCAGAGAAGAGATCGAAGTTGTAGGAAAAATATAACAAGAGCTTCAAATCGAAAGGCTCAACTGTAGAGGTAATTCAATAGTATCGATATCACTATCTCTATTTTTTACATCTTTTTTTGTACCTTGTGTTGATCACTGCATTTGTTGATGGAACCGAAAGTATAGAGATGTATACTATGTTTTTTTGTCTATGTGTTTGGCTTAGCCTAAAGGGAATATTGGCAATCACCCTCTAGAGGGATTCAAATGGCCTACGTCCTACTCATGTCAATGAAGCCATTCAGCTAGCCTCTGTGCTAGTCTGAGGTACTGATACCCATGAAGCGACTGTTGAAACATTCGCTCAAAAAGAAAGCCATATCTTAGCTAATGTAATTCGTATTTCAATTTTTTTGTGTACCATTTGGTGATAATTTTGTAAGGGTTCGCTAGTCAAACCTATGAAAAGAGGAAGTAATCCTCTGTGATACCTTCATTATGTGTCGACAATGTTATCCTTAAAGGCCTACACTTCCCATTATTGGCCTAGCCGACAATGGTAAGGGGAAGGTCGTTCCTTTATGCAAGACTATGATAAACATATGCAGACAAAGAACAATCCTCGATTTGAAGAATCAATGGAATGCTAGAAAAGGTTTTCATAGTTAAATTTGTAAGAATCAATCCTCATGATTGATAGCATATTTTATTTGATTTAGTGTCATTTATGAGTCTGCACGAAATATAGAGAAACATGCATTAAGGCATACGCCAGTATGCCCATAAGGGTAAATTTGTATGAAACTTGGGGTTAAGAAAGGAGGTCCCTGACCATAGTAAAGGGTTGAAATCTAGAACAATTTGGTTTTTAGTTGTAGCCCGAGTAGGCTAAAACACTATTTGATCCTGAAACCTCCTTGTTTTCTTAACTGAACATTGACAAGCATGTCAAAATTGGTTTTTTTTTTTTTTTATATCAAGTTGCTCATAGTGATTCCAATGATGAAGGAGTCCACAATTTGGATTATAGACATATTGTTCTTAATGTTGAAACTATGATATTTGATTTGTTTAATTTTTGTTCACAATGGACAAACCCGTTCAATTTTAGACGGTGAATGATTACTTGTAAGTGAACATGTAGCTTGTAAACAACTTAAGATCAACAAGATGAGTATATGACATTAATTGTCTTTTAATATATTGTGTTAGTTTGAACTAGAAATGTATTGTTGTAAATAGAAGTTATTCCTTAGTAAACAACTCTATTTTGTTGAAAAGTTATTATTATGGATTTGAAACAACTTTCTATAAACTATTTTTTTAATTAAACAACTTACTTTACAACTGTTAATAGGAACGACACTTAATCTGCTAAAACAATGTATTTTTATATGTAAACAACTTGTTTCATGACTATTTAGTAGGAAGCAATACTGATTTTATTTAAGCATTGAATGTTCTGTTACCCGATTTTCACTCGCAGGCTCAATCAGGCAGGGCAACCTATGTTTCAGGTGTTCATGAAGGCCAATGGGGACATTGTTGTGCAGGATTAAATCATACACCTGATGTATTTCTCAAGGAAGTCTATTAGAAATCATACATCTGATCAGATTTAGCATAAAAATCCCGAGGAAGAAAGTCGTTGAGACCCTCCGATTGTCTTGCCGACTAGCAGTGTGGTTCTATTCATTGGAAATATACCGGTAGGCCAGACATTTTAATCGCCATGGGTTTTTATATGTCTCCCTGACGTGTTGAAGTCTCGCAGACCGTTGCACACAAGGCTAGTCTCATCGAAAGATTTTGTGTTTGGCGTAAGGTTTGGCCGAATGAAAGAAGTCTCGGTGAAGGGAGACATCATCGCTATGATGTTTAGCCGAAAAATAGAAGTCCTGCCAAAATTTGAAGGTATCGGCAAAAGTTGGTGCTCTCGCTGTGATGTCTCACCGACGGGGCAAGGTCTCGCTGAAACGAAGGTCTCGATCTAATGTTTGGCGCTTGGTGTGAGGTCTTGCCAACCGGATAGGGTCTCGCCGAATGGATATTTGGAATTGGTAAGACTCCTGGCCACGGGGTTGTGCTCGGCGTGATGTCTTGCCGATGACCAGTGGTCTCATCGATAGAGGGTGCTTTTTCCGTGATGTCTTGCTGACCAGTGGGAGTCTCACCGAAAGAAGGTTTGCGCTCAAGAGGAATGGAAGGGGTTAGTGTAATGTCTTATTGACAAGTGATGGTCTCGCCAATGGTTTTAAACCTTCGGTGTGACTAATGGAACCCGCCATGATGTCCTGCCGACAGATGAAAGTCTCCTCGACAGTGTTCACAAGGCCGTCATCGGGGAGAAAATTTTACATTCGCTATGATGTATGGCCGAAAGTGATAATCTTGACTATGGTTTTTAGTGATGTTGATATGACTTTTGCAGCTTGCTATAAACTCTTGCCGACGGTTGTGAGCTATGTCGATAACTACTAAAGGGCATAATCACATTGGGGAGACACGACTAGTGTCTCACCGACATGCGATTTTGATGAAGCAACCTTTGACTGTCTGGGGATCTACATGGCACAAGTTCAACCAATCAGAGGGAGCTAAAGATGGACCATGGGTAGTTTGACTATTGTGACTATTCCTGTGGGGAAGATCAACGGAATGAGAGTAGTATGGATCTGCTCTATGATCAAGGATGATGAATCGGTTTGAAGGCAATAGTGTTGTCTCTAGGGAGGTCTGACAACAAGGAACATTTGATGTCATCTCTTAGGGGGATCAACTTGAAGAAAGATCTAAAACAGGAGGAACACCAAAGGAGAAGAAGCCGTTGGTCTTAGGGATAACTAGGATGTCTACTGGCAAAGGTAGAGCGACATTTATGATAATGCTTCTGGGCATTCAAGGCAGCTCTGATAGAAGTTCGAGGGTGGACACAGGAGCCAGAAGTAAATGTTGTGATTGGAAAAGATCTGAAGATTTCTCCTGAGGGCGATCCTTCACACCAACATGGACACGGGGGATTCACATTGAATGCATTAACTTTATTTCCAAAAGATCTGAGGGTCGACCCTTCTAAAAAACAAATATTTTTGTAAACCCTAAAGCAGGGGGTCGATACTTTTTAGTTTTCATATATATGGAATTTTGGCCTCACCAGTTAGGGAGTTCTTACTTGCATATTTTTTTGCTTTTGTGACTTCTATAAGTCCTTAGAGGAGAATACTGAGTTTTGAACTCATTTACAAACATTGTATGGTAGAGTTTCACCTTTGGAGATCAATAAAGAGAGCAATTTCTGCCTTCTTAGTTATCTGTTTCGTTGAGTGTGTTGGATGATTGATATATTTACATGTGAGTTTTTTCTTATTCCTTGTTAATACGTCTCAGTAATAGCACTTTCAAGTAGAGGAGATATGTATATTGCAGTTTATAGGTTATGCTGGTGATGCAAATAGATTTTAGTTGTGAGGAGAATTTATCATCCTTCTAGGACTGTGTGTATCGTAGATTTCTTATGAAACATTTATGTACTATCATATGAGTATTGAGTTGTGCATATCAACTTTTATTAGCTGATTGAAAATTGTGTGTTAAGCAGCTGTACATGTTTTGATAAAATTTGGTGCATCACCATAGGATTTCATTTTCATTTTCATGCACCCCTTCTCCCCTTTTCCTTACAAAGATTAGTAGTTAAGTGATATTACCAGTTAGGAAGCCGACCTTCTCCAGAGGTTGACCTCTATCTACAAGTAACCCACAGCTTTAGAGGTCTTCCTATGTTACACTGAGGTGTTGAACATCAGGTTCAACAGGGTGCAATTTCAGTGGATAACATGTTCATAAGCAAACAACTTGTTTCATGATTGTTTAGTAGGAAACAGTACTGATTTTATTTAAGCATTGAATGTTCATATGTAAACAACTTGTTTAATGACTATTTAGTAGGAAATAGTTCACGTTTTGTTAAAACAATGAATGTTTTTATGGAAACAACAATGATAGAATATAACAATATGTGAGAAATTATTAGCATAGACTTGCTTAGGATATTATTTCGATGAGAAATGTCAAGGGAATACTATTTTGATATTGCAAATCTGAATTTACAATTATTTCAGAACGTATGCACAACTCAGACATTAGTAGGCATATATATATGTGTATGCATATAGACTTCGTCTACGTACATACACATACTTGTGACATACCTTCTTTTGTTTTTTGTAAATTTATAAAGGAAAATGCTTAAGATGTTAAGTAGATATAGTCATAAGAATGATATGACTGATTGTGAATTACTCTATGAATCATAAATCTAATTTCTGATTTGAGTATAAAATTAGTATTCTATGCTCTCTTGAGGACATTTGGAAAGTATTCTTGAATATTGGAACAAAATGGTGATACCTTAGTAGACTAGAGCATCTATAGGTAGTTGTTGCTAGAGGGTAGATAGTTGTTATAGTAGAAATTTACCATCCGGGACGAGTGCTGAAATGGAGTTCATAGAGTATAGGTTTGCTTTACCAGAACCTATTGTTTGTTATTGTTACAAAACACTTATTATGCTTGGCCAAGCAATATTGTTCATTATGTATGTAAGAATTAACTCTGTGATCTCACTCTCTATCATTCCTAGCATAGATCTTGCACTTTATTTTCTAGCATACAGATAGATATTGTATGTTGATGTTTGGGCATGCACCAGATTCCACCTTGCAAGTTGTTCTCTTGCTAAACTTTCCATGTAGGGTCGGGCATTCTTCAAGTTGGAAGAATACAGGGGAAGCGTAAGCTTCGTGGTTGGGCTGTAAAGCGCTTCAACCATGTTCTCATCCACCAGTGGAGGCGAGCTTCAAAGGAGAACCTCAGTTGTTCACAAGACTATTATATTCTATAATGTAACTTGATGTAATTCATTCATGTACTTGATGAGAAATGTACTATTTAATGACATTGTGGCCTTAGGTCCCAAGTAAAACTTGATATTGTAATTTAAATTTTGAAGTGAATATAAGAATCTTTGACTCATTTAAATGTAGCTATGATTGACTTTAGCCACTAGTTATGTCTTTTTAATTATGAGTATATTCATGTGTCATTGACAATATTATTAATTAAGTAATAATTTAGGAATGGGTTATTACAAATGTTCTCTTAACCCATGGGCTATTTTTGAAATTGGGATAAGACCATCAAAATATAAGAGTATCTTGGCCACATATCCCACCAATTGTATACCTCCCGCATATGTTTTGCTTAACCATTCTTCCAATTTGTCAATGTATAGACCAAATAAAGTAGGGGATAGAGAGCATCTTTATTTAATGCTAATATTATTGCAAAAACAATTGGACATTCCCTCATTTGTTCTAATTTCATCTCTAACTTGCTCATAAAGTTTATGCACTACCACTCTATAATAATCTTGGATACCTAGTTCCTCCATTATGTTTCATAGTTTGACTCTAGGCATCATGTAAAAAAAAATTTTAAAGTCAATGAAGCAGTTCAAAGCTTCCTCACCTTGAGTGTCCCATATATTTTTCAATCAAGTGTCTAAGGGTGATGCAATGATCAACAATAGAGTGTCTTGTTCTAAAGCATACCCTCCCTTTTTCTCCTTTTCCCTCTTTTTCTACCCAACTTTCAATTCTACGTATTATCATGCTCCTAAAATTATTTCCAAGAAGAGGATTAACCATAATAGTGTGGTAGTTAGATAGGTTATTTATATCACCGCTTTTAAGGAGAGAGATGAACACACTAGTATTCCACTCAGTCTAAAAGTCATCTAGAACACAACATCATTGAACATTCTTTAGATTGGATATTGGTGGCCACTGACTACTTTGCAAAATGGGTTGAAGCAATTCCTATAAGAAATGCTACCTCAAAGATAGTGATTAATTTTTTTTTTAAATAACAAAATCACGAAGTTTGGGGTGCCATCAAGAGTTGTTATTGACAATGCAACGAGTTTCAGATCCAAGAATTTTTTTGACATATGTTCACAATATGGGATCTCATTGACACATTCATCACCTTATCATCCATAGGGAAATGGACAGGTTGAACCAAGCAACAAATGGATAATGAATATCATCAGAAAAACTTTAAATGTAAACAAGAAAATGTGGGATGATAAGTTAAAAAAAAATTGTTTGGGAAGATAGGGTAACCTACAAGAAGGCTATTGTGAAGATTCCATTTGAACTAGTATATGGTGTTGAAGCCAAACTACCAATTAGCCTTGAATTTCCAGTATACAATTTGCTACAGTATATTGAAGGAGAAGAAAAAAGTGTTGTCTCCAAAAGAATTCATGAGTTTATTGAATTAGAGGAAACTAGGAGGGGCACACATGAGAGAAATTTATTAATGCGACAAAATGTGAAGTTCCTCTTTGATAAGAGGGTTGTCAAGAGGGAGTTTCAAATTGGGGATCTTGTCCTCATGTGGAATTCTAGGCTAGAAGAAAAAGAAAAACATGGAAAATTTGATGCCTTATGGGTTGGAACCTATAAAATTGTTAAAGAATGCGGTCAAGGAACATTCTACCTCAAGAGCTTGGATGGAAATTTCATGGGGCTCCTAGTTCACATCAAAATCTCAAGCATTACTTCTCTTGAATATGAGGTTCTTTGAACCTTTGTATCGTATGTTCCTTTCTATTGTGTTCTTGTGTGCAATCATGACCCTTATTTTTCATGATGTTGTGTTAGTCAATTATGGTCCTTGTTGTTCCCATTTTTGGTCTACTACTTGAAGATATGGATTCTCGTTGTGCTTGCAAGAGACACATGTCCCCAACTAGAAAAAAATACCAACACCTGTAAATTTTGAATGAGTTTATAATGCTTTTATATTTTCACCTTGTCTTCCCCATAATTTTAGGTTAATATAAGAAATTTATTTGTTGTATCATGCTCAAGTCCCTCAGGTGGTTGCATTACCCCTTTATCGAGCTATGGTCAAAAACCCATTTTTTAGAATGTCCAAGAGTTGGTCTTTTCCCCTTCTTTTCTTTCCTTCTCCAAGTCCTTTTGGGGATTCGAGCCTCAAACGGACATTTGGACCAAGTCCAAATGTCCTTGTTCATCCTCGATCTCCCTTTCTTTTCTTTTTTTCCTTTTATTTGGTAGGGGATTCAAGTCTCGAATGAACATTTGGACTAAGGTTCATGTCCGCCCTCAACTCCCACCCCCATTCCCTTCTTTCCTTCCTCTATCCTATCAGGACTTCGAGTCCTGATCAAACATTTGGAATAAGTCCAAGTTCACTTTATATTCTTGCTTCTTTTCTTTTCTCAGACCTATCAGGACTTCAGGTCTAGATCAAACTATTGGATTTAAGTTTGAATGGTCCAAAACCTTCCCAAATTAGGTTGCTTCTATCTTTTCCTTTCATCCTATCGAGACTTCAAATGGGATCATTGGATTCTAGTTCCATGAGCCTGCTTGCCTTAGTGACAAAACCTTGTATATGCCCATAGAAATGCAAAAAAATTTCCACGTGGAAACTTCTCCGCAAGTCTGCCAAGTTATTTTGGTGAGCTCATCTTCATCCCTCAAATGCACAGAAACCTGCCATGTGGCAGATTTTTTGCAAGTCCACATGTATTTTTTGAATTGTTGAACTTTTCTCATTGATGTGTAGAATGATGCCATGTGGCATCCTTTCTATGAGATCTCTTAGTTTTCTATGGTTTCTTTTCAATCTATAGAAGAACAAAAATCATGCCACATGGCATCCTACCTGTGCATTTGCCCCTTCTTTTTCCAAGTTCCATTTTTGGTTCACGAAAATCATACCATGTGGCATGTTTTTCATGGTTCCATTGAATCTTTCTGGTGGGCCTCTTCTTGGTCCACAGATGTGCAAAATGATGTCATTTGACATCCTTTTTGCAAGTTCATGATGTTCTTTCACCTATCCTTGCTTCTTCCTATGGATGCGCAAAAATCTTGCCATGTGGTACATTTTTTGCATGCTCATCCTTTCTTTCTAGTTTGTTCTTCTGTAGCCCACAAGAAAGTGGAAAGCTACCATGTGGCACATTTTCTGTGATTCCACCAACCTTTTCTGATGGGTCCCTATTTGGCCCATGAAAGTTTAAAGTGATGCCACGTGGCATATTCATTTTCAATCAAAAAAAGTGTGTTTTTTGGTTTTCTTTTCACCCTATGAAAACTTCAGGTTCCAATAGGAATTTTGGACCTTATGTTCAAAAGGTCCAAGTCAGATTGGGATCTCCAATATTGATCGATCTTCCCTTTTCTTTCCTTGTTCGATCGGGACTTCGGGCTCCATCGGGACTTTTAGAGCTAAGGTTAGAAGTGTCCTAGTCCGATCAAAATTTTCGATCCTTATCAATTTTCTTCTCTCATGTCGTCAAGACTTTGAGTCTCAATGAGACTTTTGGACCAAGATTTTTAAAGGTATGAATCTAGTTGAAACTTCCACTCCTGATATCTTTTCTATTCTTGCTTGTTTCCTATCAAGGTTTCAAGACCCGATTGTACTTTTGGACACTTTGTGTGATATTTTCACATTTTACACCATTAATGCTACAACAACTTTCTCAACTGCTAGATTTGATTATTGGGGTTATAAGGATGATCTTAAATGCATTTTTCAACAACTCCAAGTGGGACAAAATGACGCCCATGCTTCTTTATGATTCACAGGCCTCTTTTCCATTAGAGATCCAATATTGGTCGTGATTTGTTGTTGATTTCATGAGGGTTTTGTCCTAGTTTTGTGTGCTCATTAATGTGGAGGCATGATGTGGATGTTGGGACCTGTGTGGCATGATTTCTTCTTGGATTTGGATGTCTGCACGTCTGCATGTGATTTGCTAGGGTTTAAAACCTTGCCGTTGGCCCATCTTTCTTCACAACCTACATAGGTATAAATTTCATTTTTGTTCTCATTGTAAAGTTTGGAAGTTTTTGTTCAAGTTTTTTTATAGAGGGAATCAATTGAAGAGCCAACAAAAGAAAGTATTTGCAAGAAACCTGAGCATTTAAATTCCAATTCAGGGTATAACTATTTTGTATTGTAATGATTTGGGTTTGATTCAATGGTTGTAATAACATTTACAAATATTGAATATTGTGTGATTAAAGGAAGAATCAACCTTAGAAAAGTGCCTCCTTATGTGTGGTATGCATTTTCAAACATATAATTGATTAATTTTCAGCCTGAATTTTGTAAAATCTGTGCAAAGGTTTTGCATAGTATCTTTTTAGTATAATATAAATGAAATGTATGGGTATGCTTGAGGATTACTAAGTAGAATCTCTTAATATTCTACAACCATTTATTGTCTTTCTAAGTGTACATGTAGAGCCTAGCTTACCTATTCATTTTGAAAGGCATAGTCTTTTGTGGTGATTTTACTAGGTCATTGACTTGTTTTAGTAATTGCATCTTTGGTTGAATCTAGAGACTCTATTGCCCAATTGATAAAGGCATTGGTCTATAATTGGTTTTCTCTCCTATCATTTTAAACACACTCCAAACACATCAACTCAAAAAACCTTTAAATTTTTATTTTATGTGTGTTTTACTACCATGTTTGAGTGAATACAACAATACAAGGGTGTATCATAAACTCATTCTCAAAAAATTATATGATAGATTATCTGTTAGAAAGATACCCAACCTTACTTGTCTAGACTAGCACATAGGTATATTGTGACACCAATATTAGGATACACTATGTAGTGGGTATAGTTTGTTGTAAGGTATTGTGTAGTGCTTCAAATATTCAATTTAGCATCTTAGGGAAAAACCCCCTTGGTATTTTAGAGTTATAAGTGAAGGAGGTCTTACCCACCTCAATCATTGGTCCTTAGCTACATAACTTAAATATAGGTTTTTGTGGTAATTTTCCAAGTTTGACACCCATGGCATCTAGAATATTATCAAACCTTGGGGATTTGGGGCCAACAACTTCGATCACTAACACTAACAATAACAAGGATTAAATGTAAAGTATTATGAAAATATGGTAAAAATGGAAGCCTAAACATGACATCATAATACATGTGTGTGATAATCATATCAAAATATGTATGAACACATAACTTGTAGGCAACATATAGTGTTTAAACATGAGAAGTACATAATCATGATAACATGATATACATGTGAGAGCAATACCAAAATTATATGCAAGAATTTGTAGTATGGTAATAAGTATGATGTAGATAGCATATTAAATAGACATCTTAAATACGAGGCATAAAATATTAGAACATCATGGACATATAATATATGAACTTATAAGCTTATAAGCAACATGAGAAATATAAGTGTTTAATATAGAACATAAGAGGAATTAAGGCATATAAGACATGATATGAGCTAAACATGAAAGAACAAAAGGAAATATTCCCTCTAGCAGAGAAACAAACTATAAGGCTATAAAGGTGGAAATAGGGTCCCACCTTTTTTGAAGGATGGAAAACACAAGGGGATAAGACCCTCCTATTTTGCAACCATTACACTCAAGGAAACCCTAGAGATCTCAAGCTTAGGGATGAAATGACGAAAATAGATCTGCAATAGGGGTATTCTAGGATATAACAAATGACTAAAGAGGGGTTCACCACCAAGCTCGGGCTTGGAAAGACTAATGAAATGCAAGATCTAATGTTTAAGCCTAATGCAGTGTAAAACTTCACTAAATGACCTAGAAATGCATGTAAATCAAAATAGAAAGCTGAGAGATTAGAGGTGTGCACTTGGAAACCTATAAGAGCTTGAGTGAAGACTTGAAATGTTGAATATGCTGAAATTAATGCCTATTGGGATTCATATGCCAGTCTAGGTGATTTAGTCCCATATTAGGGTTTTTGGGCAGGAACAAGAATCTGGCAGAGATATGTCTGAAACACCTTAAATCTTGAAATTTCACTATATTGGGACTCATACACCAAAAGTGGCATATTAGTCCAATTTGATTTTTCTAGAAAATCAGGACTTGAATCTGCTATGCAATCTCTGCTTAATCTTCTCAACTTGATCTTCGGGTTGGACCTGTTGAATTCTGCACTATAGATGTCTTTCAATGATGATGTAGATGATGTGATCACTTTGACAACTTTGAACACCTTGACAACTTTCTCCAAACTTGGTCTTCAATACGTCTTCAACCTAGATCTACAAATCACACACTAGAGAGAGGGAAAAATGTTTTGTTAGTAGAAAGGGGTTTGCCTTGGTCAAACCCCATTTTGGTAATCAAACCTTGAAATGAAATGAAATGAAGGAATGATGAATGAAAAACATGCAATGTTACAACTCACCAAATCCTAGCAATAGAAGGCTACAAACATGTATGAAGTGGCTCCAATGGATGTAGATATTGACTCTTGCTTGAATGTGATAGATCTCGAATTGAACACTTTCTTGAATCATAAAACCCTACATCACAATTGTTAGCTAAAAAACAAACATGATGCTTGATACTTGATAATCAGCTCTTGAAGACTCTTGAATGCTCTTGTAAATGCTTGAATGCTCGAATGAAATCAAATTCACTATAAGGAATTCTCTCATGAAAGTCTTGGATGAAAATGAGTGAAATAACCTTGTATTTATACTTGTTTATGCCAAATTTCCCAAAATTACAACACTACAAGCCAACATCAAATCTAGGAGGATAAAATCCTGCCAAGAATTTGAATTAAATTTAATTTTGGGCCACACATGACTCATATGCCAGAAGTGGTGTATGAGTCCCATTAGGCTTAACTATGGAACACATTTTTCAAAAATGCTTAGAACGATGCAAAATCTAGATAGGGGCCCTAAATTAACCTAGGTGGGACTCATACACCCAAGGTGGCATATGAGTCCCAGATCACTAAATTTGGGCCACACAACCTAAAAATACATGAATTATGATTGGATGCTAGTTTATGTCAGGATTATCCTCAAAAAGATGTATTAAATAAGGCTTGTGGATGCAAAATAAGGCCAATTAAAGCATAAAGAAGCCCAATTAGTAATGAAGACCCTAGATTAGTGTGAAAGTGTGGTACAACACTTTACAACACCCAAATTAAGGTACCATTAAGTCCATTTATTTTACAAGGGTCCAAGACCTAATGTGACTATGTTAAACACACCACAACACTAAATCAAGGCCATATTGAGCTCAAAATAACAAGGAGGGCCTAGAAAAATGCGAAAATACCAGGGAGTACATTTTTCGTCATTACATCTAGCCCCCACTTTAGTGAGAGGAACCTACTTCAAACTCACACTAAAGTAGACAAACTTGTATCAAGAGGGGTTATTATATACCCATGCTAGTTAGACAAGATGACAATGATCAAGAGGGATGATCAAGCCCCCAGGATCAAGATCCTATAGCGAACCAACATAGACATAAAAGAACACACATGTAAATGATAAAGAGCATCATGAAGGCATAAGCATACACTACCAAAGACAAAGAAAAGTGAAAAATAAAACAAAAAGAGTAGATCAAGCTTTGACCATTTGTCCATCGCGATGTGGATCAGATCTAAGTTGTTTGTACAAAAAATGCATGCTCAATTTGAGGCAACAAAACTCTAGGTTGTCCACTGGGTGAGTATCCAAAGAGGTGAGACACATACACAAGCAATCAGTATGCGCTCACACAAGCAAGTGGCTATGGGAAAGTAATTCCTCAATTCTTATTTTGTTATTTTGTTGTCATTGATGTCACCATGAGTTGTATTTGCAAGATCAAGTTTGAAGTTGTTTAGGTATTTTGGTCCGATATCTGAACTAGTATTTTGCTTATATCCTCTGATATTTTGGTATGCATTTGTTTGCTGGTGATTACTGTTGCTTACAGTTTTGGGAAATGGTTTGTAGATGTCGGGAGCATGTACATTGAAGATTTCACGTATCTAGTTGCTCGTGCATTACATTGGTGTTTGCAATTATGGTATTAGGTCTATTCCTAGCTGACCTAATGAATGTATTGTGTAATGATGAAATATTTTTTGTTGTGCGGATATATGTGCAACCTATTTTAGGTCTATGTCGACTTGATGAAGTGTGTTGGATGTGTGAATTATCTTTTCAAGATTTTTTATGAATACTTGAATCCGACCGTTGATATTTTTGGTAAATGAGAAGTGCATCTAATTAGGCCAACCTAATTGATGCTTGTCATGAGATTAGATATATATTGGATAATATTTGAAGTTTAAGGAGTGAATTTTTTGGTATCTTGAGATTGTGAATGTGAAGAAAAGAAAATATGATGAAGTTTGTTAAGTCAGTTTATTGAGCTACATCATAACTGAATCTACACTCACTAGGTGTACTCTATCAATTCATTTTCTAGTTGTAAGCCATTTTTTGTCATTGTAATACTATAGGTAGTGAGCCTTTGTTTCTGGATAGTGAGTCCTGGCAGTGAGCCACCCATTTTGTAATATTTTATAACCATTTATACTATATTGTGAGCTAACAACCACCGTAATTTTTTCCATTTTGGGTTTTCCACGTAAAAGTCCTAGTGTTCATGTGTTCTCTGATTTCATATTCAGTTAATGCTTTTACTTATCTTTGCTATTGTATGAATTGGAATAATTGGATGGCATCTGATCAGAAAATTTAAGAAGATACTGATTCACCCCCCTCTCAGTATTTTGGACATTTAACAATTGGTATCAGAGCTTGGTTCCTCCGGAAAGGCCTAACAGCTTGAGGGAGATCCTAAAGATGGAAGAAGTGGATGATAAAGGAGAGCTTCAAATTGCACTTGAGGATCCTGACAAAGTCGAAAGAGAAAACAAAGATCTGAAAGAAAATCTTGAAGATGCAAATGAATGTGTCAAAAAATTGAAGGAGCAATTGAAAAAGTTCAAAGATAGGCACAAGGAAGTAACTGATCAATTGAAGAAGGATAATGAAGATATTACCGGTTTGAAAGTTTAAGTAGAAGAGAAGAAAAGAATTGAGGAATGTCTAAACAAGTTGGTACAAAGCAAGTTTGAAGACTGCACCAAGCTTGAACAAGAAGTAGTGAATATGAAAGTGGATATGGAGAAGGCAAAACTCTATGAAAACAATTTCAAATCTAGCTCAAAAAGGCTTGATGAATTAATTGCAGGACAAAAACAAATTAAAGACAAAGGTGGTATGGGAAATGATATTGGTGAAAGTTCTAAGATGATGAACAATCAGAAGACTCTGAATAAAGGAAAGCAGAAAGAAAATTCAAGGAACTCCGCTAGGAGACCTCCAGTGAGACAACCTAATGCACAAAGGTATCCTTCTTTTAATGGCACTTGTTTTTCATGCAATAAATTTGGTCACAAGGCAACAAAATGTAGGAGTGGAATGAATCAGTTCCCTGGTCCTTTTACTATTCAATGTTTTGCATGCAAAAGAATTAAACATAGGGCAAGTGAATGTAGAACCTTGATGATGAATCGATTTAATGGAAGAAGAATGAATCATTATTTTAATGGCTACTGTTATACCTACAACAAGTATGGACATAAGACTAACTAGTGCAGAACAATAGTCAATGGAAGTCAATCTAACCAAAAAAATATTGCCTACTACAACTGCAACAAACTAGGACATGTTTCAAGAGTCTGTAGAAGCAAGAAGAGTAAGGAGACCAATACGGTAGAAAAGAGTGAATCTATGAAGAAGGTTGACAAAGATGAGATTAAACAAGAGATGAATAAGATTTGGAGGAAGAAAGAAGAACTAGAGACTACTGATGATTTTGTGGCCTCATCCGGTATACATGATTTGTTTGGTAATTAGACCTAGCAAGGTTGTAGGGGGAGCATTATCAGAAAATTGTAAGAACCCCCTAGATAATGGTGTGCCAAAGGATGACACAAGGATGAAATGTGAAGATTGAATATGTAGAGATTTTGGAAAAGGAATCAGAAGAAAATATCAAGAGATGATCTTTTGCGGAGAGAATTAGGGTTTTTCTGAGCAAAAGAGAAGAGTTTTTAGCAGCTTTTTGAAATTTGCCGCATTTAATGCGAGTTAGCAAAAATCATTGTTTTATAAAGGAAATGTTTCAGGAATTTTGATCATTCGTGCATTTGAAGAAGTTGAAGCACTTTGGAGCATTCTTGAGGAGATTTAGAATACAAGCTGTGTAAAACCTAGTTGCAGTTCATCATGAAGAAAAAGGTACTTTAATCTTCTGTGTAGTTGTGTTTTGTAGTTTGAATTCAAAAATTGGAAGAATGGCTACCCTTGTAGTTGTTGAAGTGTCAGAAAGGCCGAGACCCTCTTATAGAAAATATTCCTCGAAAGTATTTGAAGATGACCCCATGGGTGTATTTTCGTCAATCCCTCATGGAGTTATGCCGACAGGAGATACAAGGATGTATATTTGTGTAAAGAATGAGGAATTCAACCACTCAAAATTGATTGACTTATGGAAAAAAGCTTACTGGTGATGATTTCCTAATAAAACCTAAATATTCGAACTTGGTTACGAAGAAGCTTGACAAATGGAAATTTTTTCCTAACTTCAGCTATGATGACAAATTTGTGAAATCAATCCTAAGCAGAATTCATGATAAATTTCTATGGACTGACCGGCCACACTTGATAAATAAAGAAGCGATTAGGGTAGTCATTGGGATCTAGGATAAAGGTACAATACTTGTGTTGAAGTCCATGAAGAATGAGGTTGTAACAGAACTTACAGGAGCCACTTTTGATAAGAGAGCTTTAATGAAAAAAACCATCATGAAACCGGCTATGAAGTATGTAGTTATTATGATCAATCACAAAATATACTTCACAAACAAAGAGAAATCTGTTTTGGCTACAAAAATCTATATTGGCTTTGATATGGTTGTAAATGGTGTTGATTATGATATATGTGAGCTACTTCAGATTCAACTACTTGAGAACTTGAAGTTGACAAAGGAAAATAAATATGCTTTCAAATTTGGATCATTGATTGTATGTTTGTTGTTTTATTTCATGAAGAGGCTTTCAGGAAGGAATGGTGAAGTAAATTGGGACTCATCCAGACCTACAACACATGAAATCATATGGGATGATCTAATGAAAAGGAGATTAGAGGCAGTTGTATTTGAAGAGAGAATTAGAAATGTTGCATATAATAAAATTGGGTCTTCCCTAACCCTTGATGATTTGGAATCTCTGAAGAAGATCTATGCAAAAATGTTTCGAATGAAGAAGAGAGTAAACATGTTGATGACAAGAAACAAGAAGTTGACAAAGAAAGTAAGAAAGGAAACAACAAAAGTTATCTGGGAGACAGCAGAAAAATATGGCATGCTTAAGATCGTTGAAGATGTTGCTGAGGATGCTAAGGAGAATACTCCTCTTGATATAGGTAATGAAGATATTTCTAGAAATTTTGATGTTGAAATTAATGTTGATGGTGGAAATGATGAGCAAAATGAAGGAGAAGTTGAGATTGAGAGGCATAATGATGCTTCTCTAGAGCACACTGAGGTAGAAAAAGGCAAAATTGAACAAGGCAATGCCAAAAAAGAAGGAAAAAACAATTATGAGGAAGAATAAAACAAAGATGAAAATGATCGAAACAATGAAGAGGACAATAATGATAAAGATAATGATCAAGACAAAGAGGAAGACAAAGAGGAAGAGAAGAAAGAAGAAGAAAAGGAAACAAAAGAAGTAAAGAAGGAAGGGGAAGAGAAGGAAGAGAAAAAGGAAGAAAAGAAAAATGAAGATATTGTCGGGCAAAATGAAGAAAGTGAAAATAAAATTGTGAGATCACTTAAGATTTCGATAGAATCATCCTCTGGTAATGATGTTTTGAAAGGTTTACTTTCCAAGCAAATCAGATTTCAACCGATAATACCTTAGGAGATTTTACAAATTCCTATGATACATCTCTAGCCCTTGTTGAAAATTTGAGATTATTGCTAGACTCTCTCAAAGAATACACCTTTGGGCTTAATGAAAAGACAACATAAGAGGTTGAGGAGAAATTGACAGAAAGAAGGTTACTGGCTTTACATGATAAATGTGCTCTTTCACACTCTAGATTTGAAAATAACCTCGATGCAGTGAAGATTTGTGAGTATGAGACTAATGTTATCCTTGATTATTACTTAAAGTGGCCAGATGCCACTCAGAATATTAAGGCTGTAACAGATTCTATTGATTCTCAACTGTCAACCGTTTCCAGTACTTACAGTTTGTCTAAAGATAAAGACTGCTCAACCTGGCATGTAATTTTTGCTCATAAAGTAAAATTCTTTGTTTTGTAGAAACAAAAGGAAGAAATTATAAGAAAATTTGATTGATTGAGTGACATTGTGAGAGTTGAATTCACTTTGGTTGGCAAGGCTCTAGCTTGCATAGAAAAACTTGAAAAGATAAATCTAACTCCTGATACAACAGATGGTTGAAAAGAAATTTTGATTGCCACTAAGGATAGTTGGGAGAATAGAAAAGCTATATGGGAAGGTATGCTAAAGGAGCTTCAAGGCTCATCATCTTCCAGGTGATACTTGGTTTCTTTGTTTTCTTTGCTTTAATGTTTTTCAGTTATTTATGGGACATCCTTTGTCCTTGATGTCAAAGGGGGAGAAGAATGGTTGGATGGTGTTAGGGAGAGAAGTATTGTAAAGTATTTTATAAATATTCTTTTTTTGGTTTTTGGCACATGTTGCCATCAATGACAAAGGGGGAGATTGTTGGAAAAATAAAGATCTCATTTTGTTATTTTGTTGTCATTGATGTCACCATGAGTTGTATTTGCAAGATCAAGTTTGAAGTTGTTCTGGTATTTTGGTCTGGTATTTGAGTGAGTATTTTGCTTATATCCTTTGGTATTTTGGTTCACATCTGTCTGTTGGTGATTACTATTGCTTATAGTTTTGGAAAATGGTTTGTAGATGTCAGGATCACGTACATTGAAGATTTCACGTATCAAGTTGCTCGTGCATTACATTGGTGTTTGCAATTATGGTATTAGGTCTATTCCTAGCCAACCTAATGAATGTATTATGTAATGGTGAAATGTTTTTTGTTGTGCAGATATATGTACGACCTATTTTAGGTCTATGCCGACTTTATGAATGGTGTTGGATGTGTGAATTATCTTTTCAGGAGATTTTATGAATCTTGAAGCCGACAGTTGATATTTTTGGTAAATAAGAAGTGCATCTAATTAGGCCAACCTAATTGATGCTTGTTGTGAGATCAAATATATATATTGGACAATCTTTGAAGTTTAAGGAGTGAATTTTTTGGTATCTTGAGATTGTGAATGTGAAGAAGAGAAAATATGATGAATTGTGTTAAGTCAGTTTACTGAGCTATATCAGAACTAAATCTGCACTCACTAGGTGTACTCTATCAGTTCATTTTCTAGCTGTAAGCCATTTTCTATCATTGTAATACTGTAGGCAATGAGCCTTTGTTTTTAGACTGTGAGTCCAGGCAATGAGCCACCCATTTTGTAATATTTTATAATTAGTTATACTATATTTTGAGCTAACACTCACCATGGTTTTTCCCTTTTTGGGTTTTCCACATAAAAATCCTTGCGTTCATGTGTTCTCAGATTTCATGTTCAGTTAATGCTTTTACTTATATTTGCTATTGTATGCATTGGAATAATTGGATGGCATCTGATAAAAAAATTTAAGAAGATATTGATTCACCCCCCCTCTCAGTATCTTGGACATTTAACACCAATGTCATCCACAAAGTGAAAGACACATCGCATGAAGTGATCCAAGTGCATCTCAAAGACCTCAAAATTCAACTGGCACAAAATCTCCCAAAACTAGCACCAATGCACAGAGCTCGCGAAGATGAACCCGATGCAACTTGTTTCATGTAAAACGAAGTCTGTATGAGCAAAATAGAGCCAGTCAAAGTTTTAGTCAAATGATGATGTTAGCATGTGACATGACAATTGACTAGATGGTGATGTGGAATTGCAGGTGATGTGGAAAAAATATCACAAAAATTCACGTACCATGCTTTATTTTTGAAAATAAAGTGTGGAAGATTATTTTATCTCACAAAAATCCATTTGGTGGGATTAGATTTTGTGGGATCCCAAGAGGATTTGGTGGGATTGGATTTTGTAGGATTAGTGGATTTGGTGGGATTAAAACAGAATCTCATAATACCCAAAACAATATAGCTCCTAATTGGAGAAATGATAAGGGCATTATAAACAAATTAAAAATGGGTTTTAAAATGGTTGTTATTATTTTTTGTAAATGAAGGGTATTTGTTGGTAATTTGTTATTTTATTTAATATGATGGTTTTTGGCCTTTTTAGTCAAAATTACGTATAAAAGGGGGGTAGTAGTGTGATTTTTTACATTCAGAGGTTCTGAGAGTTTTTGTGAGCTAAGTGGTCTCTTGTGGGGAAATGGAGAGATAAAAACTTACTGAGTCTTTTGAGAGAATTACGAGTAGTCTCTTAGAAGAATAGGAAGAGATAAAAACTCATTGTTTTCTTTGAGAGAAATTTCATGACTTTAAAAGTCATTTGTAAACGCTAGGTGCCTATTTTATTCATGTGCTCTTATTGAGAGAGTGTGAGTTGTAATTTTATTATTTGATAGCATTGTAAAGGTGATGGAGTTAGGCACGAACATGTTGTCAGATAGATCCTGTCATTGCAGTGTGGAAGTGAGAAGAGCCTGAAGTGTAACAATCTTCCTTGGTAGCAGATTGTAACTCAGTGAAACACCATGGTGATGTAAAAGCAATTGCATCATAATAATGGTAATGATCGTGCATATTTGCAAATCCAGAGATGTAGCCAGAATCTGGTGAACTCCATTATCAAATATTTTGTCTCTCTTTTCTTGGTGCATGATTTTGTCAGCTTCTTTACTTTCCTGCATTTCATGTGTTTATTTGCTCAACTCACAAGCATCGTCAGTTTCGATCTTAAAATTAAATCTATATCCTAGTGAATCTAACAGTTGTTAATTGATTCATAGTAAGGAGTTATAGATCATGAAGTAAGAAGACTACACCATGAAACATGAAATGCAATAGAATAATGCCAATGTATGCCCCCACTTTAAAGAAATTGCTAAACACCATGCTGTGAGCAATTACTTTAAAGTAGCAAATGATAGGTGCTAAAAAGACATGAGAGATAATTTGGAAATCCCTATGCCAAGTCATATATTTCCAAATAAAGCTACATCATGAAAAAGGAAAAGAGGGGTTGCCCCCAAAAATAAAAATTTGAAAACATGAGGGATCCATGGATCTGGGGTCAGTATGTTCTTGCTACAATGTTTTTAAGAGAGCTTGGAACTGTCATCATTCCCTAAATACTCATAGAATAGGAATAATGACACAAAGAGAGTGAAAACAAAGAAAAACCTTTCGGGTCAACATGGAAGAGGCCTAAATGTCTTGATGCCTTACATCATCCCTAAAAGGAAAACACAAGACAAATGGAAATCCAAAATATAAAGGAAAATATTTTGGGTCAACGTGGAAGAGACCTAAATGTCTCAACACCTTGCATCATCCCCAAAAGGAAAACACAAGACAAATGAAAAGATAAAAGGAAAAGGTAAAATATTTAGGACATAGAGAAGAATGTAGGTACAAATAGAGGAATGTCACAAAGAGAGAGAGATATATACATCAAATAGAACATCACAGGGAATCACATTACACACATGCAATCACATAAAGAAAAATGAAAAATAAATAATGCAAAGGACGAGTAAGGAACATGCGAGTCAACCTATTAGTAGGTAATCCACATATTGTGTGAATCGTATATAGAAGGCAGACAACTAGCCAAAGGGACAATAGCAAGTGTGGAGCTAGGAGCATCACTAAGTTCAACACTCTTCCTAGAAGAAATATCGTTTAAGCTCATAGAAGAGGAAAATAATGTATTTAGCTTGTTATGCACTTCCTCATCAATTTTAGCAACCTCATCATCATCATCATCCAAGTTAATCATGATGGGAGGTCTAATGATAATGTCCAAAGAAGTGTTTGGCTCTTGTTGCGATTGCAATATAGCATCTTTTTGTTGTGGTGAGGGAGACTCATTGTACATTGTGTCAGTCAGGTTTGGATCTTGATTTTCTTTGTTTGTTTCTTCATTTAACCTACAAGCAAACAAATTCTATGCCTACGCTCTCTAGCACTTCTATTTATTTTATTATGACCTTCAAGTTGAATTTGTGTAGGAGTGGGTTTATCAACCATAGGTTTCTTTTCTTCCCTAAGGGGAGGAACAAAAGGAACCATAGGAGGTTGTTCAACCAATTTCTCTTTAACTTTGTAGACTTGTTTTATCCTAAGAGGCGTGATGGGATTGTTTTCATTATATCTTAGTCTTTTGTAAGAAATAGGCAAAGACTTTGTCTTAGGTGGGTCTTGGTTATTTGGAATTTATTTAGGTTCAATCATTGTTTCGTCAATGATGGTAGGCTCGATTGTGGGTTGAGGCATGTTTTGAAGGGATAGTTTTTCTATGCATTTCACCTTAAACTTTTGATAGGATTTAAAAAATAAGTCTTCTTAAGGTTTTATAGGTTCCATAGGCTAGGGCCAAAACAAATCTAATGAAAAGTTTCCATGGGAAGACAAATGGTTAAAGCCACTATGATGCATAGTAAGTATTTCACTGTCAAAGGGAAAATTTAAGCATTTATGCACAACCAATGAAATGGCTTCCATGGATTGTAGCCATGGGTGACCAAGCTTCACAAAAAATTGGTCTGACGTCGATATGATGGAGAATGAGACATCGAATGTTTTCAGTCATATTTGTAAAGGTAAGGTGATTGATCCCATCATAGGGCAAGAAAAACTGTTATGCGTCTTTATCCATGCTTTTGGTTTATCATATGTTTCTTGATAGAGCTCATGCACAAGTAGGAATTCCTTTGTGATCATGTTCTCTCCATAGACAAGATCAATTAATATCCCCTTAGTGGGCTTATCATAGATTCAACCAACTATGTAGAGAGGACCATCAGGTGCATTTCTAATGATATATTTAGATGAGAAAGCAATGTCAAGAGGCTTTTTAGTTTGGCTCTTACGAGGCTGAGTTTCAATCAACGCAATCAAACATTTTTCCATAAGACTTTTTTCAGTGGTATCCATAGGAGTTTTTTGAATTTTATCCATGTTCTTGTCATCTGTGTCAACATTCATCACATCATTCTTTGAAGTTTCACTAGATTTGACAAATGAAATATTATGTTTTGGCATAGGGTCGGTAAATATTTGCAGGTTTTGGTTAGGAGGGGTAATAGAATTATTTTTTTCATCATTAACACCTGCAATTAAAAGTCGACTAGAATCAATGAGGTCTTGCACAAGATTTTTAAGACGCTTAAAATATTTTGTGTCATGTCCATTTTGTCAATGATAATGGAAATAATTATTCGATCAAAAACTTGGAGGTAAAGGTTTATTAGGATCGAGGAGGCAAGGTGATCATTTTTTGTTCTAGAAGTTGTGGCATTGTGTTATGAAGGCTATCGAGTAGGGGAGTGAATTTCCTTTTCAGGTCCCCATAGGTAAAGGTTATCATTGCTTTTACAACAACTACTTGGGTATTGACATGTTGAGTTGTTTGTTGAGGGGGATTTAGTTGAAGGAAACCTTTATTCTGTTTCCTAAAAGGTTGGTAATTGTTTTGGTTTGTGGCCTCGGACTTCTTAGTTCCGCTAGAGGTGGATTTTACATCACGACTACTAACTGAGTTTTGATAATCATGTAGGGACATTATTTCCAATCATGTAACCTAAGAAATAAAAAATGGGCAAAGTGCATCTTTCTGGAGTGACTCGTGGGGAGGCAAGACATCAATTGACAATTTGCCAAACTTTGAAGACATCAAAGCAAAAACCATTCGTGTATGGGGCACCAAAGTTAGTAATTATGGAAAAGCTACATGTTGTGACGGGGTGTGGCAATGGGAATGAAATTCACTATAGGACATTAAAGCACCTCAAGCATAGAAGGAGATAGTAGCAACAATTATAAGGAACATAATATTTTCTCTCTCCAATGAAGAGGATCTCATCAGATGGTGTGGATCCAGCAATGGGACCTACAAAGTCAAATTCAAATACAAAATCAAGGAACTAGTTGTTGCTAGACAAAAATGACCATGCAAGCTCATCTAGGAAAAAGTTGCCTCCCAAAAGCAGGGGTACTCTCTTGGTTGGAAATCCAAAAGAGAATTCTTACTAAGGAAAAACTAGCTACCTTTGGGATTTAGGGGCCAGGGAGGTGTGTGCTCTATAAATGCAATATCAAAATGACTAATCACATTATTTTAACTTTCCCATACGTGGATAGATGTTGGAAATGCTTCATGAGAAAACTAAACTTCCAATGCTCGACTCCTTCAAACATAGTTGATTGGTTTAACATGTGGCCACTCTCCTACAAGAAATCTATGTTTAGCAGTATTTGGGTTGTCACTCCTTCCTCCATAATATGATAAATATGGAAAGAGCGAAACAAGAGGATCTTTCAAAAAAAAGAGATGGAACATGAGAGAATTTGTTCCAAGATTGAGGGGGTGATCACAGAATTAGCCAATGAGGCAGCTCATAATAAATCAAGTAACCAGGATTAGTTCTATAATTGATGATGATTCCCTTAATTGCGGAGGATGGTGCATCTGGTTTCTGCGTTTTTGCAGACTCACAACCTCTAAGATCGAGCTGCATGTAGTGCTCTGTTTATGCATGCGCCTAGTTCTTTTGTGGTTGGCTCGATTGGTGT
Organism: Sequoia sempervirens; assembly: GCA_007258455.2. NCBI lineage: Eukaryota > Viridiplantae > Streptophyta > Pinopsida > Cupressales > Cupressaceae > Sequoia > Sequoia sempervirens. The sequence continues at coordinate 145,429 of VDFB02212898.1, read as the reverse complement.
TTTCGCTGTGTGGGGAGGGGATTTTTATGTGATAGGGGGGGTGTGGTGCATTCTTTGGGCTAAAACTCTTTTTTGCTTTTTTGTTGTTGTCTTCATTTGTTGGATGAGTACGTTGGGTGAGGAGGTGATGTGGCAGGTTGGTGGTGTTGGTCGACCTATCCTTTGGTGGCGTTTCTCTTTGCTTGGATCGATGGTTTTTGGAGTTGTTGTGGCTATTTTTGCTGCTACGAGCTTTCTCTTGAACCCACAACCTGTGTGGTAGGTATTTGTGCTTGTGGTGCCCGTTTGGAAAGCTTCGCTCTATGCATTGGTCATTCCTTATGTGTGACCTCTAACTGAGACTCATGGTGGGCTGAGGAGTGGTTTTTCATTGTGGTCATGGATGCCACAAAGGGTGGACCATCCCATTCTGGTGGGGTTCATTTGTACAAGATTAATGGTTGTTTGGAAAGGTTGTCAAATCGTCCAAATTTGATCATTCAGCCAGAGTTTATGGTGGAAGATGTCGCATATTACTGCAATCATGTTTTAATATGCAAATTTATGGGGTTGCGTGTGTCGTTGCCCTTTTTGAATTCTTGGGTTTAGAAAACCTAGAACCCAGAGGGGGATTTTGAGATATTGTTGGGTGCCAATAATTTTTTCCTAGTGGAATTTTCTTGCATCGTTGATCAGAATCGTGCCTTTGAAGGGGGACCATATTTTCATAATCAGGTGGGCCTTTTTATTAAGCCCTGACATGTGGGTTTTAATTTTGTTGAGGAGCTTCCTTCGTGGGATCCAGTTTGGGTCGCCTTCCTCAGTTGTCATTGGAATGTTAGAGGAATGATATACTACAGATGATTAGTCTCATGCTTGGCAAGCCTGTTTTCCCTTTGTAGCAAACCCTGTCTAAGAAATCTTTTCTTACGCTCGTGTTTGTGTCGAAATTGATTTGAATAAGCCATTAACAAACTCGATTGATATGACTCTTGGTTCAGTCCCTTGGACTCAACAACTAGATTATGAAACTTTTTCCTTCCGTTATCATATTTTCCATGAGTACGGGAACCTATAGCGGAAGTGTCCCAAAGCAATTAATAACTCTAGTTTAGGTCTTGCTCATTCTGTACCAGAATAAAATTTAGATAAAGGCAAGACGTCCATGCAAGGGGTAGGGATGGAAAAGGATGGGTTTGTTCCTGTCAAACCCCGCAACATGAATAGGGGACAAAAGACTTTTAAAGATGAACAAGAAGATGAAACATTTAACAGGTTCGATGCTTTAGATGACTTGGTTCAGGAGGAAGGCATTCCCATTGACATGTAGGTTATGGATGAGCCCTCATTGGATCCTCTCATGGGAGATAAGTATGACTCTATTTGTAGTATGTGTATGTTGACGAATCCTGTCGCTGTGATTGATTCAAGTGTTCCTCCCTTAGATTCTTTGTTGGTGTAGGCTCCTCTAGCTCAAGATACCACGTTGGGGATTGGTTTTCCTGGCTCATGTTCCACCTCTGAGAAGGGATTTGTTGAGTCAGGGAAGCATAAGGTTTCTTCTACACCTCTTGGCTTACAACAAAAACCTTTTAAAAATAATCTTCTTGAGAAGCCTTTGAAAGCAAGAAGGAAGAAGGATCAAGAAAAAGTTAATTAATTAGGGAAACTTTGGTGGAATCGGGTTCAATGAGAACTATTAATGCTCACTTCTCCCAATCTGCTTCATGATTGTGATATCTTGGAATGTGAGGGGTATGAATAGCATCCCTAGGTAAAAGGCTATTCGAGACTTGATTCGTGTGCACTCTCCAGACTTGGTCTAACTTCAGGACACTAAGTTGCATGTTGATAGTATGATGAATTTGGCACAAAATATTTTGGCTTGTCGTATGTGTCAGTGTGTGGGCACACAAGGTTGCTCTAGAGGTATTTCCTGTCTATGGGACCCACGTAAGGTTTTCCCTTCTTGGTGGATCACGTGTCAACACTCTATTTATTTGGTACTTGTTGGTTTGGAATTTGGTGAGCAAGCTCTTTTCTCTAATTGTTAGCCGATTTTCACCCGCGGGCTTAATCAAGGGAAAATTATATTGTTGAGCCCAGCGTGCAGGTGTTCGATTTTCATTGGGAAGGTCTTCATCTGATGCTATTTCACAAGGAAGTCTATTGGAAAGTATGCCTTAATCGGATTTGGCATAAAACTCCTCAAAGAAGAAAGTTGTTGAGACCAGTTGAATGTCTTGTCAACTAGCAATGTGTTATATTCATTTGAAATCCTTAGGTCGCCGAGACATTTTGGTCATCATGAAGTTTTCTATCTCTCTCCAATCAAGGACTTCTTGCTGACGGTTGTTCACAAGGTTAGCGTCGGGGAGAATGGTTCGCCTTTGGTGTGACCTCTCGCCGACAAATGATCCTCTCACTGAAAGGATTTGTCATCGGGGAGAAGTCTGGCCGACAGGAGGTGGTCTCCTTGAAATGGTCTGAGCTCGCCGAAAGATGAAGGGTTCGACATAATGTCTTGCCATCCCGATGAGGTCTCGCCGAAGGATTGTGCCTTTGGTGTAGTGTTTTGAGCTTGGGGATACGTCTCGCCGACAAATGGTGGTCTCGCCGAAAAGATTGTAGCATTGGGGAGACTTCGGGCCGAATGGAATGAGTTCGGCATAATGTCCTGCCAACAAGTGGGAGTCTCACCAAGAGAGGTTAGCGTCGGTGTGAAGTCTTTCCGACCGAAGGTGGTCTCCCCGAAATGGTCTGAGCTCACCAAAAGATGAAGGGTTCGGCATGATGTCTTGCCGAATGATCGCGGTCTCGCTAAAAGGGTAAATGGGTATCAGTAAGACTCCTGGCCGAATGTTTTGTCTTCGATATGAGGTCTTGCTTATTAAAGAGTCTCACCGATGGTTTCAATCTTCGGTGTGACTAATGGGAACCCGCTATGACCTCCTTCTGACTGAATGATGTCTTGCTAAGTGCGGGTATTTTGCCAACGGAGGAGCACAGTGATATGATTCTTGAGGACTTGCTATATGTCTAGCCGATAGCAATAGTCTGGGTGACAATCTTTGACATCAGTGTAACTTTTGCCGCTCGCTCTGAAGTCTCACCGACAGTTGTGTGTTATGCTGATAGTTGTTGTGGAGCATTGTAAGCATCGGGGAGACACGACTAGTGTATCACCGATGTGTGACTTTGTTTGAATGAATTTTGACCACCTGAAAATCTTACGTGGTGTCTGTTCAACTAATTAGAGGAAGCTAAAGGCGAACCAATGGCAGTTGGACTGATTGGCTATTCTTGTGAGGAAGATCAACAAATCATAAGCGAAATGGATCTACTTTGGTTCGATGGATGATCAGGGCATGTGAATTCATTTCAGAGAGCGCCTGATGCTACTTCTCAAAGGAGGTCAACTTGCAGGAAGATCTGGAACAAGAAGAAAACCAAAGGGGAAGAGCCGTGAGTCACAATGATAGCTGGGATGTCGGCTAGCAAAAGTGGATCAACATAAATGCCATACTTTAGAACATTCAAAGTAGCTCTAATGAAGCTCTCAAGGGTGGACATGGAGGCCAAAAGTTAATGCGATGGTTTCAAAAAATCTAAGGGCTACTCCTGAGGGTGATCCTTCATCGACATGGACATGGGGGATGAACATTGAATGCATTAAATTTATTCCAAAAGATTTGAGGGCTGACCCTTCTGTCACCGACTCATTTTTTGTAAACCTTAGGGCAGAGGCCAACACTTTTGAGTTTTGTTGTATATATGGAATTTTTGCCTCTTTTTGTAAGAGAGTTCTTCTTATGCTTTTTTGAAGTTGTGAATTTTGCAGTCCTCTCTCAAATTAGCAAACTTTTGTAACTCATTTGGAGCATGATATATAGAATTTACCTTGGTTACCATTGATGGTTCAATTTGCCTTCTGGTTCTTACAAAATATTGTACATTTTCAGGTGATTGATCAAGCTACTTCGTGAAATCTTTCTATTTCCTTATAGCTTTGTCTCGTGTTAGCATGCCTTTCTTTACAAAAGTAGTATTATGTAGGTTACAAATTGTGTTTTACTGAATTGTACATGACCCTTTTGATTTGTGAAAAATTGATTTTCCTTCTTAAAAGTGTGTGCATGTCAAACCTGTTTGTGAAATACTTATGCATAATCTATAGAAACTTGTTGTGTAGTCCCATATCCATCATCAATATTCAAGTGTAACCTGAGTGTCTCATTGCTCTTGTAAATTTGGTGTATCACCATAGGATTTAATTTTCATTTTCATGCACTCCTTCTCCCTTTTCCTTATAAAGATTAGTAGTTTAGGTGATACCAAAGGAAGCCAGCCTTCTCCAGTGGTTCTTTTCCATTTTTAGGTGACCCACAACCTAGAAAAGTTCCCATGTTTCTCTGAAGTATCAAGTTCTACAACTTGATAAGGGTGCAATTTCAGTAGACAACACTAATATTTATGCTCCTATTGACTGTATTGGTAAAGTGAATTTGTGGGCCCATATTTGTTTTGTTCGTTCCTTGGGGCCTCTTCATCTGTAGGTTTTGGCAGGTGATTTTAATGTTATTTGTTCCTTGGAAGAGAAAAGGGGGGTATTGGTTGTCTGAATCCCTTCGTTGGGTTTCTTAGGGATAACATGGATTCTTTACATTTGGTTGACATCAAACTTGGGAATGGTTTATTCACCTGAAACAATAGGAGGATTGGGAATGATGCAATCTCTGAAAGATTGGATAGGTTCTTGGTTTCTAGCTTTTAGGTGGGAGATAACTGGGTGACTAGCTCTTAAATTTTGGATTGGTGGGGATTTGACCATTGGCCAATTAAATTTTATGCTCTTCTGTCTAGATTCCCTATGAAGAGGCCTTCTTTTAGGTTTAGACTTATGTGGCTTTGGGATGCCTATCTTCATGATCTGGTTTTGGGTTGTTGGAGAGATGGGAAGTTGGCTTTCGACACTGCTATGTACTCCTTTGTTAAGTGTATGTAGTTTGTTAAATATATGTTGAAACATTGGAATAGATATCACTTTGGAAATGTCTTCTAGGCTAAGAGGAAAGCTCAGGATCAGTTGGACTTTGTTACATGGCTAATCCGAGATCATGGACTTTTTGAGGAGTTGCACAGGGTTGAAATGATGGCTGTGAAGGAAGTGGAGGAATGGGAGCTTTGGGAAGAAATCTTTTGGAAGTAGAAGTCTCCTATTGAGTGGCTTCGAGAAGGTGATAGGAACACTTCTTTTTTTCATAATTTTGTCAAACAAAAAAGGTAGGGTAATGCCATTTCTGCTATTCAGGCTCATGATGGGACCCTTCTTTGCACTAGTGCTGAGATCTTAAGAGAGGTTGTCAGATACTTCTTTGATTTATTTTCCAATGACTACCCCCCAGCTTGCACTGAAGAGGCTTCTATCTTAGCCTATATTCCTACTTTGGCAACTAGAGAAATGAATGAGGCCTTAACTAAACCAATCACATTGGCTGAGTTCGAGGTTGTGTTCCAAATGAAGAAAGGCAAAGCTCCTCGTCCTAACGGATTTCCTATAGAATTCTTTCAGGAGTTTTGGGAGGTTATCAAGCTTGCTCTGTTGGAAGTGGTCCAAGAGTCCATAGGAACAAGGGAATGCTTAAGGCTATGATTGCTACTTTTTTGGCTCTTGTACCCAAGCGGGAAGGGGAAAATTCTTTGGATCTTTTTAGACCAATTTCCTTATGCAATGTTGTATATAAGATTATCACCAAATTGATTACGAAGCAATTGAAACCATGGCTGGATAGGTTGATTTCCGAGGAGCAGAGCAGTTTTGTGGCTGGGAGGAAGATTCTTAATGGGGTTGTTATTGTTGCTGAGACTATGCACTCTATGTCCGTTTCCAGGGAGAAGGCTATGTTCATTAAGCTGGGTATGGAAAAATCTTATGACCGTGTCAAATGGGATTTTCTCCATAAATTTTTTAAGGCTTTCGGGTTTAGTTGTGATTGGATTGAATGGGTTATGAGTTGTGTCACCTCCTCATCTTTCTCTGTATTGATCAATGGTGAACCTTCAGAGCTTTTTGGGGTGTCCAGGGGCTTACGACAGGGTGATCCTCTCTCCCCATATTTATTTATTCTAATGGCAGAGGGGCTTTGGAGATTTTTGAGATCCCGGGTGGAGCCTGGTTTGATTCAAGGGTGGCGCCGGGGTAATGGCATCCCACCTCATTCCCATCTTCTATTTGTGGATGACACTACTTTTATGGGGGTTTCCAAAGTGGAGGAAGCGGTTAACCTAGGGAGAGCTTCGCATTGTTATTTGTTGGCTTTAAGTCAGAGCATTAATGAGAATAAGTCTTCCATTATTTTTTCAATACGCCCATTTTAATCCAGTGGAGGATAGCCAAGATCCTCAAATTTCATATTGGTTCTCTCCCTTTTGTATATTTGGAGATTTCAATTGTGGGACGTTCACTTCTAAGATTGTATTGGAAGGATATGATTGAAAACATTCATAAGAAAGTAAGTCATTGGACCTGTAGATGGCTTTCTACCACTGGTAGAGTTACTCTTTTGAAGTCAGTGGTTCAGGATCTTCCATTATATAGATGTTTTGTGTTGTCGGCCCCTACTATTTTTGTACGGGACTTTGAATGTCTTTGTCAACAATTTCTTTGGTTAAGTAATCTTCTCTCGAGAAAATGGAGTCTGGTTAAGTGGGAGGAGGTGTGTCATCCAAAGCACGAAGGGGGTCTTGGGTTGAGACGGGCTAATCTTAATGGTCAAGCCCTGGCTGCAAAGCTCTATTGGGGATGGTGTATTCAATAGTAGCAGACTTGGGCTAAGATTCTCACTTTGAAATATTTGGGTTGTGTCAATAACAATGAGGTCCCTCATTTTGGTCTTCTGGGGAAAGGTTCAATGGTTTGGAGTACTCTTAAAAAAGGGGCTGAGTTGATCAAGCAAGGTCTTTTCTGGAATTGTAATCGCGGGTCAGAGGCTCTTTTTTGGTCTCATTCCTGGGATGGTCATCCTCCTATCTTGGTTACCCATCCTCACATTCAGGATCTTAGCATAATCTTCTTAGAGGTAGGTTGCCAATTTGTGAAGGATTTTAAGTCCCCTAAGTTTCTGGAACAGTCTACTGTCTATTGGTGGAAGAACATGTAGGAGTGGTCTCTTGGTGGGTCAAGGGAGGAGCGTTGATAGCTTTCCAATATTCTTGAAAATAGGTTTTGTAACTCTTTGGAGGACAAGGATGTTCTTTCTTAGGGGCAAGATCCAAGAGGCAAGTTCTCTGTTGCTTTTGGGTATCAGTTGTTGGATACGCAAATTTATAGGAGTTCGGGGGTCTCTTGGTGGAAGCACATTTGGAATAATTTTTCTTGGCCCAAGAGTAACTTTTTCTCTTGGCTAGTGATGCAGGGTAGATGCTTGACCTAGGATAATCCGTGGAAATGGGTGTTTCATGGTCCCTCCATGTGTGTTTTATGTTCTTGCAATGAGGAGAATGTTTCTCACCTATTTTTTTAGTGTCCCTTTGTTAGGTAGATTTGGCACTTTTGGTGGGCCTCTTAGAATTTACCATGTTGGCATGCTTCTTCGCTGGAGGATTTTTTGCTGCGGTTGGGTATAGCACCGGTCAAGTCCACTATTCTCCAGATTGTTTGGACAATTGGTCCTAGTTTAATCATTTGGCATATTTGGCTGGAACATAATTGTAGAATCTTTTTGGATAAGAACTTCAGGTGAGACAATTTTGGTTGAGAGTTCTAGGAGTTATTCAAGAAACTGTTGTGGCTAAGTGTGATCTTTTAGTACCCATGGCTCCTGAGAAGAGGGGGATTGTTCTAAATCTGGGAATCTCCGGTAATGTTGTGGGTAGGCCTAATACTAGTTTGAGGTGAAAAGTTAGAGGGAAGACAGTACGTGAAGGGAATTGGTTGCCTCCTCCCCATGGAGTTTTGAAAATCAACACTGATGGTTCATCTAGAGGTAACCTTGCTCCTGTGGGGATGGGGGGTATTGATAGGAATAGTGATGGGATTGTGGAGTTTTTCTTTTCTGAATATTGTGGCCAATGGTCAAATAATATTATGGAGGCTTTGGCCATCCTTATGGTTATGAAAATGGCTTGTGCTCTTGGATGAAGGTTATTTGTGAATATGATTCTCAAGTGATGATTGACTTGTTGAACAAAAATTAGCTGGAAGATGTGAATTGGCAATTGGCTGTGGTGGTTAGGAAAATTATTTCTTTGGGCAGGTTCTTGGACTCTATCACCTTTTTCCATATCCCTCAAGAGTGGAATAAGGTGGCTGGTGGTTTGGCTAGGTGGGTGTCTGAGTGTGGTGGCGATTGGGAGGTGGATAACTGGGAGGACATTCGTGTGGTTCTGTCTCAGGAACTCGAGGAGCTTATTTCTACTGATATGAGATCGTTTCTTGGTGTCACTTGATGGCTCGCCTTGGATTTTGGCCTTGGCCTTCTTGTTTGTAATTTCCTTTGTATAACTCTTTGGTTGAAATAAAGTTTTTACCGACTTTTTATTAAAAAAAATCAAGTAAGCAAAAATATTCACAATTTGGGAAGACAAGATAATAAAGTCATTTACGGGATTGAAAATCCCCCTTCTACAGTAGGATAAGAGGGAGTGATCAAAATCTGAAAAAATGTTGTATGTGAAATGGATGGCTCTAGAGGATGGGTGGATTAAAACCAACTTTTATGTCTTCATGTGGCATATGCAAGATGACGTAGGCCATTGTGAATGCAACAAAATGTTTATCTGGATGTTGAATTCCATCACCGTGTGTTGGCGTTTAAATTAGCACCTCTGGAGTGCTGATTGTAAACGTTCAGCTATTTCAAATGTTTTGCAACACTTCTTCGTTATTTAAAGAGGAGAAGTCCCTCTCTGCTGGGAGCAATGCGTAGGGAAGGGAAATGTTTAACTAAGTTCCTATCTTTTTATGCTTCAGCGGCAGGACACAAGGGTGCACAAACACAATGCGCCGTAGCTAAGCTTTTCTCTGGTTTCTGCAGATCTTAACTACGACTAACTAGCTTCTATCTATCCAATACCTTCAAGATGAACAAAGCATGAGGGTAAAGGAGCGGGAATGGGATGGTTGGATCACTTGAATTCACCGTCTCCAGAGGATATGACCGAGGCTCTGAACTCTCGGGTATACACCGGGATAAGGTTGGTACAAGCAAACACTCTACACGGTAAACTAGATCTGAGATCTGCCAAGGAGGAGGGACTCCTATCCGAGGTATGAGCTTAAGAAATAGTTTACTAGAAACAACAAAATCACGATGCCTTGGCCAACGAGCTTGCTAAGGAGGAGGGACTCCTATCCGAAGTATAGCTTGGAAGTCAATACATTAAACAACATCAAACGACAATGTCAATAAAAAATATCCAAGGAGGAGGGACTCCTATCCGAGGAGGGAAATGAGACAACAAGCTATTAAACATAGGACGTGACATAACTCAAATAAGATGATCAAAATGCAAGCGCCTTCTGATATTCTTCTTCAATGCTTTATCAACGAACTACAAAAGTTGGGAAAGCAAAGGCACGAAATCATGCACAATTACAATCAACCAACGAACTCTCATCCAAGAGTGAACAAATATTCGCTTTCAAAGTGTTGGCAACAATGGCGCAGCAATTTTGCATAGCAAGTAAAGGTTAAACAAATAATGAGCCCAAGGCTCTTATTTATAGGACTCAAAGGAGTGGGCAACCCCAAAATCTCCTTGAGTTAACAATGAGTTCTTGCCAATCAATTAGCAAGATTTATTCCTAAATAGGGGGAACAAGCAGTTAACTGGAAAGCTACTTCAGTTAACTGAAAGTCAACAAAGAGTCAACTGGAAACTACTTTAGTTGACTGAAAGCAAACTAAAGGTGAACTTAAATGTAAAGTCTTCCTCCAAAATAGACATCCACATTTAGTGGAGATCTAAGATCCACAAATCATGGAAGTCAATTAGACATCCTTAATTAGTGGGATCTGACAATGCATGATTTAAGGAAAGTGGAGTTAAACTTGGAAAGAAGCATCAAGTTAACTCCAACTACATTTAATAGCATCTCGAGTTGACTTGGAAAGAAGTGTCAAGTCAACTCAAGTCTCATGAATGCCACTTGGAGGGTGTATGGCGTCCTTCTCTGGTGCATTTATAGCTCGCCATTAATCAACAGGGTCTCAATCCATTGATTGACTTCATCGGCTTCCGGGGAGTTAATGCTTTGTAGGATGATGACGTGGCGTCGGAGCATGACGTCACCCGTTGTGAGCTAATTTCCGAAGTCAATGCATTAAGATGCTGCCTCTTCTAACTTGGTCGATAAAGCTGCTACCTTAGCCAGCTTACAACCCTCTGGATCGTCAAGAAAGGTGCTGCGGATGACATCCCTGAACTAGTTCAGTGCATTCACCAACTCGACGTATTCTCCTCCCTCACGCTGATATTCCATGCAAGGGAAAGATATTACCAACATTCTTGTGAAGTTGATAATAGTGGCAACCACCCTTCTATAATCAATCAACTCTACTGAATGAGTGTCGTAGGCTTTCACCTTGTACGCCAATTGTTCCTTCCAAGCAAAAAGATGTTGCTTGTTTTCCTTAGAGTATACTGATTGATATGCTAATTGCAAATCTGCAATTGTACTTTCATCTTCAAGCCTCTTTTCTGCATCCTTTGTTTCGACTGCTGGATCTCCACATGAAGTTCATGTGCTCTATCCTGTAACTGGTATAGGTTCGCCAGTACGCATCTACCCTTGAGAACAAATTCTTCCACCTGATTTCTCAAGTGTTTGCCGAATGTTAACAATTGCCGATGATTTTGTTCGGCGGGGAGATCTAGTAATCCTGCTGGTAGGGCTGAGATGTTGGGTGTGCCATGTATCAAGCTGGTTATGTAAGACCTCAGTTTCTGATTTTCAGCCTTTAAGGCTGCCTTTTCCTTACCATCCTTTGCCATCCTTTCTTGTACGCTCACCGAAGCTATTCCGAGAAGGTCGGCCTCCACCTGTCGTGTAGTCTTCCCAAGGTTAAGTTGAGACAAAGTTTAGTCCTCTACTTGAACCTCGTGTATGCTTTTCTCTACTGGTGGGGCGGCAGTCTCTATAATGATCTCACAATCTGCATTCCTTTCTATGTGAACTTGCTTCTTTAGCCTCTTCGCCGACATGTCTTGTGGGACGTGGTCGAACTCGGTAAAGTCAAGTTCATACGAGGGTTTTTCCCTCTTCCTTCCTAGGAAACCTTCGAGCCAAATAGAATCTCAACGAACTTCACTAGGAGGGACGTGAGGTCCTTGAACGCTAGATGAGTGAGACTGTGCTGGGGCAATGTCTCTCGGTGGCGAATCCAAGTCGATGAGGACCTGTGTTCGCTGTGATACTGGTGATGTTGGCGGCTTTGCTTCCATAACAGGCACCGTTTTTGTTGCTGCTTCTATTGTTGTTGCTTCCGCCATTGGTTCAGCCACTGGTTCTTCAACAACTAATGCTGCTGGTTCCTCCATGATAACTTCTACTGAATCAAGGGTAGCAGTCTCTACTCTTTGTTCTGGGGCAGCAATACCCGTGATTATTTCAGGACTATGTGTGGCTTTCTCCACTGGTGTCCTCTATGTTCTAGGTTTTGACATCCTCATCCCTTGGGGAGGATTGCACCATTGCTTTTGTCTAGGTTTCCTTCTTGAAGTGGAAGGTGGTGTAGACTGAACCTGTGGCGGCTCTGTTCTGTGAGGTATCACCTTCCTTGATTTCTTGCTGTCGAGATAGAGTTGGCTATTTCTAACCACTCTACTCATTCTTTCTTCTATAGATGTATCCTCTTTGGCATACCAATCCACTCTCGGGAGCGGTTGGGAGTCAACTGAATCTGCGAAGAATGTGGGGAGAATGACTTCCCCTTCATCATTTGACAGGCCCTCAATGTCTGCTGACATGAAATCAGCAATCTGTGGGAGTCTGAATCTGCTGTAGTTCCTTCTTCGCACTTCATACTCGTCTTTACAATTCAGCCAATAATCTTCCATAGAAGACTTATGTGACGAGTGTTGCTCGAGGTGTGCTGCATAGAGTCCTCTGGGATCATAGGATCTTCTATCAATGAGATATTTGAGGTTGAACCTCCTTGTTTCTTGACCCATCATCTTTGCATCCGCCGCGAATCCACATCTATATAGTCCCATTTCAATGGGAAAGTTAACAGCTGTCTTCCTCTTCAAGCGCAAGTGGATATGAACCTCGGACAACTGTCTCAGGAACTCCATGAAGACTACCCTATCCGAAGGGTGTCTTGGTAGCATGGCAGGGTGGCCAATGTAGCCATACACGCGTATGTAGGAGAATGTAGGAAATTGGATAAACCAATCTGCCCAATCCGCCATTGCCTCTCTGGCTGTCTGTGAAATACGCACGTGCATCTCATGGTTAAGCTCATGAACTATGTGCATGGTGAAGTGATCACTTGTCTTCTTGAAGTGTCTTTCCGCTTGAGTAAACTCAAGACGCGTGAAATACTCGTGAACCTTCTGCACACCTAAGGTTCCCACATTGTTCAATAACCTAAAATCGCCTTGGAAGGCTATTAGGTATACTAGGTAAGAGCACATGTGGAACCTATGAGCTTCCAGATACCCAGTGATTTGTCGGTGGAGTGTGTCATTGATCAAAGTGGCCCAATCATAGTATTCCCTCCTGCCAATGATTTTAGCGATGACATAGTACATCCATGGCTGGAATTGACGACCATCTTCTTCTCCAGTGACTCTGTTGAGTAGAGTGATTAACACTGCATACTCGTCTTTACATTCTCCTCGCCCCAACAACTTAGGCAAGCTTGCCTTTGTCACTTTCAGCCATTTTTCGGCCATTATCCTTTGACATTTGTCCTTAGCTGTCTCAAAAGCTTTCTCACATTCCGTCAATGATATGACTTTGCTGTTAGGATGTGAGGGAATATCAAAACATCTTTCGATATCCTGAGGCTTTAAACTGCAAACAATTCTTCCATCTGCTGCTCTGATTTCTCTGGTGGTAGGGTTGTAATGCTTGATACAAGCGATTACGAGCTCTACGCTTTGTAGTGTGATGGGAATTGATGCGGCTTGCAGCAATCCGGATTCTTCGATATTCTGCAATGTTATTTGATTCATGCCTTCTAACTGCTCCAAATCGACCACTGGATTTACTTGGTGTAGATTTGTGTCAACTGTTTTCAGGTAATCATGGAGTAAGACCGTCTTGGTCTCGTATTGCACCTGGGAGTACTGCATCCTGAAAAACTTAAAGATTGACTATAAGCTTGACCTAGTTCAGATGATTTTCGGAAACCCTTAAAAATAGTGCCCTGCCGAGAAGTATTTTTGGAAAAAATCTGGCACATGGGTTTTGTTCGTGCTTCAATGCTGAACAAACCCAGTTCCTCAGAATTTGGATTCTGAAACTTTTTCAAAAAAACCCCCAAAAATAGGGGCAACAAGTTTGTTGATTTTTGAAAATTTGTCGAGGTGGGTTTCTCTGGAAAATGATGCTAAATCTACCCAGTTGATCAGATCTGATGTAGCCTGTTGCTTTTTCTGTCAGATGCAAGAAAACCTAAGACAAGAAGAGAGGAAAAAGACAGAAGGTGGATTGGAAGTTTTATCTGATCTTCAAAAAAACTATCTCTGATCCAATCCTCAAAATGGCAATCTTTTCCTGCTTCAGATCTGCAAATAAAAATGAAGAACGGATGAAAACCTCCTTCAGATCTTCAATGGCGTCCTTGAGAGTTTGTGGCTGTTTTTATCTTTGAATCTGCAATGAAATAATGAAAAGGGGACGCCATCTCCTTGAATATATATGTTTGAGCTTCAGATCCACAAATTTGGGGACCTAACACAAGCTCAAAAGGTGATTTGAGTTTGATCTGAAGTTAAAAAGGTGATTTCCACCAATCGTGGAGCGTTTTAGCCAACTTTAACTCAAAAAGCTTTTGACTTTAGTCAACAATGACCTTTGACTTCTTTTAGGCATCCCTTTTCATCTTTTGCAAGTTTTTAGTATTTTCTCTCCTGAAAACCCCCTGTTTGATCCTGAATCTGGCGTTGTCTGTTGATCTTGAGACGTCACGGACACATTCACTGCGGAGCTGAATCCATACTGGAAAGAAGTGCCTGGGAGACTGAATGATAAAAAACTGAGTTAAGGGCTCCAAAAGAATGGGCGCCTTTCCCAGGAAAAGGCGCTTTTGCCAATGCCTTAGTGAATTTTCAATCTTCGTTCTTCAGCTTATTTGAAATGACCTCTCGTGCCTTGAACTGGATTTCTCGTTGATCGGAGAGTCAGATGTTTTCACATGACGTTTCATCAGGTACCCAGCTCTGTTCCACTAAGAATGACTGTCTTCGGGAAATCTGGATCTCAAATTAGGGTTCCTTTATCCAAGGGTGCCCCTCCTTGAAAAGGGCGCTTTTGCCTTTTAGCTTGATTATTTTCATCTGACAAGTTGCCTACTTTGATCCAGATTATCCGTTGACTGCTCTGTTAGGTATTGATGCTTGCAGTTGCGTTCCCGAGATCTATTTGGGCTGAGAAGGTTATCCTGGGAGGCCATTTGTCATTGGTTAGCATCTAGAGGTCAAGAAAGAAGCGCGCCTTTGCTTTGAAAAGGCTCTTTTTTCTAGAACTTTGTCGTTTATCTGTGGTTTCCTGATATTTCCTTGAACTGCCTCTTTTTGCTTCATCAGCAATTGCTAGTGATCTGTTCATCGGATGATCTAGATGTTTGTTTCACTGTTGAGCTAGCACTCAAATGTCAAGAATGACTGCTTTAGATGACCATACTAACTTCATTTGACCTTCAAAGATCATGGGCGCCCCTGCTTGAAGAAGGCGCCTTTTCAACATGTGAGCAATCTCCCCTTCGTAACATCTCCAAAGTTAGTCAAATTTTGACCTTTTTCGTTTTCAGGAATCTCCTTCGTCAAACAGCATCTTTTTTTATCTTTTCCGCCATGGTTGTGTCGTTGAAGCTTTTGAAGCTTAGCTTTCAGCACCTAGTACTGGCCAATCTGCCATTAATGGTTGTGGAGCTCCTAACTTCGTTCCTGAAAAAGAGAAATAGACCCACCAGAGTAAAACGTGTCTTTTGATGATTCTA
The DNA here is from genome assembly GCA_007258455.2 of Sequoia sempervirens. NCBI lineage: Eukaryota > Viridiplantae > Streptophyta > Pinopsida > Cupressales > Cupressaceae > Sequoia > Sequoia sempervirens. Next base: position 130,280 of record VDFB02212898.1, on the reverse strand, counting down.
ACTTGACCAATGTGATCGTGAAGCCTTTTAAGCCTATCAAAATCATTTTCGATCATTTCTGGGAAGGTCCTATTTTCGGGGGATTTCCCTAAAAATAGGGGAAAAAACCCTAATTTTCAATTTTTCAGAATTTTGTACATGTGTTCCTTGACAGAAACCCACCAAGATTCTATGATTGGTTTGACCTAAAACAGACCTTTCATGGCATTTTAACAAGATTTAGCTCAATTTACATAGAATGCCAAAAAAATTTATTTGGGGTACAACATAGGCTCCGTCTGGTGACCATGTCGGATACCTACGGCATAGGAGAACCGAGAATCTCAAGTTTCGTAGACCAGTATATATAATCAATTGGGTAACGGAGTCAGGACTTTGGTTCCATACATTCCTAAAAATAGAGTTCACCTTATTTATTGGGTTCCCCAATTTATTCACCTACGACAAAACATCTAAGAAATCACCTAAAACACGACAATACTTCACTGAACGGGGAAAAACATAACAACATAACGTTAAAGCAAGGAAAAGTATTTACAATATGTACTCACCCCATCCCCGAAGGGACGAAATGCTTCAAGTACTGCCCGCTGTAAGGCAGTGGAAAGAGCCTTCCGTCTGAATGTGAGAGAATATAGGAATTCTCTCCTGCAATATTATGAATCAGGAACGGCCCCAGCCAAAGGGAGTCGAATTTTCCGTGCATTCCCTTTGGTTCGTGTCTCTTGTCCCATAACAGGACTTTATCTCCAATCTCAAAGTCCCGTTGCCGAGCCTTCTTGTCGAAGATCTTCTTCACTCGCTCTTGATGCTGAGTGATCTTATCAACTATCTCCACCCTTTCTTCTTGAAGTTTCATTAGGCACAAGATACGTTTCTCGATAGGATCTTTGAATTCCTCATCTTCTATTGTGGATGCCAGCTGCAAAGCGGACAACTCTAGAGTGATGGGTAACGCAGCTTCAGTGCCATATAGGATTATGAAAGGTGAAGTGCCGATAGCTCTTTTGGGCGTGATTCTGTCAGCCCAAAGAGCATCGTACAATTTTGTGTGCCAAGCCCGTTGATTGGAATCAACCATCTTGCGCACTATTGTGACTATGTTCTTATTTGACGATTCGGCTTGTCCATTACCTTGTGGATAGTAATCTGAAGAATGGGACAAGGTGATGCCGTAGTCAAAACAAAATTCTATCAACTCCTCTGACGAGAAGCTTGTAGCGTTGTCAGCCATGATCTTTTTGGGTACTCTGAAGCGTGTAATGATGTTCTCTTTGAGGAAGTTGCACACCACCTCAAAAGTAGCCTGCTTTACAGGAATTGCCTCAACCCACTTAGTAAAATAGTCTGTCGCTGTGAGGACGTAGACATGTCCTTTGCTGGAATGAGGGTTGATAGGTCCCACAAAGTCTATGCCCCATTGCTGGAATGGAGCATCTATCACCACCGGCCTGAGTGGAAGGTTTGACAGCTTAAGTTTACCAACAAATTGTTGGCACAATGTGCATCTGTGCACCTAGTCATATGCATCGCGGAACAAAGTCGGCCAAAAGAATGATGCCCGCAAGATCTTGAATGCGGTAACCCTTGATGAGAAGTGACCTCCGCATGCTTGATTATGGAATGCCTCCATCAATCGTCTTTGTTGATCTTTGGTGACGCATAGTAGGAATGTTCCATCAAGCCCACGCTTATATAGAACATTTCCTCCAAGCACATAGCCTTGTGCTTGTAATTTCAAAGTTCTTCTCTGCTGCTTATCCAAGTGTGTTGGACATTCCCCGTAGGTTAGGTAGTACCATAATTCTGTGTACCACTCTTGAGCAGATTCAACTAATAAGACCATTGGGAGGTCTTCTTCCATTTCTGTTCCTGGGATTCCATCTTCAACCTGGTGCTTTAAATCACCATCTTCTGCCAGGAGTTGACATAGACCTCTCCCGCGAACGAGCTTGATAGGCTTGATATCCAAGTCGTATTCTTGGACTCTTGCAATCCAGTTGCCTCTTTTGGTGCCCATTTCTTGTTGAGTGAGGACACTCTTGACCGCGGGGTCTGTAACATACATAGTGGTGTGAGAGTTTAGGATGTAGAATTTGAAATTCTTAACAGCCCTCACCACGGCATATGCATTTTTCTCTATTTGGGAGTACCGAGATTCACTATTCTTGAAGCTGCTGCTCATGAAAGCGATAGGTGACTCAGTCTCTTCATTCAACTTCTGAGTCAGTATGGCAGAGAGAGTATGTTCCGACGCGTAACAATAAAGAATAAATTCTTTATTGAAATCGGGTCGAACCAACACTGGCGCTTTACTGATGGCCTCCTTTATTTTCTTGAATGCCTTCCTTCATCGGTCCATTTGAAAACAGTTGTTTTCTTCATCATTGCCGAGATGTCTTTGGTCACCTCCGAGAAGTCAGGTACAAATCTTCGTATAAAATTGACTTTGCCGAAGAAGGAATGTACCCCAATTTTATTTGTAGGGAGAGCCAGATCCTTGATTGCATCTACCCGATTAGGGTCTATCCTAGTCCCTTCTTTAGAGACGATGTGACCAAGCAATTTGCCTTCTGTCACTATGAAGATAGACTTCTTCGGATTCAGTGATATGTGATGGGACCTGCATCTCTCATACACTTTCACTAAGTGTTGAAAATGATCTTGCCGCTTTTTTGAGAAAGCGGTAAGGTCGTCAAGGTAGACGACAATCAATTTGTCTTTTAAGTCGCCAAACGCCAAGTCCATGGCTCGCTGAAAGGTAGCACCGGCGTTGATGAGACCGAAGGGCATCCTCTCGTAGGTGACCGTTCCCCATGGAGTGGTGAACGCTGTTTTGAGTTGATCCTCTTCAGCCACTGCAATTTGATTGTACCCCGAAAATCCGTCAAGTAATGACAGCATCTCCGAACCGGTTACTGTTTGCAATGTGTGTTCCATGATGGGTAAAGGATAGTTATCCTTTAGTGACGACTGGTTCAGGTTCCTGAAGTCTACACAAATCCGGATTTCTTCGCTCTTCTTGCGTACAGGAACGATATTGGACACCCAGGTGGAATAGTGGATCGGGTATATGATCTTGGCATCCACCATCTTTTTCACCTCCGCGTAGATTGTATCTTGAACACGCGGGTTGTAGTGTCTCTGCTTCTGCTTGAAGGGCTTGATGTCAGACTTTAGTGGAATTGTATGGGACAATTCCTTTGGCTTGAATGCTTTTAGGTCTTCATAGGACCATGCAAAGACGTCTCGATATTGCTTGAATAGAGAGATGAAATTGTCGCTTTCTTCTGCAGTGCAACATTTGCCTAGGTTGACAAGCCGAGGCCTATCTTCCGTACCAATGTTGACTTGTTGGTAGTCGGCTGACGTCTTGTCATTAGAATTTCTTTGATCCTGAACATGTCTGTCGTGTCTATCAAATATATCCTCTAAGGATACTAGACCTTTGGGGATATTATTGCCCTTTAATTGGATGATGCTAGATTCCGTGACTTCGGAATTTTCCGCCATATATTCCTTGGAGGGAGAAGCACTACCTTCAAAGAATAGTTCTTGATAATTGTCATCCATGCGAAGGAACTCTTGAATGTCTTTATCATTAGTAAAGACCTGCCAATTGTCGCAGTTGTCGGGGATGGCCGGCCTGTAGATGAGCTCGATAGCAAAGATATTCTGACGAAATTCAGAATGGGGCATGAAAAGAGCTGCTGATACCACAAGGGAATCCGCTCTGCTATTCCGCTCATGTGGTATGTACTCGATATTGAATGCTTCGAACCAGTCGATCGCATTCCATACCCTTTGTCGGTAAGAAGAAAGACGACTTCTTCTTACTTGATACAGTCCTCTGACCTGTTGAACGATCAGCTCTGCATCACCTTCGACTTGAAGGTATTTTATACCCATATCCCTTGCTTTTTTGAGGCCAAGTATGAGCGCCTCATATTCTGCGGTATTTTTTATGTTATCAAACTGCAAGCGATAAGCAAATGGGTACAGTGTTCCTTTGGGAGAGGAAATGACAACTCCTGCTCCCGATCCTGCTGTTGAGCAACTACCGTCGAATTGCATATTCCACATTCTTGAATCTTGATTCAATGTTTGTGTGGCAAGTGCAAGACTTTCATCTTCTTTAGTTACTTCTGCCAGCATGGCATACGTGCCAGGACCCGTGTTCTGATGTAACACTTGTGCTTGTGGGTCTTGAGATTTCACCACCGTGAATGTTGACTTAGCCTTAGGTTCCAACTTGAAAGTGCCCTTTTTCAATGGGATTGTCGCGTACGACCAATCCAGTTGAATTTCACCTCCGAGATCCTTGCAAAAGCTTTTGCTCAGGAGCATTCCATAACTGATTGGGATGTCAGCTATGAGAATGGTCATCATGATCTTCTTTTCTGGGCAGGATACCAATCTTACTTGAGCATCCTTCAGCTGACCTACCAATGGCACGGGTTTTGATTCAAGTGAGTAACACTTTTCTTTTGTTTTCGTGCATGATAGTCCTAGAGCTTTCATGATTTGTAGAGGCATGACATTGTCAGATGCTCCTGAATCAATTATACAATTGCTAAGCTTATATCCTCCCATATACAAAGATATGTAAAAAGATTTTGGCTTTTCTCCCGCTGGCACGGAAGATGCTAGCAATGTGGGCTGTATGATGATTGGCTTCTGAATCACCTTAAGAATCCGATCCATTTGATCGGGATGATCCTGGAGATACTCCAGCTGTGAAATTTGTACCTTCATCTTCATCATGGATGTCACTATGTCAAAATTTGTCGAAGACGGTTCTTGAGGAACTGGTGTGACGTACTCATGTGTAGACTTGGGATTAGAAGTGGAAGCTTCTTTTCCCTTTTCATTGGACTGCCATCTTTCGTCTTCTTCTTTCTGTGCTTTGAAATGCTGAGCACGTGTAAACACGGGTGTTGACAGGTTCTCGTGATTGACAGCAAGATTGTATTGACGGTAGTCTTCTTCTTCTTGATTTACGGGTTCACTATGAAAGTATCCCGTTGCGGAGTCGCCATCGAAATTGTCCATTTGAGGTGGAGCAACATTCGAATTTGAAGGTACTGTATTGGAGCTTGGAACTGCATCTCCAACATATCCCATTATCTGATTCATCCTCTAATTCTCAGGACAAGAAGATCCAGTGTGTTCGTATGAATCATGGAAACAACAGAACATGTTGGATTTCTCAGGTTCTGCTTGTCTAGGTGGTCCTGAAAACTTCGGCTTGAAGTTGTTAAATTATTGGAAATTATTTTTCTTCGGCTGATAAGGCTGTTGAGGCTGGTACTGCTGTTGAGGATGGTACTGCTGTTGTTGATATGGTGGTGGTGTGGGCATTGCTTGCTGCCCTTGGTTGGGTGACTGTCTTTTGAGGATGGTCACCTCGTTTGCTACCTTTTGTAGCAATGGATCTGCTGATGCTTGGACCAACGGTCTGATGGCATCATTCTTCATCTTCCCCATAGTGATCATGTGATCCTCAAGCTTGATAGCCTTCTCTTGAGCTACCAACAAGTCTTCTTCATGACTGCCTTTTATGAAAAAGGCTATCTCTGAGGGTAGGGCATTAATGAAGCTACTCATCAGGATCTCATCAGATGGATTAATTGTGTGGGAAAGTCGTGTAACTAGGCGGTTAAACCTTGCTACGAACTCCCTCATTGGTTCTGTGGACTCCATCTTTGAGTTAGATAAACGGGCAAACAGTTGATGACTGTCTTCAGCAGGTCTGAATCTGGCCAAAAAAATTTTCGCTCATGTCTTCCCAGTTTGTGATAATCCCTGGTCGCGAATGATTGAACCAATCAGCTGCATTTGCTCCAAGATTTTCGACAAAGAGTCGAACGGCGATATCTTCGTGTGGCACAGATAGAACGGAACAGGCCACTGTGAATGCTGAGAGATGTTCATCGGGATGTTTAGTCCCGTCGCCATAGAATCTTGGGAAATGCTTCCGTGATCCCTTGGGAAGTTCATGATTGCCTTGTAAGGCCAATGGACCTATGTTATTACCCCATGGAAGTGGGGCAACACGTCTGGCAACAACTCTTGCATTTCGGCCATTGCCGAAAAGATTGTTGATGTAGTGGCCATTGCCATTGCCGTTATTACGGCCAATGCCGTTATAAATGTTAACGTTGTCGGCCATTGCTTGAGTAGGAGGTTCTTGCTGAGGTTCTTCTAGAAATTGCTCTCGAACCTCTTGAAAGATCTGCTCTGTGTCGGATGCTTCTCCGACTTCTTCTTGGAAAAGAGGATTGGTCCTCCTTCTTGTATATATTTGGTAAGCCAGGATGCTTACTGCCATGCAGGTGGTGGTAATACTGGTCTCTCGGCTGCTAGATCAGCCTTTCTTTCTTCCTGGTCCAGAGTAATGGCTGCGGCTCTCCACTGAGCTGGTGATGTATTCTTCTCGAAGATGAAGATCCGCAAGCTGCTGATGATATCCGATTGCTCTCCTTCAATGTATGTAAGATCTGGTTGGAGAGTTGCTGGAACAAGATCAGGTTGCTCTACTGGTGCCCAAGGACGCCAAATAGTCATTCCCGTGACATAAAAGTGTTTAGCTTTTCTTGAAGTTTGATGCCTCGTTGCCCCACGGTGGGCGCCAGAAAACTGTTAACGTTTACAATCAGCACTCCAGAGGTGCTAATTTAAACACCAACACCGTGAAATCAGGAAAAGTGCTTCCTTGACCCTTTAGGTAACTCATGATTTACTTGAAAGGCCAAAGGTCCAATGCTATTACCCCAAGGTAATGAAGGTGGATGTCTCTTGCCAGTATTATTATTATTACCATCCATTGCTTCTTGTATGGATCATGCAATTGGATGCCAAAGGATCATTCTCGTGAAATAAAAGTATTAGCTTTTTCTTTAAGTTTTATGCCTCGTTGCCCCATGGTGGGCACTAGAAATCTGTTGGCATTTCAATTAGCACCTCTGGAGTGCTTATTGGAAATGGTCAGCTATTGCAAGTGTGTAGTAATTGCTTCTTCAAATTAGGAGGGGAAGTTCCCTCTTGTTGCTAATGTTTGCATAAAAAAGTAAAGTATAATATTGTTCCTATCTTTTTATTTAATGACAAGACACAAGGGTGCATAAACACAATGTGTTGCTGCTAAGGTTTTCTCTAGTTTTTGCAGATCTTAACTACAACTAAGCTAACTTTTAATCTATCATATCTCCTCTAGATAAACAGAGCAAGAGAATATAGGAGCGGGAATGTAATGGTTTGATCACTTAGAAAAATGTGTCTCCCAAAATGCATCTGAAGGATTTGAACTCCCAGATTCACACCGAAATAGAATCCACACAAGTAATCTTCAAATGGTAGGCTATATTCTAGGATTCTCAAGGAGATACCAAGACCTTTTCAAGATGTAGGTTGAAAAGTAGACTACTAGAAACAACAAAGGACAATAATCTTATTGCCTAAATTCCCAAGGAGAGACAATTCTCTTTCTAAGGTGTAGATCAAAAGAAGATTATTGAAACAACATACAATGATAAAACTTTGAGATTTTTAGTTCAAAGGAAAGGTAGCTTTCCTGATTTATTATCTCAATCTTCCACCAAAGGTTACACATTGGGACAACTTGTGTCAAAGATACAATCACACATGAAGTTATCAAACCAAGAACACATGAACAATGATTTAATACACCTATTTGAATAAAGAGAACATGAGTTGTAGTTGGTGGTTAACTATAAAAAATAAGATTCAAGAACATTTACTAAGTGAACAAGTGAAGGCTTTTTAGCTCAGCGTTTTGTTGCCGTGAAGTAAAGTTACAAAATAATGAGCCCAAGGCTCTTATTTATAGAAACTCAAAGGAGTGGGAAACCCTAAAATCTCCTTGAGTTAACAATTAGTTCTTGCCAATTTGCAAAATTTATTCCTATGTCTAAAAGTAGGTGATCAAGTAGCTAACTGGGAATCTACTTCAATTAACTAAAACTAAACTAAAAGTGAACTCAAATTACAAAAGTGCCTCCAAAATAGAGATCCACAATTAGTGGAGATCTAGAATAGACATCCATAATTAGCGGGATCTGACATACACGATCAATGGGACAGTGAGTTAACTTGGAAAGGGTCGTCAAGTTAACTCTTGTTGCCATAAATTCTATTTTGGAGGGTAGGACGTCCCAACTAGGTGTTTTACACCTCTTTACCTCTAGTCAACAACTCCTCTAGCTAGTCGTTGACTTTTTCTACCTCTAGACAATTAATGCTTCGTAGGATGATGATGTGTCTCTACAACATCTCTTCACCACTTGCAATTTGTTGCCGGTACTTGATACTCTTTGCAGCTGCATCATCCATCCTTGTTGGTATGAAGTGTGGAAGGTAGTGTGGTAGTAACCGGTGGCGGCCGTGTATTTGGAATGACTACCTTCTGCATTTTCGCTATCCATTGAACGATGATGTCATTTACGCCTTCCAAGGCGTCCAATTTGACTATGGGATTCACTTGATGCATGTCTATGTCGAGTGTTTTTAGAAAGTTGTGAAGTAGGACCATTTTGGTCTTGATTTCAACTTGAGAGTATTGTATTTTGGAAAACTCGACTGCTGACTGTAAACACGGATGTGTTCATACAACTTTTTCTACAATTGCTAAAAATAGCTTGTTGAGGGGTAATTTTTATGAAAAAACATGAGACATGGGTTTTACTTAGAATAATTTTCTAAATGGACCTAGAATGTTAGAAATCCCAAAAAATCACTTTTCCTCGTACATGCAAGAGCCCTTTGGGGCAGAGGTTTTAGAGGCAACAGAGGCTTATTTTTTTTGAAAAATTTTGACACACGGGTATTGTTGGCGTTTCAAAGTTGAACAAACCCAGTTTGTCTAATTTTTGAAATTGTGACTTTTTTTGAAAACCCTAACAAATAGGGGTAGTAGGGAAACTTTTTCTGGTAAAATTTGGCATGTGGGTTTAGCTGAATATGCTATGTTGATCATACCCAGAAGATCAGATATGTGAAAAACCTTTGTTTACTTAGACATGTAAGAAGATCTAAGACAATAATAGAAGAAAAAGAGGGGAAGAAGTTTGGAAGTAATAAACTGCCTCTCCGATCCTTTAAGAAAATCATGCTTGGAGATGCAAACTTTGATATACTGTCCCTTAGTGCAACTAATTCTTTAAAAATATGAAGAATGTCGGGAAATCCCTTTGTCAGATCTTCAAATGATGTTTGGAGAGAAAAATATTTATTCTTTAGCTCCAACCTGCAAAGAGAGATAATGAAGAATGGATGCCTAAGCTTGATACATATTGATTTGGAGTTGCAAACATCAATTAAGCACCACCATCCTGATTGAGGAGTCAATTTGCTTGACCAGGAGTTCACTATGTTATCCTCAAATTCAACACACTCAGTTTGAGGGATAACCCCTACAAAACTTATCTATTTTGTAGCCCACGTACTCTAAGCACGTAAAATGAGGCAAATTGCATTGGTCCTTGTGCGTGGTCACCCATCCTCAATAAGTCATTCTAGGCATTAACCTTTGTTAGTTTGTCAAAATTTGCATTTTAAACCAAGTTGTGAAATTTCAGTTTTGGGAGCTAGAAAATTTTCTACACATGTAGGAGCGTTGATTTTTAACGCTTTTACATATTACACGTAGGAGCTCTATTTTTCACCACTCTTACATATTTCATGCCTTAGTCATTTTCTGGCACATGTAGGATTGTTGATTTTTAGTGCTTTTACATATTACATGTAGGAGATCTGTTTTTCACAACTCTTACATATTTCATGCCTTAGTCATTTTTTGTCACATGTAGGAGTGGGGTTTTTTAGCACTTCTAAATCTCAAAACACAAGTCACATGTAGGAGCTCTGTTTTTCACCACTCTTACATATTTCATGCCTTATTCATTTTTTGGCACATGTAGGAGCGTTGATTTTTAGCGCTTTTACATATTACATGTAGGAGCTCTGTTTTTCACTGCTCTTACATATTTCATGCCTTAGTCATTTTCTTTCACATGTAGAAGCTCTATTTTTCACTGCTTTTACATATTTCACATGTAGAAGCTTTTTTTCACTGCTTTTACATATGACATGTAAAAGCTCCATTTTTCATCGCTTTTACATATTTCACATGTAGAAGCTCTATTTTTCACCGCTTTTACATATTTCACATGTAGAAGATTTGTTTTTCACCACTTTTACATATGACATGTAATAGCTCCGTTTTTCACCGCTTTTACATATTTGACATGTAAAAGCTCTATTTTTCATCACTTTTACATATTTCACATGTAGAAGCTCTATTTTTCACTGCTTTTACATATTTCACATGTAAAAGCTTCGTTTTTCACCACTCTTGCATATTTCATGCAAAAGCTCTATTTTTCACGGCTTTTACATGAAACTACCCAAGTCCTTTAATATACTGAAGCATTGATTTTTAGCGCTAAGAAGAATTTGAAGACAAAGCTTTCTTAATAGCTTCAATGAACAAAATGATGGATTCCCAACTTATTTTAGATTTGAAAGGCATCGGAAAGTCTTCAATCTCATCGGAGGAGTTAATCTCAAAAATCCTTGTCATCTCCAAAGTACACTCCAATGCCAGACAGTGATGAAGTGCACGTCTTCATGAAGTTTTCATGGAGAAATATGTTGAAGAAGGCCAATTTTTTCCTTAGATTAGATTTCCCAATTTTAGCATTTTTCATGCTTTATGTAAATAAGTTTTGACATTTTACATGTCATTTTGTAAAATGTAATTACATGTAAAATTAGAGATGTTTTCCTATAATGATGGACAACATTTTTGAATAAGTCTTTTAGGTTGGTGAGATTTTCCAAAATTTGCTCACCTACTTTTCCTAGATTTTCTCTTCCCTTTCTTTTATAAATATGAGGGAATTCTTTTGTAATCTTGATCTTTTATCTCTAGCAACAAAGTGCTACTCATTTTGAAATAAATGTATGAAACTTTGTGTTCAACTTTGTGAATTTGAATCTGATCAATAAAGAAGAAAGTTGCATACTAGACTTTGTGTTGGAATCAATTCTTTTCTGAATTTGATTAAGATTGGTGGTAATTAGTGTGTGAGATATAAGGGCCTTGAATAAATTTGTGTAGACTTTGTGTTACACTTTTTATTTAAATTTATGTTTATGTTTGGTTAACTATTGGTGGATGATCTACAAGACTTTGTGCTTGTAATTGTTCATGCTATTCGTGGAACTATTGTATCTAAGAAGACTTTGTGCTTTTAATATGACAAACGTTATATCTCACAAGATCCATTGGTGAAAATCTACAAAACGACTTTGTGCCTTCATGAGCTTTTCTTTCTTTCTTTTATTGTTTATTATTATCATACCTAGTATCTCTATGCTTTGCTTTGACAAGATAGAGATATTGGAATTACTGCTTTGTTTTTAGTTTAAAGTTGTGGTGAATTGGAACTATCAATTGTGAAGCATTGTAAAACATCTTCTCTGAAAAAAGAGAGAAGCATGAATGTGACACACCCCCCATCTTGTAATTATAGTGTACATTTTGTAAATACTTAATTAGTTTTACTTAGCTTCTGTTAGTAGTAAGAAGGGTGCCTCCCTTTTCTGAGAGAGATCATATCTCACACAACCATGGTTGAAATCTAGGTTGTGTAATCTATTGAAAAGGCGATTACATAATTTTCACCCAACACACTAGAGCAAATTCCACCAATTTGGGGAAATTTTAGACATGAAAAGGCTTCTAAAATATCTCAACTTCAGTCAACTAGGCCTACTTTGACTTTAAGCATCCAAGTTGAGGAGTTGAACATTTTTCATTCTTTTTCTTTAACAAAGTGCCTCTGTTTGATCCTAAAGTGCTACTAACAGATCCATTACTGAGTTGAATCAACTCTAATGAAGTGTGCTCGGGAGTTGAAAAGCTAAAATCTTGAATATGATGCCTCAAAATATTGGGCGCCTTTTCCCAAAAGGGTGCATTTTTCATCAAACTTAGTCATTTTCTTGGTTGCTTTTCATTTCTTCCTTTTTGACCTTCAGTGCCTTGATATGGGATCTCTCATGATTGATGATTCCGACAAACGTGCTGAGATGTGGAATGGGTAACCAGTTCAATACCAGAAAGATTGACTGGCCTTGCAGGTCATGAAAGTTGGTTTAGAGACCCCAAAATTTTGGGTGCCCTTGGCCTGCAAGGACACCTTTGACCTTTTGACTTGTTATTTTCAATTTGCAAACTTTCATGAATTGCCCCAGTTTGATCTTTGTCGTTAGATGTTTGATTTGTTCGTTGTCTTTGCTGACAACGTCATTGTTGAGATTGATCGAAACAAAGAAGGTTATCTTGGAGGTCACTGAGCTTACAAAATGCATCTAATTGCCCAAAAATTTGGGCGCCTATTTCTAGGAAGATGCATTTTCCTTAACTCTTGGTCAATTTTTTGTGTTCTTCATCTCGCCTTCACCTTCGATGTTTTCTACTTGATCATTGTCTATGAATGCTTGATAGGTCTTGTGATCATGCAACTAGATTGGTTGTGGAGCTGAAAGGGTACTGAGTAGATGCCTGGAAGAAAGCAGCTGCTAACAAGTTTAATAGGTGGCTCCAAATGAAGGGTGATGCTGGCTAGTAGGGGCTCTTTTGCTTTGATGTTCATTGATTTACACTTTGTTTCACATGCTCAGATGATCAACAACTGTTGTCATTTGATATGTTTCGTGAGTTAGTTGTTGGATCCATCACGAAGCTGAGTTGAATGCTGGGAGATCATCTAGAGGTTGCCAATCCAAAGACTGGTATCTAATAGCTTTGTTTCTTGGGAATCCCTGGTCAACAGGGGCTCTTTTTTATGTTTTGACTACTATCTTTGATGCTATTTTCTTTCAGCATCTTTTGTCTTTGCCTCTGTTGTCAGTGATCGATGAATCAAGTGAACTTGCTTTATGATGCATTGAAAAGCCAACAAAATTACGAAGGAGATGACTGTCTTGGAAAAACTTGATGAATGCCTTTGACCTCTTGAACTCATGGGTGCCCTTGGTCTGCAAGGACTCTTTTGACTACAACTTCATCATTTCCTTTAAGATCTTCACTTCTTCACGCTTCTTGTTTACCATTGTAGCTCGACTAAATTGATCACCGTTGTCGACGACACATATGCGTTCACCGTAGCAATTTCTTTCACCATGTTGTGTGTACGGGTGCTTGCAAAATTCACCAAGGAATTGACTATGTAGCAACTTTTTGGTAGCAAGACATGCATCTTCCAGACTTAGAAATTTTTTAGCATCTTTGACCTTTGAAAATCCCCTTTGTCATGAAGCATCTTTTCAAACATTTTTTTCCTATGGATTCTTTGTTGAAGCTTTTGAGGCTTAGATTTTGAAACCTGGTACTGACCATCTACCATTAATGGCTACGAAGGTCCTAACTTTTCTCCTAAAAAATGAAAATAGACCCACCATAGTAAAAAAAAAATTTGGTCATTTTGACTTGACTAGTGTGATCATGAAGCCAATTTATCCTATCAAAATCATTTTCAACTAATTTGGGAAAGGTCCTATTTTAGGGGTTTTCCTAAAAATAGGGGTTTGAAACCTTAATTTTCAAATTTTCAGAATTTTGGATGTATCTTCCTTGACATAAACCCACGAAAAGCCTATGTTTTGTTTAACCTAAAACATATTTTTGACAACAATTTTGCATGATTTAGCTCATTTTTAGCTAAATGACTTATTGAAGCAAAAATTTGTTATGGGTACAACATGGTGATATGCCTCTAGGTGCATTAATTAGTGTGACATGAGGAAAAGTGATAAGTGGTTAGTGTAGATTTTTTTTAAATATGACGTGAAGGATCTTCTACTAGATAGTGAACTCTCTAAATATGTGATGAAGAGAGAAAAAAAACTCTTCTAATTTCTCATCCACTTTCAAAAAACTTAGATTACACATGACTCAATAAACGATTAAATCCAAAAACTGACAATAAATTGTGTCAATTTTAAAATCAATTACAATTACTCAACCATAAAATCCAATTTGCAAGTAAACAAATAACTTTATTAAAATAGATTTCATGAAATACATTGCAAAGGTCAAGCAACTTCATTTCCTCTTTGCTTCCAATTTGAGTCTTCATCTCCCCTCTCACTGGTTCAATTTTCTTCCTCTGATAAATATCTAAAACATTCATGGCTCGTTCTTCCACAATCCTTCCACTTTGACTACCACCTCCACATGGGTTTCATGGTTTGGCAGGCCCTTCATATTCTACTCTTTATCCTTCATATCACCTAATCAAAACTTACCACATTCTACATGGCTTATTCAAATGGAATTTTCTCTGGAAAACCTATTGTTCTCCTTATGCAAACCCTTTACTTATAGGTTTTTACTTCTACTTGCTGGCACCCATGATCCATTTTCAAATTTGCACTAATTTGTCTCCATTCGATAGCTAAAGCAAACAATATTGTTTTCTTTTCCCCACCGTTTCACCCTCCTTGTGTGGTCTCTTCTAGATTCTTAAACTTGATCTCATAAATTCAAATTACTACCTTCATACTTGCAGCCCCCTATTCCTTTAGTCGCCCCTCTGGATGGCACTGTCTGCTCCCCACAATCTATGTACCATTTGATTGGCTTCTATTATATTTTCACCATTGCTTACATATGCATAATGTGCCCTTTCTAACATGGGTGACTAACATTTCTTCCAAATGTTTTGCTGACTCTATAGCTCTTCAATTTTGACCTTCTTATGTTGTGTACCCCTTATTAATTATGCTCTTATTTACATTGATTGTCATTGTCTTTGCATCGATGGAATATGACTCCAGTTTTCCGCTTGATGCCCACCCAAATCTTCCTTCTTTGCCTACATAAAGGTATTTATCTTCTCTGTCGTGCCTTCTCATTAGTTTATGCCATGTTTAAATAATGTTTCAATATTATTAAAGATGAGGCATCATCTTAGTGGAAAATTGAATCGACCTTCTTTAATAAATGAATTCCCTTCAAATGTGTTGTTGCCCATTTGTATTCTTCAAAGAATTTGATTTAAAATCATATTTATAAAAAGAAATAAACTTATATCCTTTTCCAATGTCGCATTACGAGATTGATCCAGATTAGTGTGCAAAATTAAATCATCCGCATTTAGACGACATACTCATGGAGATATGAAAGAAACAAATATGAAGACAATATCGACAATATAACCTATCCGTCGATAAGTGAAGTCAAGAACCAACTTTTGCAATAACTTTAAATCTCCAAAACTATTAATTTCTTGACTTGAAAACTTTTCCTTTCAAATTTAGAATGAAGTCTAAATTCTACTTGTAAAAAGAAGTTCATGAAATCTTACTAAAACTCATAAACAATCATTTTTTTGGTGATGTCAATCGCACATAGACCGAATACTCCTGCATCAATATGCTACACCCTTAATATTATTGTACATGATAGGGTTATGAGTAGTCAACTTGTGGCTATGTTAACTCTTAATTAAGTCATATTATCATTATTATATTGTTATTTTATTATTTAGGTCAGCCTAAGGCTTATATAGGGCTATCTAAGTTGGCTTGGGTGATATTTGTTAGGATTAAGGTGTCATCCACCTTGTAAATCTTATATCATGGTTCCAACATCCTTGGAAAGTGTCTTTAGGAACTTATGGTGTATTAGGAAATTATTTTGTAATATTAATTTTCACCATTGTTTGTATGTAATTATATTCATAAGAATTGATAGGTTCCACTAGTGGTGGTAAAGGTGACTTGTGGACATAAATATTTAATATTATTTTCCCCACATGTTGATGCCTAGAATGGGATAATAACTAATAAGAAAATGAAAAATGAGTAATTTTTAGTATTCTCCAAGTGGGAGCTTGGAATGAGCCAACATGTGTTTCTTGGAATTCCATCATTTATTACATTTAATGTAATATTTATCTTCTATGTTTGGGCACACATGTTGGAGGGAAAATATTGGAGCCAAAATCAATGTTCTTTCACATTCCAAGAAGGTTTCCAAGGTTTGAGGATGTTTGGAATGAAGGGTCATCTTTGGGAGCTATGCTTGGGGCTTAAGATGCCTCCACACATCTATAAATTCAACTTCTTGGATGTAGAAAATATGAGCAACAATTGAATGTAGAGTTACATTGTAGGAACAAGGACAAGTTAAGGTATAAGGAGGTTTTTGAAAAGTGCACATGTGCTTCCATGTTGGAGGAAAAGAGGAGAATGAAAGTGAAGATATTATAATCTCATTTATTTGTAGATAATGCATACTTGGCCTCTCTTCTTGGTGGATTTTTTCCTTCAAGGGTTTATTCATGTAAATTTTGTGTTATGTGATGCTCTTGTGTTGTTGATTTGTGTCTCATTGATGCTATCTTGTGGTGATGTTATTCTTTATATATTGATGCTATGAGTTCATATAAGATGGTGTTATTAAGCATGTGACATAGGGGGGCTCTTCGACCTCTGCTCACATAAATTATTCACAAAACAGGCAACACTTTACCCCCAAAGATAACAACCGACTACTATGGTAACCAATCAAAAATCCACAACTTTATCTCATAATCAAATTGAAATTAATGATCATCAAGCAATTTAATCACAGACTAAAAGCAAAATAAATTCAATTACATGTAACTAAAAATTAACATTACAAGTGCTATAAGCGATTTTAGACATTATGATTGGCAATCAATCACTTAGTTTTCAATGTTTCATTTCCTCTTTCCACCACACAACCACATATGCTGATTTGCTTTTGCACATTCCTCTCCTCACAATATCATTTGCAAGACTCATGCAATTCTCAACTTAAATCTTTCCTACATGAAGTGGCGGGGCCTATGTTCTCATTCTAGGTTACATATTTTAATTTGCATTTTAAATTATTACTGGCAATTAAAAGCTAACTAGGGGAGAGGGCCCAATAGTCGTGCGGGGTCCAATAGTCGTGCACCTAATCGTACATATAATACCCAATAGTCGTTTATATAATGTCCAATAGTTGTGATTTGACTACCCATAATTAAACAAAATGTATGTTTTTGATCTTAAAAGCAACCAATCATGTGATACCACATCAGCGCTCAACTACTCATGATGTAATGCACGAGAATTGGTCTCACTATTTTTTAGGGCCTTTTTGGACACCTTGACGAAAACGCATGCTGATGTGGCATCATATTTGATGATGTGGCCCTGAAACCTTAGTTATAAGCAGAGAACTTGCCAAGTAAGCTGCTGTAAAAAATTGGGAGTGATTTGAAATTTCGACGTAGGATAATTAGAAGCGCAAAGTTAGGGTGCACGACTACTGGGCCCTCTCCCCTACCATATCTTATGCACTACCATTTATCTAGTCGCTCAACACAACCCTCTTCCCTACTCCACCTCTACACATAGCCTCTTGCTTCTTTTCTTCACGCTCCCTGTAATTATTTCCTTTCTCCCCAATACGACGCGCTGATTCTTTAGGCTACCCCTCTCTTTTCTATCACAACCCTATTCCTTCTTTTAGTCTGCCATTTTTCGAAAAAAAAATTAACTAAAAACTTATGGTTATCCTCCTCTAACTCATGCGCCCCCTCTTTTTTGATTCTCTTTTATGCTTAATTAACTTCTCCTTTTCCCTATGTGGCGCCAACCCCCTTACCCTTCCTGCATTCTTTTTATTTTAGAGTTTTTTTCTTTGTCTTCTTTACGAACAATGTCACCCCTTCATTTTCTCCTTGAGCTTGAGAAGAATTCCATTATTCCTTTTAGAGGTGCAGGCTTTTCAATTCTTTTCTTTTTTGTTTTTCCAGTTCATTTGGTCATTCCTTGGTGAGGCACAATGGACTTTCAAAACAATCAAGTTTTGTTCAAAATTTTCCAATGCAATGTGGCTCGATCCCTCCATTCATAGCCTCTCTCCATAGTTCCCTTTTTCCTCTTGTTAATATTCTCATATGGCAATATTTTCAAAGTCCCTTGTGCCCCTCCACATTCCCAAATTTCTACCTTAGTTTGCATTTTAATTTTTAGATTTAAGCATTCAAAATGGCATGATGGGAACACAAGTCATTTCCTTATTACATATTTCATACTGTCTAAAGATATTACACATCCACAAAATATCATTGAGAGAAGCAAATATGTGGGCTAAATCAAATAATACAACCCATCAATTGTCAACAAAGTTGAAAAATGATAATGATCAAGTTACCATTCAACTCCGACAAAACTGAAAAAAATGTCAAAATTCAACAAAATTGAAACATTATCTTTTTGGTTGATGCAAGATTGTGCGTTCGCTCAGGATGCTCCTGCATCAACATGTTATGTTGGCTAGTTTTTAACATCATAAAGTAGATGGATGTAATCATGGTATTTGCATATTATGGCAACTTAAATCTTCAAATTTGCATATAAGTTTTAGATTTTCATTTTGTTGTATTCCAAGCCTTGTATCTCATCCATTCAAGTTATATTTGGATAGAGAATGAATTTCTTAACAATTGGTATTAGAACCTATTTATTTTTCATCAATATCCTAGGCATAAATAAGGTATATATAGGAAGTAGTGAGTCTTGTTTCATCATCATATTATGAATTGTGTTCTCATTGGAGATATTTGGAGCTTTTCCCCCTCAAAGTGGCTTGTCATTCTTAGTTATTATCAAGTATTTGTAGTATATTTCCTGTCATATTCTTTTATTGTACAAGTTATTTCATTACAAATGATATTAGAGCATAATCTTGGCACCATAGAGGCAAGGCATTTTCTTAATATTGAAGGTCATTTTGGGAAGCACATATCTTTCATATGTTGGAGATTTTTATTTTTTTGATTTTAAAAGTGATTTTGAAGAACACATTCAAGAAGCTAAAATCCAAATTTTAGAGGAATTAGAGTAGAATTGAGCAATTTATTATAGAATTAGGGTTTTTGCCCAATTATTTGGAAAATGCATATATCTCAAATCATGCATACTTGGTTCCTAATTTTTAGTGGGTTTTTAAAGACATAATAGAGGATCCTACAGTCTAAATTTCAAAGAAATTAAAGTAGAAGTAAGTGATTTATTATAAAATTAGGGTTTCCAAAAAATTTACCCTCAAGGTTGTAAAACACCTGAATTTGAGGAGAGTTTTTTGGAAAAGTGCAACATAGGCCCTAGTAAGTTACAATAAAGCTTTACGATTATTTTTAATTTTTTTCTATGATTTATTGCAGAGTTATTTTCTACCATCATGATGGGGCCTACAATAAGAGGTAAAAAGAATGTTACCACACCGGGGAAATCTTCAGATAAGGATGAGGTAGAAATTGAGGATATTAACCATAATGATGAAATCAACAAAGATAAGGGTGAAATTTCATCAATTAAGAATGACATAAATAAATTTTCTAAGAAGTTGGACACGATTACTCAAGGGATGAAGTATGAAGGCAAATATTCACCTTGTAAGGTGGAAGATAATACTTTTGTTGGACATGAATTCCTTGGGATTGAATTATATTTCAAGAAGGATCATTCCTTTAATAATAATATGCCTAGGCAATTCATACCCAAGTTGGATATGAGAAAGTTTGATGGTAAGGATCCAACCAATTGGCTTTGCCAGATTGAGCAGTTCTTTGATCTTCATCATGTTCCTAGTCAATAAAAGGTGGCTATGATATCATTATACTTGGAACCAAATTAATTTATTTGGTATCATTAGTTATTTGATGAGAAGATAAATTAAGGTTTTATGGTCACATGGTCAATTTTTCAAGAGGAACTTGCTACTCATTATGGAGATAACTTTATGGATAGCTACTTTTGCCAAATCACTAAACTAAAGAAAATGGGTATTTGGTCAAGGAATACATTCAAAAATTTCAAACCCTTTGTCTAAAAGTGGAGAATGTGATGGAATAAAATTTGAAGGAACTATTTCCAAGTGGTTTAGAGGATCACATAAAATATGAGGTATGGTCGTTCCAACCATAATCCTTGTCACAAACAGTATTAATGAGAAGTCAAGTTGAGGAGAAGTTTTTGGCCAATAGACAACAAGGGATTATAAATTTAAGCGAAAGGTTATCTCCTACATATTGATTACCTCAACCTACTAGATTATCTCCACAACAAATTGAGGAGAAGAGAGAAAAAGGGTTGTGTTTCAATTGTGACAACAAATATAGTCGAGGTCATAAATTTAGTGAAAATAAATTGTTCTATATTGAAGGTTTGAGTGAGGAAGAAGAGAAGGAACTAATATTAGAGGGTGATAGGGATTCAAATGATGAATCACATGATTCCAAACTATTATTTTTTTTTTTCATGTACTCTCAAGTTTTAATGTCTCACAAACTCTCAAGGTAATGGGTTTCTTAAAGAAGCAAAAAGTAACAATGTTGATCGACTTAGGTAGTACTCATAATTTCATCAACAAGAAGTTGGCTACTCATCTAAATTATTTTATATATCTAGCTCCAAATTTTTAGGTCTTTGTTGTAGATGGTGGTACTGTTAGTTGTTCAAGAAAATACCACAACATTAAATTAGTCATGTGGGAGATTATCGCCTTGATAACCCAATGTATGCTATCTCCATGGATGCAAAAAATATTGTTTTAAGAGTAAAATGTCTTATTACCTTGGAAACAATTGAGATAACTTCCAAGATTTAAATAAGAAGGAAATATAGTAGAGCTAAGAGGGCTGAAGGAAAAGTCTCCACAAATGGTAAGATCTCATCAAATATAGAAGTTTCTTAAGAAATGATTTGATGGATTTGTGGCCTAATTATGTTCATTAGAAGTCTATCAAGCTAATTCTCCCACTCATCTAGATTTACAAGCAATCATTGATTGCCACTTAGTGGTTTTCAGAGATATGCCTAAAGGACTTCCTCCTAAGATGGATCATGATCATGCCATACAACTAGTTCCAGGGATCCAACCACCCAATATTAGGCCCTACATGTATCCATATATACAAGAAAGTGAGATTAAAAATATTATGGAGGAGATGTTAGAGGGATGAACTATCAAGCATAGCCAAAGTGCTTACTCCTTGCCCATGGTGATTGTGTGTAAGAAGGATGAAACTCAACACATGTGCCTAGACTATAGAGTGCTCAACATGTACACCATCAAAGATAAGTTTCTTATTCTAGTCATTGATAATTTGTTATATGAATTGAATGGAGCTATGTATTTTACAAAGTTAGATCTTCGATTGGGTTATCACCAAATTTGAACTAAGGAAGAAGATATTTCTAAGACAACATTTAGGACTCGTGAGGGTCATTATGAGTTTTTGGTGATGTCATTTGATCTTACCAATACATTGTCTACATTTAAAATTTTGATGAAATCCATCTTTAAGAAATTCTTGAGGAAATTTGTATTAGTGCTCTTTGATGATATATTGATTTATAACAAGACATGGGAATAACACTTGCAACATGCAGACCAAGCATTGCAATTTCTTGAAGATCATCAACTCCATGCTAAGCCATCGAAGTGTTATTTTGTTCTCAATGAAGTGGAGTACTCGGGACACATTATTCCACATGAAGATATAAATGTGGATCTTAAGAAAATTAAGGCTATCATGGAATGGCCTATTCCTAAAACTATTAAGAAATTGAGGGGTTTCTTGGGATTGACTAGATACTATAGATTTTTTTTGATGATTTAGGGTTGTATAGCAACACCCCTCATAAATTCATTGAAGAAGGATCCTTTTCATTGGAACGAGTTTGCTAATGAAACATTTGAGAGATTGAAGGAGGCTATGTGTATAACTCTAGTGCTAACCACTCCAAACTTTACCAAGGATTTTATTGTGGAATGTGATGCTCCAGGAAACGGTACAAGAGAAATTCTAATGCAGGAGGGTGACCAATTTCTTTTGAGAGTTGTCAATTAAAGGGTAAGAATTAACTCAAACCTATTTATGAGAAGGAAATGCTAGATATTATTCATGCATTAAAAGAATGGAGGCCTTATCTAATGGGTAGACACTTCAAGGTTAAGACATATCATGATAGCCTAAAATATTTTTTGGAACAAAAACGTTCTTCTGAAAAGCAACAAAAATGGGATACTAAGATGTTGGAATACGACCTTGAGATTGCCAATAAAAAAGGGAAGAAGAATGTTATGGTAGATTCACTTTATAGGAAGGATGAGAAAGATGAAGCTTTATTGTGTATCATTTCAATATTAAAAGAAAATTAGGTGGTAGAAGCCAAAGTTGAGTGGCATAATGATGTTGCTATAAGTAATCTCATTCAACAACTATAGAATGATCCTAATAGCTTAGATAAGTTTCTTTGGAAGGGAGATACTCTATGGTATAAAGAACAATTGTATCTTTGCAAGAATTTGACTCTTAAACAAAAGATTCTCGTAGAGCTTCATGAGTCTCAAATTGGTGGTCATTCAAGATTGAAGACATATCATCAAGTCAAGCAAGATTCTTTTTGAGAAGTGCTAAAAGGTTATGCTCACAAATTGTGGCTAAACGTTTTGTTTTTCAAAGAAATAAATGGGAGACAATTAAGACATTGGGTCTATTGTAACCCTTAGTTATTCCTAACCAACATTGGGAAGAGGTATCCATGGACTTCATCACAACACTTCCAAAATCTAAAGGTAATAATGTCATCATGGCTATAGTAGATAACCTCACTAAATAAGAACATTTCATTACATTATCACACCCTTTTATAGAAAGTATAGTCGAAATTGTTTTTTAAAGAATACACAATAGCTACATGCTACACCTAAGGTTATTGTCAGTGACCATGATCCTATATTTACTAGTCAATTTTGAAAATATTTATTCTCCTATTTGGGTACTTAGTTAGCTCATAGTTCTTAATACCACCCTCAATCTAATGGGAAAACTAAGGTTATCAATGATGGGAAAACTAAGGTTATCAATAAGTGTTTGGAAGGATATCAATGTTGTTGCACTTTAGATAATCAATTAGAATGGGTAGATTAGCTAACCATTAGAAAAATGGTGGTATAACACTTCCTTTCATAGTTGATAAAAAAATGTCTCCATTTATGACACTATATTCATCCTCCTTTCATCACCTCATCATTGAAGGTGTCACCAAGAGTTCAAGTAGTGGAGGGAAACTTGCTTCATCAATAACATGCACTCTTAGGACTCAAGGAGAATCTAGCCATGACATAAAATAGAATGGAGTAGTAGGTGGACCAACATCGTAGTGAACGAAGTTTTGAAGTTGGGGATTAGGTCTTCTTGAGATTGTAACCTTACAAGAAAATGACATTGAAGCAAAAAAAAAGAATAATAAGTTGTCTCTAAAATATTATGGCCACACCAAATCATGCAAAAGATAGGTAATGTCGCTTACAAGTTGGAATTGCCACCAATAACAAAGATAAATCCAATTTCTCATGTTTCTTGTCTGAAGAAGGTAATTGGGCATAATATCCCTACTTGGACAATATTACCAAAGCTTGATGAAGAAGGAAGAATCATATTGGAACCATAGTTCATTTGTTGAACACACATAAAGAAACTAATGACTAGAACACTCACTGAGTATCTGATCCAATGAAAGAATTTACCAATTGAAGATGCCACATGGGAGGATGAGGAGTTCATTTATAAGCATCCAAACTTGATTAACATTGAAGATAATGCTTCTCTAAAGAGGGGGGCATGCTATGCCCCTTAATATTAATGTATATAGGGTTATGAATAGTCGATTTGTGGCTATCTTAATTCTTAATTAAGTCATATTATCATTATTATATTGTTATTTAGTTATTTAGGTCAAATTAAGGCTTATATAGGATTATCTATGTCGGCTTGGGTGATGTCCTAGGCATAAATAAGATATATATAGGAGGTAGTGAGTCTTATTTCATCATCATATTGTGACTTGTGTTCTCATTAGAGATATTGGAGGTTTGTTCCCTCAAAGTGGCTTGTTATTCTTAATTATTATCAAGTATATGAAACATATTTCCTATCATATTCTTCTATTGTGTAAGTTATTTCATTACAAAATATTGTTAGTTTGATGTTTGTTTGATGATGATTCCTATAGTTGAAATGATTGAATCCACCCTCATTGCCCCTATTTATAAATTTAACATTGATTGTAACTCATAAGAATAAAGAGGAGTGCTAGAGACAATGCAATGCAAACAATCATTTTCTAACAAAGCAACTTTACATTAATGTACACTAGCACATAAATCAGAAAATGCATGAGGAATTGTTGAGCACTTTTTTTCTTTTTTTGTAATGGAAGTGAAAAATTGATAAATAAACCTTGAGGCTCAAAATGTTATCTAATAATTATACTTATTTTAACAACCATAGTTTGAAATATTAGAATAGGCATTGATTATCTCATGTTATCCTTGTTTACATTGTGCTACTTTGTCAGTTATTAATTGATGCTTAGTATTATATTGAAAATGTTCAATAGAAAGTATTTTCTAAATGTCCAAAAGAAGAAATCAAATTAAGAGGTAAAGAAGAAAACCATATAGTTGCATAATTATCAAGCTCCATGGAAACAACCTAGCATGCATTTGTTTTCTCATAAAATTATTCCAAGCATGTAGTTTTGAAAGACCTTGCATGAATTAATGGGTCACCTCTAACATCATACAATGTGACTCTAAGTGCCAAAAATATATTTTATAACTTTGATATGTCAATAATGTCATATTTAATGGATTATATATTATCTCACTAGTGTAATCATTCTTTGCATGCTTTTGAAAATTATTGATACAATTTTTTTGTATTTCATAACTTGCTCATAATGATGGCCAATTAGTGTCAAATTTTGCTTGGTGTATCTAAAATAAATAATGGAGTGAGAAGAAATAATGAAGCCCAGGGGTTTGAGATGTTATCATCAACAATTTACCAAATAACCTTATGTGTATTAATGTCATGTGTAATATATAGATCATGAATTGGTTGCACAAAGTATTCACATAAACTTAGTAAAAACTATAAGAGAATCTTGTGTTGTTATTTGTCATTTATTTGCTTGTATTGATATGTAGGTGAGACATTATGATCATCATGTACTTCATACTTCTTAGAAGATATATTGCAAGAATAAATAAAATAATCTAAAGGAAAGTCATCGTGGACATATAAAAAATGTGATATGTAGACGAATTCATGAGGTCTCCCAAGGAATATCCACTAAAAGGTGAAAGATGAGAATTATGAGATAAACATGGTCTATGTTATGTACCCAAGGATATGATATTATAATGTATTTAGGTGGATGAAGATGATAACATGTGGCACACATCCCTTAAATTACTTATAGTGGGTCATGTGGACAACTTATGTAATTAATTATATTAGGTGATGAGTAGGCCTTCATTGAGATTACCCTTCCATTATGCTATTAGGGAGAGGTCTATATAAAGGAGGAAATTATCATTGTAAGGATATGTGTTGAGTATGATATTGTATTTTGGGTCTCTTGGAAATATGGCATTGAGTGGCTTCTTTCATAAAGAATACTGCACGGTGTTACTCTACCTCAAGGTTTTATTCTATTTTCGCATGCATATTGGATATTAGGGCATCTTGGAACACAAACATCTCTTGTGTAATGTGAGATTATCTTCTACAATGAACTATTGTAATTATTATGTGTGTGGATCTTATCAATCTAGGATGGAGACAAATAATTTATGTAAGCATGCACAAGCACAATATTGAAATCATAATATTTTCTCAACAATACCCACATATTTTTATTCAATTTACACACATAGGTTTGCATGTGTGTATTCTAAAACCACCACACATCCGAGAAGCATATTTATGGATTAGATTGTGTAATCTTTTTTAGATCGACGTTTCGGATCACACTCCGTGATCCATCATCAGGATAGAGAGCTCAAGGAGATGAAAGTCTATCCTTGAGCTCTCTATCCTGATGATGGATCACGGAGTGTGATCCGAAACGTCGATCTAAAAAAGCTTACACAATCTAATCCAGAAATATGCTTCTCAGATTATTATGGATTGTGGAAATTTAATAACACCACACATCCTTTAACTAGAAAAATAATAATATTTTTAAAAAAATATAACAAATTTAATCAAAACCCAGTTTCAAAAACCACATATTATTAAGATGTAGCCATCTAATTAGACATTTCATATAAAACAACATTGCTCACAAAATGACATGTAATAATTAAAATATGACTTAAAATCAGATGTACTAAGAGTTCAATCAATCTAGCAATATAAATCAATATCTTACATCACAACAATATTTAATCTGCCTTACAACATACAATCCAATATAGATAAAATCATTCATTAAATACACTAATCATTAAAACAAACAGTTTCCTAATGTTCAACTCTGTTTATCCAAATGATACAACTATAAGTAAACATCTAATCTAGGCCGATAACTATTAATAATTCACAATAAGGCTTAATAGAAATGATTTTTCTAATATACTAACACTTGTTATGCCTCAATGTTCATGTACTAGTTTCTAATCTAGGCTTTCATATAAAGTAAGGGTAGTTTATATAATTCAAATGATTTGTTTATACATAATAATAGTACTAATTTATTTAAATTAGATCCATTAATTTACATTACATATATATCCGCACAATGGAATCATGATCATGTAATTCCTCTAGGTCAACCTATTCTATGGTTTTCAATATCCAATTTTCTAAATAAAGTTTGAAGTCTCTTTAAAATAAATTGAACTATTATAAAATAATAATTATCAAAAAATAAATATACAATTACATTCTTATGCCAAAGTTAAAAAAACACTTTCCCTAATTATTTGAATATAATTAAAATAAATTCTATTTAAAATCTATTTATGCTCTTAATTTTTTCACCCAAACACCTAACAGTATTTGACAAAGAAACTCATAGTATAGATGCATGTAAGAGAGGCCTTTGGGATTTGGTCCACGGGGATAAACATTATCCCCTCTCTCATGCTTTCAATATAGTCTA
Organism: Sequoia sempervirens; assembly: GCA_007258455.2. Lineage (NCBI taxonomy): Eukaryota > Viridiplantae > Streptophyta > Pinopsida > Cupressales > Cupressaceae > Sequoia > Sequoia sempervirens. The sequence goes on along the minus strand of VDFB02212898.1, from coordinate 103,205 downwards.
TATTTTTTTTTAACTTATAAACCACCTAATTGTTAGGAATTGTTATGTAGGTTTTTGTGGTTACATGTTTAGGTTTACATGTTAGTTCACTTTCATAGGGATCAATTTTAATTACAATTACAATAAAATTCACTTGTAGATTTCAAGAGAGTCATCTAATCAAGATCAATGATAAATTAATTTTTAAATTTTGTTCATCTTTCTCTATCTCCAAAATCCAGCCAAATATTATATTTAATTTTTTAATTTAATTTCAATAATATTCTCAACTCATTACCCTAAGCCAGTTTTGTTTATTATTGCCATTGAATTAATTGACCTGAGATATTTTTGTTATTGTGATTTTATCCATTTCAACTAGCTAGTAATTTTTTAAGTGCATTAAATTTTTGAAAACTGAAAGAGTCTCTTAGTGAAAGTTCCGCCAAGCGTGGGATGGTTTATTTCTTAGTCTGTCATTGGAAGTTCCGCTAAGCATGGGTTGGTTGAAAGCTCAAGTCTTAAAGATGGCAAGGCTGAGCAACATTTTTGGTGAATGAATGAATGAAAGATTTTAATGACGTCCGCGAGACCAAACAGTCTATGGGACCGAGACAAAACAGGCCTAATTTGTCTTCATACTCTTTTCCAAGTCAGATCTCCTGCTGTTAAGTTTGACTAGAAGGCTAGCCGTCTGATTAATCTTATCTTCCTCAAATAGCTGGTGCATATTGTCCACTTTCAAACTATTTTCATGTTGAGTGCGGATATCCTCGTAAGCAATGCATTCCATGATGAAGTGCCATTCTGTTTCCACAACCCCTTTATTGCAGAAAATACAAGTTCTTTCTTCCCAAGTTTCCTTGGGTATCTTCCACCTACCGGTCTCACACCTAAGGTGATGTGATCCCGTCCTCAATTGTGCCACTAACAACCTCGCTTTCCCTTTAATATCTGCACCTAAATAAGTTTTTTCACCATGATCCTTTGTCGGGTTAAACTCTTTGATGTAGTATGCTTTTTTTCGCCCAATCTGGTTTGTCCACATGGCAGTTCTGAATTTTTCAGTCACATAGCTTTTTATTTCACTATTGGTGCTAGGACACTCATGCAAATTGATGTCCCACTTGTTCATCCACTTGTGGTTTTGTTTCATCCAAGTTTTCTTCCTACGTTCTAGCGTCTCCTTCATAGCTGTTTTGGGCCAACGGTGGTTATCCATGTTTTCAACCTTCTTTAAATAGCTTATCAACCGGATTAAAGCCGATGCTTCCAATGGAAAAGACCCTGTTTCAGCTAAAAGAATTTCATAGGGGACAGTGGTTTTGACTTTGAGACTGCTTGTTATTAGATGTTTTTGAATTCTTTCTAGTTGTCTCCAACTGCATTTTGACATACTATTTCCCCATACCTCACACCCATAAAGTACAACCGGAGCAACAAGCAAACCAAAAAGGGTTTTCTTGGTTTTCCAATCCCAAAGCTCGGCTTTTCTACACCTATTTTGTAAAAGGTAAGAAGCTTTCCAACCTCCCTGTATCCTTTTCGTCCGACAAGTCTCCCAACTGAGCTTATAATGAAAGTCAATCCCAAGGTACTTGTATTCTTTGACTATTTCAAGCGGGCTGCCTTCAAAAAGAAAGGTATTCTGGTTATCTTTTCTATTCAATGAGAAAATCATGATTTTGGTCTTGGTGATATTCACTTGCATCCCAACCTCATGACAAAAGAGTTCTAGACCTTTCAGATGTTCTCTTAACCCATGTGCTGTTTTTGAAATTAGGATAAGATCATCAGCATATAAGAGTAGCTTCACCACATAACCTGCCAATTGAATACCATCCCCATCCGTCTTGCTTAACCAAGCTTCCAACTTATCAATGTATAACCCAAAAAGCGTGGGAGATAGAGGACAGCCCTGTTTAACTCCAATGTCGCTACCAAAACATTCTGACATACCATCCCTTGTTCTGATTTTAGCTCTAACATTCTCATACAATCTGTGAACAGCTGCTCTATATACATTTGGGATGCCTAATTCCTCCATTCTATTCCATAGTTTGTCTCTAGGTACCGTGTCAAAAGCTTTCTTGAAATCAACAAAACAGCAATAAGCTTCCTCGCCCTGAGTGTTCCAAACTTTCTCAACCAAATGCCTAAGGGTGATGCAGTGATCAATGGTAGAGTGTCTTGACCTAAAGCCTGCCTGTCCCTTTGCTCTTTTGCCCTCATTTTCTGCCCAACTGCTGATCCTACGTTCAATCATGCTCCCAAAGAGCTTGCCAAAGATCAGATTGACCATAATCGTACGGTAGTTAGATGGATTGTTGATATCACCACTTTTGAATAGAGGAATGACCACACTAGTGGTCCACTCCATAGGAAATCCCTCTTGATTGACATTATTGAAAATTCTTTTTATGTAAGGAGCAAGAGTCTCGATCCCCCATTTTAAGAATTCAGTCTGCAACCCATCTATGTCCTGTGCTTTACCACTTGCTAAATTCTTTATTCCTTGTTTGATATCATCCACAGTGAATAGTTCCATTGATGTGTTAATAACAGGTGGATGGTCTTTCTCATGAACCCGCTCGTAAAGAAGCCTAGCATACTCTAGCCATTGGCCATCTGTAATACTGTTTTCAGTCCTCTTTTTCTTTTGCTGCAATTCTCTCCAAAAACCTTTAGGGTTCTGTTTTCCAAGCGAGATTAGCTCCTTCCTTCTTTCATTTACATAATCATATTTGTATCTAGATAGCCAGAGCAGGGAAGTGATTGGGTTGAGCTGGATTAATATTCAAATGAAGAAAACTTTACTATTTTAGTTCAATCCAAACCACCCCAAAATGGTGGAGATCTACTTAGTAAGTACGTTTTTTCCTTGTCTGTTAGTTTTATTTGAGTTTGATGATGTCATTTTCTCTTTCTCTCGACTGTCTTTTTTAAGACATTCCAAGCCTCCGAGGATCTTCAGTTTCCCCCTACCTCCAATCGAGTTTGTGCGAGCGATAAAAAAATAGATCTGCAAGCGGCAGTTTTGATTATTTGTTGTGGAGAACCAGCCAAGCTAAATCTACGTTGTGATTGTGTTCTTGTAGCTTAAATTTAGTAGGGTTACCAAATGAACGCAGTTTATTGCGTCACTTATCAATGCATTTTACATTTTCAGTACAAAAAGGGAAAGGCGAATTGTAGTAAGCTTATTTTTCAATTACTATTATAAGTGAGCGAAACCCCAGAGAAAAAGATTTATAGGAGGACAGAATATGTTTTTGCTTCGAGCCTGGTTTGTTCGCAGTGTCTTTATTTGCTAAATGATTATGGATCAGACCGTGTAGCCTGTTTCAAGTCCGACGTTTCCCTGATGAGGAGTGCAGTAGCGTGACCCTCAACTTTTGAATTAAAATATATTATGCAGTTTGATCCAGATAATATGCTTATTTTGTACCTGAGGAGTGGTCGATAGAGAATGACAATATATCATTAAGTACCATGCCGTGCACAAACATATGGACTTATGAGTTTTGTCATTCCCTGCACTCTGTGGAGAACAGAGATTAGCAAAAACAGTAGATGCTTTCATCAAAATTAGCAATCGTAGATCCACGTTCCGGAGAGAAGCAACAATGTTTTGAATTTAGCCTTTTATAATTCTTTGCCCACTGTCCTATGCTACTAATTGTCATGTGGATGTAAATAAAATCTTTCTTTCTTTCTATCATTGTCACTTGGAGTTACGGGGGTATGGGTGGTGCAGAGGGTGCTCTTACGCAAGTAAATGAATAGGGGTATGGCTATACTATATATAAATACAGCCACCAAAAGATATGGGTACAGAGGCTAGGAAGGCCACGAGGACCTGGAATCTCCTGATGATTATGTCTTCTATATTTGACGAAATTCAGGTCATTAATTCACCTCGTATCGGGGTTAAAGGATGTCAGTCATAACCCTCCTCAGAATTGTGGTCTAGTGGTAAGTGTGGGTGCTTGCCCCCAAAATTATGTAAGTTTTATAATGTGTCGGCATGTGGAGTTAAGTATGCTCTTCAGTGATTTAATCAAAAGGAGGACTATCCTAACAATTTCATGCGCATGCTTACTACTCCGGATGCAAGTCTTTATAGTCTTTTCAAACACTCCACAGACAATATTTTAAAACACTGGATCCTACAGATACAATTTTGTAGAAAGATAGGTGTGCAGTTGCACCTAGCATATGATGGATGCCTCTGGAATCTTTCCTGACACAAATTTGTAATTCCAATTATATAGGTTACATGCCATGCAATCTACAGAGTTTTTCAGGATTCTTGGCTTTGAATTCCCAGAAACTGTTCCTATCATGTAAAATTCCAGAAAACTCCATAGAGTGGTTGGAAACTACAAAAAACATGTTCGCCCCATTCAGAAACATTTATGCAGCTTCCAGCCATTTTCCTGAATTCTCTGGATATTTACTGCATCAGAACTCAGCTTTTCAGAATATTCTCTAAGTTTAAAAATATCATCCAAATGTTCTGATAGAGTTTCAGGGATGTTCCAAAAGTTTCCGGTTTTCCAACCAATTTAAAGGAATTACCAGAAGTAGAAGCTTTAGAACTCAGCTTTTCAGTTTATTCCTTAAATTTTAAATAACGTTTCAGGAGTTTCTGGAAGCCTCCCTCACTGCTTTCAAGAGCTTCTTGAAGCTTCCTCCATTTCAGCCATTTTCCTTGATTTTCTTGAAGTTTCCTGCTTTGGAAATATATATGCAGCCTATAAGCAGAATTAAGATTAGAATATCACATACCGTCATATAAAGACTTTATAAACAACAAAACTATCATAAACTTGAATGTCATTCAAACAATACATAATAATCATCGCTCAAAGTTCAAGTTCAATATTAAAATAATAATATTAAGTTCAACACTTTTAATCATCAAATGGATTTTCTAAGTCATCAACATCATTATCATCATTGACATTAGATGATGTAGGAACATTAGATGAACCACTAGCAGCGCCAATGGCACTGTTAGTGCCACTTGCACTAAAAGTGTGCTGGCTTTTGGAATCCTCATATGCAATATGCTGGGAAGTGGAAGCATCCAAATCCGTATGCTCTGGCTCTATATCCCACAACTTTGTGTCCCCTTCCTTGTAGTCATGTTTGTGCGAAAGGAGACGCAAGTTGTAATGCATGTATACTAAGTTCTCTGCTCTTCTAGAGTGCAATCTATTGTGCTTTAGTGAGTGGATGAAAGAATATGTGCTCCAATTTCTCTCAGATGCAGATGAACTAGCAACCTATGAAGAAAAAACAAACAATTAAAGTTATACATCATACTTAATAAAACTTTAAGGACTAAAAAATAAAAAATTATTAAACTTGTGATAAAACTTTGATTATGAGGGGTTGTAGGTGTTGGAAGAATTAGCCATGGAAGTATCACCAACTATGAGCATCCTTCTTAAACCTATCACGAAGAGCCTCAACACTTTGACCATTTGAGTGCACAAAATCAATGAACTTATTCCTGATTACATCTCACAATTCTGTTTGAGAGAAGAGTCTACAGAATGCTGCCTTGTACGTTTTAGCCACTTCAAAATCTCTATATGGGGGAAGCCTTCCTGGCATAGAAAGAATCTCAACATTGTAGTATTTTGGAGTCAATGCAAATGCAAAATGTAATGGAGTGGTCTTTTTGTTCCATCTTTCTTCAACAATTGCATGCACTTGCTTGAAGAAAGTCTCTTTAGGGTTTTGCTCTTTCATATTTATATTTATCCAATGCAAGGCTTGTCCATGTCAGTATAGTGAATTATGCTCAAAATGGGTTGGTGAAGCTAAGGAGATACTCCACATGATCTCACCATGAGTCATCTAATATCATTTGCTTAATTTTTGTTGCTCTGCCAGAGTTGCTTTGTCGCCATATAGACCAATTTTGGCTAATCACCATGCTAGAAAGTGCCTCTTTAACTTTCACAAGTCGTTTCAAGACAATTGTGTTAGAGGCAAAGTGGGTCTTTGTAACCTATTAAAAATGCAAAATAAAATAATTAAAATTAAAAAACAAACTTTGAAAGAGAATTAGAATACACAATCAAATTATGAAAATGTAAAGTTTTATGCTACTTCACTTACCTTCAATAGCTCCAATTTTGAAAATGATCTGAAAATGCCTCGAGAAATGTGGTGGTTGGTGATGAACATTTGGATGTCCTCAACCTCTGCATACAATTATTTGATCCAATCAATTTTATTCCCAATCTTTTGTAGCATAAGATTGAGAGAGTGGACCGCATAAGGTGTCCAAAAGATATTTAAATATCGTTCCACAACCAACAAACCGATAGCTCTACAATTCTTTGCGTTGTTCGTTACTACTTGAACTACATTACAGGGACCCAACTTCCTCAATGGCTGCGATGAGAATATCAGCAATAAATTGGCCATCTTTCACCTGCCCCTCACAATCGACAACTTTCATAAACATTGCCCCTTTAGTGGACACTGCTATGGCATTGGCTGATTTTTTTCATCTTTCCACCCATTTGAAACAATGGATACACTTGTCTCAACCCACGAATCCCTTATGGGCTGCAATGCATCTTCAACGTTCTTGACCTCTTTTTCCAATAAGGAGCCACTCACCTCATAACTTGGGCCCTTGTACCCTTTTGGGGCTTCATTAGCATTTTTCAACATCTCTTTCCAATGTGGAGAGCAAACAACATTAAAAGACAATCCATTTGCATAAATACATCTTGCTACATGTTGGTTGACAATGTCTCAATTCTCATTTTGAAATGCACTTTCCAAAGGTCCCTTTGGTTTTTTGCTTGTAATGAGTTGTTCACTTTGAGGATGAGTAGTGGCAAAAAATGGATGGTTTTCTACCACAACATTGGGACTATAGGCAGGCTGCAATCCCTTTGATCTTTTTTATGAAGGGGTGACTTGATTTACGACCTACTTGTTCATCTGCTTGTTTTTGCTCCATAATATATCCTATCACTATCTCTGATGGCATACCTACATCATCCTTTCCAGGGCAAGGTTTGATGCCTTGTCCAGGTATTCCACACAAATGAGCTTTCACTCGATTATATGAACTAGAATATCTAACATCACAGCCATTACAAATCCAAACATAACCCCCACCACTTGGAACTTGTTGTATCATTTGAACGTATTTCCATAGAGGAGAATTTGCATCTGTTTTGAATTTAAATTGAGCTATGGAGCTAGAACTAGTTGCCATTGTGATTCCTATGGCAAAAAAATTTGTAAACAACACATTGAAAACAAAAACAAAAAATTGACAAAAAATAGATATACAAAACCTAGCTCTTTTGAATCTTTGATACATTCCTAGAAGAAAGGAAAAAAATATAGATAAACAAAGCAAAAAAAATGTTTCTTGTTTGTAAAACAAAAATGGAGGAATCTTTTTCAAAGAAGCTTACCTCTTTGCAAAAAATTCCTTTTGTGATCTTCTTGGCAACCAATAAACACTTGTAAATGTAGGAGTTAATGGCGACTCCAAACGTCCCTAGGAATATTTGCTAGACCAAAATATCTTCCACAAGAGAGAAAATGACAAGAGTAACTTGCTATGATAATAGATGCAAGATTATAAGATTGAATATGAAAATGTACATATGATGCCTTGTTTATAAAGGCAAGGTGAGAGATAGGATTAGACAAGATTGACGTGTATCTTAATCCTTGTACATTGAGACAACTAACTTGTCAAAAAAGTCAAAGAGATAAGATAGGATAAGAAATTATCTAGACAACTAAGACTTGTTGAAGATTATCTAGAACCTGAGTAAACTTAACATGTGAATAAGTCCCTTTGCTAGGAATTAGCTAGGTACAAGAAATTTCTTCACACCAACACCCCCTTTAAGTGCAATTTATGTAGTAGATTATTATGCAAAGGTGCAAAACATGAAAAAGATTATTATGGGTCCTGGCTACTAGGCCATGTTAGGTACTTATATACAATGTAATCTCTCACAAACGGAGAAAAGGAGAAAACCCAGCGGGGCAAAAATCCTCTCCAAAAGAGAGAAAAAATATAAACAAGGATGATGTATGGATGACTCAATGATACCCCCCAAGGACTACATCCATCATGTATATACAATCAATGACCCTGTAATGTCCCACCCCAACTTGTGTTTTTTGTTTTGTTTTTTTGATGTGATTGAAAGGTATTTTGCAATAGTTTTGTGATGGTTTGAGATGATAAATTAAGTGCAGAAAATAAAGTAACTTGCAGCAATGAAAACAACTTGGAAATTGCAATTTTCGGAATTACAATGAGTATAAAATTCCAGATTTCTATTTTGATTAGGAAAAAGGTTTTTTCTCACTTACAAAGGTGACCCAATTCGTAAAATATCATAACATATCTAAATCCAACAGACCCAGAAAATGTTGGAGTCTTTGACAAGGTGTTGTAGTCACAACCAGCAAGCTGGAACCTCCAAAAATGAACGCCACAACTAGGAATGACCTCTGTTGCTGATGAAACTGGAATTCAATGCAATAAGAACCCTAGGTGCTACCCCCAAGCCAAACAAACAATGATAAAACTCAACTGGAAGCTCCAAAAACCCAACGCCACACCCAGAATGGTATGGCCAGCTACAAGGATGGTACAACAAGCTAAAGATAATTCAAACAGAAAATAAACCCACAAATCTCTACTCCAATCAACCTCCACAAGACTGATATGCAATAACCTCTGCCAAAAAACTGAAATAAAACTTCACAACACCAACAAACTCCAGGCAAGGCATCCAACACAAAGAGATTGTAATCTAACTAGAATACCCTTTACTTCCTTGACAAGAAATGATGTGCCAACTCTCCTCAATGAGAGCAAACCAAAATGTGAGGTGGCTGGCCTGCAACCAAATAACAAGCTCAAGACTAAATATCTGACCCATTCTTTGCCAAGGAACACTCCCAAGAGTAACCATTCGTTTATTGCTCCAATCCTTATTTAAAATCTCTCTCCAATCCATTTATAGATGAACAATTGGAATCACAAAATGGCCGGTAAGGAAAGTAACAACACTATAAATTCTGAAATTTTGATCCTTACCCATCCAAGGATCATTCCTACCATTCCCAATAAGTTCTGTCAATCCTTGTTGATGATCCCAAATCACCACATCCTTGCATCCATCAAACATGAGGAAATGGAAGTATCTCAAAGTGCTAGCAACACAAAACCACTCTCCAACTCCTGAAGATCTCCAATGGATGTGAATAATACCTATCATAGGTGCAAGAAAATGTATAACAGCTCCTCCTAGGTTGCTGATATGAAACAGAACAACAACCTCAAGACTGAAAATTAGACCTATGTGGATGCAAATAATACCGCCAAGGTCATAGGATGATAGAGTATCAACCCTATGCCACTCTCTAATGATGAGGAGTTGATGCAACTCTCCTCCAAACTCCTGAACAACTACTGTCCTCCAAGAGTTATGTTAGAAATCCATGTCATGCTATACTAACTTGGTTTTCTTGTGTCTTGGACACACAAATAAGACCTCATGTTTGTCTCCCAAATGGATGCCAACAATAGAAGAAGACTTCTTACTATCATCCTCATGAGTAAGAGCTGCCAACTCAAGATTATGCAAAACCAAATATTGCTGTTCCAAAACAGAAAATCAGAACAGCCGTCATACCTTTCCATAGTGTCTTCATTCACCTCAAACATCTCCTTCCTCCTTGTTGCATCAAGTGCCGATCTAACACGAGTCTCTCAAGGGAAATCACCAGCCTTAAGACTGATCCTCTTGACTGTTATATCATGATGATACGAAGATAAGGGACTGTTGTCATACATCAGAAAATCAGTCCTTACCTCACACCCAAGTTTGATGTCTTCCTCAATCTCAATCATCTCTCTTTCCATGAGTGGATGGATATCAACAAGTGCTGGTCCTTGAGATGTCTCCAAGTGAAAATCAAGTGTACCATGTGTCACAAACTTTGTCCCATGGCTGCAAGCTGAATCTTCATGTGTATGTGTCTCTTCTACCTTCATGACTTCATCATAGGACCCTTCAATTCCTTCCTCCATGTTTCCACTTTTTGCCATCTTCATGTTGCATTGTTTTTCATTGGATGTGGCTGACATATAAGTCTGAGTTTCTGCTGTGTATGATGAAGAGTGTGCCATGCTAAACTCCACACAGCTTATCCCTCTCATCTTCCTTTCTTCTCAAGGCATCAAAGTATATCTCTCCAAGTGTGAAGAGATGATCTCTATCTGCAAGTAAGTGTAGGTAGTTTGATTTCACTACCACCAAGGCCTCCTTGAGTTCGTGCAAGTCTACAACAGATGGACCTCCCTCAAAACCATCATGATTCCTTGGAGCTTTCCAACACAAGCCTGCCACCATCTTATGAACATGATCAAAATGGGTTAGAGCTGCCACAACCATACCTTCATTTACCCTTATTGACCTTCCAAAGGATGTGACTTATGAGACCCAACACCTCCATGCAAAATTTTTGATTGGTTTTCATAATTCTGCACCTCCAAATCAGCTTCCTTCTTGGCCTCTTCTCCATTACATTTGTGTGTAAAAACTAGGGTATCATCATGCTATATCAAAGGGTTACCATCAAGGTAATCATGATCTTCCTTAATGACTGATCTAGAAAGTGTATGTACAACTATGACCTCCTTAACCACCAAGTGATCCTCCATATCTTGCAATGTCAAGTCAGTCTTATCCAAACCTCTTTGTTCACCACATACTGAAATTTCTGAATTACCATCATATGTATAAACAACATCCATCTCAAAGACACCCAAACCACAATTTGATTCCTTGCCAAGATGAGGTAAGGGTGATGAAGCAATGCTAGGCTCAATTAGAGGAATATCAGATGAACTCATACCTTCTTGTAGCTAATCTAACATGGTTGGTTTGACAATCTCCATAGCGGTATTTTCTTCAATTTTCATGTGCTCTTCATTTGTAGCTTCAATAGGTGACTCTTCTTCAATCTTGTAGTCATCTTGAAGTGTCATGTGCTCTTCACTTGTAGCTTCATCTCATGTAGAAAATTCATCCCATGTAGGATCCTCATTATACTTAGGTGCCAACACGCTTGGATCCCATGTGCTAAAGGGTTGGTTGCTTTGTTCAAAGAAAAAATGTTCATTGTGCTCCTCAAGAGTAGTCTTTATGAAAAAAACACTCTCCAACTCACAGGTACTGAAATCATCATAGTCATTCCCCTCCATAGGCTAAGAGGTTGTTATAGGGCTCTATCACACATTTCTCATATGTCAAGGCATCTTCTCCATCCAAATGTTTAGGTTTTGTAACAATCCTTGAATATGTCTTTTGAATGTCAGGGTCCTTCATTAGCATGGACAGTTCCTGCATGAACTCAAATATAGACTTATCTGTAGTCATCTTTTTAACTTTGCTTCTAACAACTGTCAAAGAGAGGCACAAAAATAGACATGCAGGTGCTGGTCACCAACATGCAAAATAGATGTGAACCATTGAAACTGATAAACACTACCAAAACTTTGACATGCAATTGAAGAACTGCCGCAAAGTTAGAACTCCAATAGGTTGGCAGGAAAACTAGCTCTGATACCATTGTAATGTCCCACCCCAACCTATGTTTTTTGTTTTGTTTTTCTGATGTGATTGAAAGGTATTTTGCAATAGTTTTGTGATGGTTTGAGATGATAAATTAAGTACAGAAAATAAAGTAACTTGCAGCAATGAAAACAACTCGAAGATTGCAATTTTTGGAATTACAATAAGCATAAAATTCCAAATTTCTATTTTGATCAAAAAATAGGTTTTTTCTCATTTACGAAGGTGACACAGTTCATAAATATCATAACATATATAAATCCAACATACCTAGAAAATGTTGAAGTCTTTAACAAGGTGCTGTAGTCACAACCAGCAAGCTGGAACCTCAAAAAATGGACGCCACAACCAGGAATGACCTCTGTTGTTGATGAAACTAGAATTCAATGCAATAAGACCCCCTGCGCCAACCCCAAGCAAACTCCACACAAGGCATCCAACACCAAGAGTTTGCAATCTAACCAGAATACCTGCAATTTTGTCTCTAAAGAGACTACACAAATTTGTTGAATCCAATTGTGAATGCACTATGAAATACCTGTGAGATATCTCCAACAAAAATTAGCCTGGGTAGATCTTTCACCACTGCAGCCAATCTTCTCCAAGAGGGTTTTCATCCTTAGGAAGGCTTAGATGAACCGAGTCCAATCTCCAGAACCACAAGGGTTTTCAGACAAAGAGATAATAAACTTCAACATTTCCAAATGAGCCCCTCAAATGCCTTTTTATACTTTTTCTGCCGAACTCTCCAAACACTTATATTTTAAAAATCACTTTTTAATTAAAACTCCAATTTAGCTCCAGAAATGACCTTTTAATTAAAATAATCATAATTTGACACGCAAAGTCCCTGTTTAATGCATCCATGATTTAAAACATTTCATCCCAGTTTCGATGAGCTATAACACTATGGTGCTTTTTAAATTTTTAATTAATATTTGTCGATCTTAGTAAAATAATTAAAATAAAGTCATTAATACACCCATTTTATGGAAATTGCCAGAATGCATCAGAATCGAAAGTTAATTGCATTGGAGTGATCCAAATGAAGAATAATGATAAATGAAGCCAATAGGTCACACCAGAAGTCGAAAATCACCTTGAAAAGTGGCATATGAGTCCTCCAGACCTCTTGAGCTCATTGGAATCATCAAATAACTCCTCTGATAACATTGACACACACCGAGAAGGGCAGTGGCAACTATAATGCAATAGAACCCAAAAATGGGGACATTACAAACCCTCTCATAAGAGAGAAAATGAGAGACAAGATATTCCCCCCACAATGTGTAATCTCTTGCAAAAATAGTGAGTGCTTGAGGACAAAACATGATCCGATGCCTACAAACAATGTTTCTTCCCTTGGGAAGAAGATAGGCCAAGTACAAATACAGGAATGCTTCCCATTCTGGATAGGAATTGTTAGGAAGAAGAATCCATATGTATGAAGATTGTGTCTTTGAAATCTGCTCATGTGTTGCCAAGTTCTTGGTAGATGAAGATGATCCCACAATCCAATTAGGTACATGCTCAATCACAACAAAAGGTTACAAATCTGGAACAAATGGAAACTGATCTTGAACTAACTCCAAAGACAAAGATGAAGTGATAACAACTGTGTCATGACTATCATCAAATAGGAGAGATAAACCCTCAAATTGGTCTTCCAAATATGAAATGTGAGACTCCACAAACAAAGATGCAATGTCTGATAAATAGGAATCCCAATCAAGAAGACAATTAGATACTTGTTGCAATGGATCACTGGAAGTTCTCAATGAATCATCAACAAAAGATGAATGTGTGATCTCAATTGGAGAAGTAGGAGTTGTAGAAGAAGTCTCCGGATCATCAAGACACTCAAGTTCTGCATCATATTTAAACTCCTCTAAGGTCTCATCATCAAAGGATAAATTGTCAACATCAAGTGAAATGAGGCAATCTAATGGAGGATCATCTGGAATGGAGGATTATGTGGATCTCCAAAAATCTCCCAAACTTAAGTCCAAACTGTGCATGGGCACGAGATTCTTGAAATTTGACGATAGGTCTCTTTGAAGATGCTTGCACTGAAACTAGAACCAATCAAGTCTATGATATGATCATTTTTATTACCCCAAACTGATTTCTTATATGTTATCTCTAGCTTAGGTATGAGTCCATAAAGATGAGGCAAAAGATTGAGCCACTTGCAATTTGTTATGATGACTTTTTTCCAAGACTCATAATTGTCCTTCGTCAGAATGATTACAAAAGGATGAGTTGCATAACCCATGATTACAATGATGATACACTTCCCAATGATAAAATCTGAGATCAATACATGAAACGAGGATAAAATGAAGTATAATGATCAAAACAACACCCTCCCAATTGTCAAAATATCCAAGTAATCTCTAGGATACCCACTGGACAAGAATTGAATTAACAATATACTCAAGACAAAAACAGGAAAAAGTGCATGGATGGCTAGATTGTAATATTCCCCCTTAATTTTTTTTGAATTTGATCACAATAAAACCAGCACAAAGCCACTAATTAGCGTTAGCTTCAATGATAACCAGCTTGAAAAGTAACCCTCACCAAGAATGCTCACCAAGATCCCAATGAGGGCCTGGTGATAGCATATGGTGCCGGGAATCGTTAGCAACTGGAAAGAATTACAAAGCTACTGTAGGCGGCTGGCCGATCATGAATGAAAGTAAATACAAGTAGGCGGATAACCGACCATGAATTCCGCTCTACCACTTATTTAGTGGGGGGAATATATTCCACTCTGCCACTTATTCAGTGGGGGTAAATTAACAAGTGCTGAAAGTAAATTATTAAACTCAACCACTTCGTAGTGGGAGTAAATACAAACTTATTTAATTTGCAGCAATAATAAAAAATAGCTGTTAGTACTACTAAACCAACTTTACAATAATGAGTTTCAGCTGCAAATAACAATAGATATGCTTCCAAAATCCATAGTGAGTTAGAGTAATAAACCTCTAACAATTACAATGCAATAATGATATAGAATTTGAGCTCAAACCAACAATATATCAAATTAGACAAGTCTGATTAGAAACAGCAAGAACAGAAAATCAGACCAGCAAGAGGAGAATTCACCGTTTTGATCACAACTTCGCCAAACGGAGCCCGATTGACGTGAAATTGAATGCTGGTGAATTCTTGAAGCGAGGTGTCCAATTTCCAGCAGCTAGAAACCTTCAAAATTCACACCAAATAGTGGCTCGATTTCCAATGCAGTCAAGGTGAGATGGTACGACCTCTAGGAAGAGTCGACCTTCTCCCAAAAATCCAAATCTCAATAATAAAATCTGCAAACTTGCAGAATTGGGCGCCCTCCATAGTAGCATAGCATGAGCTAGTACCCATAATGAAAATAAAATCAAAGGTGAAGCTATCAACAAAAGTTCGCTTCAGCCATTGACATCAGCAGTACCAACAGATTATAAACCAGCAATCTGCCTGTAATTAAAATCAGAAATTGAGCACTATCCACACTGCCGAGTGAAGCATGGTCTTCAATAAATTTTCTAGGAAGCCATAGTTTCAGGCCCAAAAAAAGGTGTGTTTGCTAAGCTTCCTCTTAGCCAAGTTCTGGATTCAGTCCAGTAGCATAAATTTACAATAATCTTCAAGCATGAGAATGAATGAGCAAGGCATCAATATGTAGGCACAAATGGGCGATTGAAGCAACCTGTAACTCCCAACAAGAAAACTCTTCAAATCCTCAAAAGGACGTCTACCTCAAAGCATTTTAAAAATATTTAAAAGTCTTCATAAACTCCTCAAGTTGTCCCACTTTGTTGAAGAAATAATTAAACATTAATGAGCTTAAATGAGGCGTCCCCCTTCATGACCCCATTTTAAAAACAACTTGAAGTTAAATGATTAGGCATGGGGTACAAACTCAAAATATAAAAATTGACTAAGTATGGAACTCAGTCCAAGGAGGTAGCCAAGAGCAACGCCCAAACTGCAATTGATAAACTGCTAAAAATAACAAACTAACAATAGCTGAGCTGAACCAAGTTGATGATGATGCCACTGCCACAAATGGACTTACTAAAAATAGCAAATGCAAAAAATAGTAAGTTCACTTCAACTCAACAGAAAGGCCAAACTGATCAGCCGCATTGCCCAAAATAGAAATGTGAATTGTAGATGATTGGGCTGTTGCTAGAATGATACTACTATAAATAGACTTACCAAAAATAGCAAATTACTATAAAATAGTAAGTTTGCAAAACTTCATCTGAACACCAACTGAGCAGTAATCATGACTTAATATAAATAGTAAGTGTCTAAAAAGGTTGTCAGAATCAGATGCATGTCACACCACCCTAGAGATCTTTGAAAACCTAGAAATACCTAGAAACCTTTCCTACATGCAAGGTATCAGCCAAAAATGCATGTTATTTTCTCAACATGCATGTTACCTCATCTTGAAGCTCTCCAAAAAGCTCCCCCTGACATGCATCAGAAACTCATACATGCAAACCTTCAAAATTGCATCTGAAAGTGGAACCTTAATTTCCATTTTTGCTTAGTCTACGAATTTTTGGAAAATAGGCTAAAACAAAATGAAGAATGTAGGGCTAAATTGGGGACATTACATAGAGCTCCTCAATACCTTTCCAACACCGCAAGAATTGCGAAAATCAAAGATTGTGGAAAAAAGTTATGAGCTTGGGAGCCAAAAAAAGATCCGACTTCAATTAGCAATTATTATGATCAAGCAACAAAATTCGGAAAAATAACTTGCACTACTGGAAAATTGAAAGAACTAGCTTTCTGACAATATCTTGTTTGAGAAAAATGGCCTGCTAGATTGCAAGTTATAGCGATTTGAAAAAAATAAGCCCTATTAGGGCATTTAGGGGAAAAATACACTCTTGGGGTTAAAAAAGGTGGTCCCCCATATGATCATGGGCATTTATAATGGTTTTTAAAAGATTGCCACCTAGCGGCGACAGTGCCGTTGGGGCAGATGGAGCAGGGGTGGTGGGTTGAGGTCACATCTCCCAGGGGATTAAACCCTCCCGTGGTTATATAACCACAAGCCAAAGCTCGTGGAACCAACGCCCAACAAACCGAATAAAATAGTCGGTCAATTAAAATTTTAAATTGCCGCTTTTAAAACACAATTTTTTTGATAAAAAACCTTATTGAAATTTTGTACCATGCACGATGACCAAGTATGCAAAAGGGATAGATGCTAATGCTAGGTGATGCAGACATAGTACTACGTAGAGAATATTCTGTTTTGATGTTGATTCTAGTGAATATTTTGCTCGATACTGCAGACACCTATGTAGACCGTATGGTATAGTCATCCTAAACTTGCATGACTAGAAAATGACAATTTTTTTGCAAAAAAAACCTTTGATGCCCCCAGACAAAAGTGCCTATTTTTTGAGATTTGACGATTGATCTTTAGGTTTATGGGCCTTCCAGACATCATGGTAGGGTCAAATTTGGTCCAAAGTGCACCAAAAATTCAACTACCCTCTTGATTTGGTAACTGTGACCCTCAACTTGAAACCCTTGTAGAATAGGCAAAACATAACGAAATCTGATGAAACGAAAGACAAACCTAACTTTTTTTGATGCCCTAGATTCAATTGTGAGGTCCTTGAAGCCTCAAAATGCACCCAGCAAAATCTTCAAGCCAAGATAAATCCCTTTGATCTGGGAAGGAATCTGCAACACTGGAGCTCTGATACCATGTAGGAGTTAATGGTGACTCCCAACACCCCAATAACAGTTGCTAGACCAAAATATCTTCCACAAGAGAGAAAATAGCAAGGATAGCTTTCTATGATAATAGATGCAAGTTTACAAGATTTTAATTTTTTTAAATCCGATTTTTTCTCGATTTTTCAAAAAAATCTTTATACTTTTGGTTTGCCGATTTTTTCCCCAAACGATTTTTGCTGCTATGATATAAATAGACCATCACATTGCTATAATTCTAATTACTAACTAAGCCTTAAATGCCTATACCAACACAAAAGTAGAAACATCCTGAGAGTAGATAAGTGAAAATGAATAACACAATATATATTAAAATTATAAAAGGAAATATTATCGTTCTAATATTTTTATAATTACAATTATCATGAAATAATATTGTAATTATAAATATATAAATATTAACAATTTAAATGATAAAAAAAATAAATATTAAAGGTACAAGAATATAAAACAAAATTATAATTAATATTATAATATACAATATTGTAAATATAAATATTGACAAAGTTAAATAATAAAATAAATATTGAATTAATAATTTATATGATAAATTAATTGAAATAAAATAAAATAAAATAAAAGACAATAAAATAAAATATAATATCAAATGAGCAATCCCTAAATAAACTAAATCAAGCAAACATTGGAAGAACTGGTTTGTGAAAGACACGACCCTCAACAAGCAGATGCACTAAGAGCTCATACGTGGGTATTTAAAGAAGAGATACTCTCAAATAAGAGGGCATGGGAGGAGAAAACAGAAGATAACTGTCCAGATAGAATGAACATTGCAGAAGTTAGAAAGGCATGTTCGATTCACCAAGATCTTAGATCGCTCCAATGGAAGAAATATACAGGTTTCATATTTTATGTAGCAGGGCCAATTTGGAGGTATTCAGTCATTGCATCAAAAGAAATGCACAAGCGTGAACGGATTAAGATTAGGAATTTCTGATGGATATTTGTGAGTAAAGTAGCTGCTGGGAAAGAGGGGTGATGAACCATCGATGGAACTTGGAGACTTTATATTCGGTAGCCTTGTAAGAGCCAACGACCAGGACGAAGGAGGGATGCATCACTCATTAATGATCATATGTCAGGAGATGAATATTCTCGGATTCATCTGTAGATCACCGCCGATACCATGCGCCTCTATTCAGTACCAAATTGATTTCCTTCATGACCTTTCAGACATTGGTAGAAGTATGTGGATCAGTCAATGCTAATCCTAGCAACTAATTATCTATCATGCCAATCATGAACTCTCCAAGTAAGCAGTTGAGTAATTTAATCAATGTCTAATGATTATCGCCAAGACAAGAGTTATGAATGCCAATTATATTTGGAAATTTCAAGCAATTGGTCGAACTACATAGTTGGAAAACTCGCCCCAACAAAAAACTCGCCAAGGGAAAAATTGGAGAGTTTTTTAAAACTCGGCAAAAACTCGGAAAAAACTCGGCAAAAAACTCGGGAAATGAAAAAATTGCTTAATTTTCATTAAAAACACATTTTTTTTGCAAAATTCAATGACAAGATGAATCCAATGAATCCATAAATGAGTACAAAAGTGTTTTCTATTAATTTTGATTGACATTAATGTAAATTGATTACAAAATCGCATTCTCATGCGGAATCCCGATGGCTAAAAGCCTGAAAGTTTGATACATGAAAATAGTAAAACTAGAACTAGAAGCAAATACTAAACAACAACTAAATACAACATGCTAGGCTTTCCTCTTCCCTAGTCTAGCAACAGCTAGGGAAGAAGGGGTGGGTCCTCTAGTCCTGCCACGTGTGCGTGGTGCTAGTGGTGGTGGCTGCGGTGCTACTGCTGCTGGCTCTGGCTCTGGCTCTGGCTCTGGCTGGATCTCATCCAACCCTACATCTCCAACTCCTGATGCACCCACATCCTCCATTGCCTCTCTCTCAAAGTCAAGGATTTCATCTGCGCTAAACAATGGAGGCTGCTCCTCTCGCCCTGTCCAATCACTATAAGGATCTATCTCATCTAAGTCAATAGGATCCTGTGATTTTTCTTCAACTCTCTTTATGCGCAACCGAAGGTTGTATTGCACAAAGACCAAGTCATTGAGGCGCTTTTGTGTTAACTTGTTCCTCTTTTTCGTGTGAATGGACTCGAACAAGCTCCAATTGCGCTCACAATTGGATGCACTACAAGGCTGACATAGAATACGGAGGGCAATTTTTTGTAGATTTGGGGTTTTTCCACCCCAATTTTTCCACCAAACATCTGCAAAAAACAAAAACAAAATTGAAGAGTTAGAAAACAAAGTCAAAGACTCAAAAGTCAAAAGTCAAAACACATTTTATCAAATTCTAAGATGCATGTGAAATAAACTTAAAATTTAAAGACTCTGAATTTTATACCTGGTGGCAAAGTGGTTCTTCCTCTAACAGCCAGCTCCGAAGAAAAGAGATTACCAGTTGCCTCCCTGTATATATCCATCTCCTTGACGATGAGGTCTCTCACTGCAACCTCGGGTTCCATCCTCTGAATGCATGTTGTGAGCCCCTCCATAACCTCTCCATTAGGATCAGAGAAGCTCTCTGAGAAGAGATAAGAAGGGTTGAGGAAGTACCCTGCTGCATGGATGGGTTGGTGGAGTTGATTGTTCCACCTCCTATCAACAATCTCCCATATGGGATCAAATTTGAGGCTGTCCCCCTTGTAATAACTTTTGATGGCCTCCTTGGCCCTATCCATGGCCTCATAAATGTATCCCATTGGGTTTTCATCCCCATCTACCAAGCGGAGGACTCTAACCAAGGGCTCGACACCTAGATTAAAAATACAAAAAGATCAAAGTTAGAAATTTATAATGAAAGGCTTAAAGTTAAATTAAAAAATATATATTTATATTCAACTTGAGATTAAAATTAAAATCAAAGTTTTGAAGTTACCCTCACGATCTTTGTAGCTTTTTGTGCAAACAAGGGGTCGAAGACTATTGCAGAAATTCTATCTCCTTTGGCCTTCTTTGAATATGAGGAGTCATTCCATGCTTGACTCACGAACATTTGTTTTAGAGAGCCCAAAGAATCCAAAATGCTTTGCAATGTTAGGAAAATTGTTGCAAACCTTGTGGCACCTGATCTCACCAACTCCTTCCCTTGCGTATGCTCTCTCATCAAATTAAGAACCCAAGGGTGATTGTAGATATATTTTGTGATGCTCCTTGGATCATCTACAATCGGTGCCACCCAAACAAGTTTGCCTATGTCCTCCAAAAGAAGGTCAAGGCAATGAGCCGCACAAGGTGACCAAAAGAGTGATGGATGTCTACTCTCAAGCATCCTTCCAGCTGCCACATACGCTGCTGCATTATCTGTGATGACTTGCACCACATTAGCAATCCCCACCTCCATCACAACTTCCTCCAACAACGTACACAATGTATCTGCAGTTTTTATCCTGTTGGAAGCATCCACCGACTTCCAAAACACTTCACCTTTGGAAGCAACCAAAAAATTAAGGATGGTGCGGTTTCTGAAATATTCCGAGCCAATTTTTTCGATTTTCAATTATCAGATTACAACATTACAATCAAAGTACCCATTAAGGTTAAAAGATAAACCCAAACGTATTGAAACAACTCTAACCAGTATGGCGCTGATGATGGCGAGCATTGGTCAGAGGATCTAAAACAAACTGCTTAAGCTGTAACTCTAACCAAGAATGGCGCCGACGATGGCGAGCATATGGTCAGAGGATCTTCTACTCTAATTGCTGAAAGGGAACTCGACACCAAGTATGTGCTACCCAATCCAGAATGGAGTGAGGGGCGACCATATGGCGGAGTGTTACAAAGTACAATGCTTGAAAGAAATGCTGAAAGTTGAAATTACTCAACACCCAAAATGTGCTTGCTAACCCAGAGTGGGAAAGTAGCTACCATAGGGCGGAGATGTAACTATTACAATAACTTCAAATGAAAGTGAGCATTACAATCAGATTTGAACAAGACTGAAATTTACTGCCAGTACTACTGTCAGTTTACAAAATGATGTTCATTCGCCTGCTGGTAGCATAGGAATTTGAGAGCTTAACATTACATCAAAAGATCTCTTCTTAGAATGGTTAGAAGAGCCAAAACAATAAACCTTCCAATGTTCAAAATACAAATTCTGTTTTTCCACAAATCTGCACTTTTAAATTAAAAACCAGCAACCTAGGAATTCACTCATATGCTCATATCTCTCTCATTTCTCACCCAAATGATCTCAAATCTGATGCAATAGACCCTAAAAATGATGGCACCTAACTTAGTAATAAGAAATGGCATCTAAAAATGGCTAATAATTAATGACACGGATCCCGAGGCACTCTAGAAAGTGCGCCCTACAAGGAATGACGGATTTGCATTATAAAATCATAAGCTTCGTATTAAAATCTGCAAATATTCATGAAGGGTCGCTTCCAACAGAGAAAACCAATGAGACAATACCCAGAACGACTCTTTGTGTATTTTATGACTTATGATTAAAAACATCAATCTGCTACAATGAATGTGCAACTCCAGAAAACCACTAATATGCATAAAACTGATTTACATATCCTCACAAAGACTAAAATGCAGAAATCTCACAATAAAACATTCAAACTACACTATCTCACCACTAGTCGCTATCTTTCAAGCGAGAAGCAATGCCCAAGCTAGGAGGCCTTCATTCCTCGAAGCAATCCCAAAGCCAATCCGGCAGCATAACATTCCTGTAGATAAAAGATGATGAAATGATGCTCAAGTCTCCTTTTTATAAGTTTCGGTTGACTTCACGAAACCCTAAAATCCAACTCAATGACAAAACCCTAGCTCTTTCTTCAAGATGGCGTCCTTTTCCCTTTTAGCTCAATATTCATATTTTAATTAAAATCAACACCTTGATAAATGCGCCCATATTAACTTGCTTTGACTTTGGAAAATTCATCAAAAATTAAATATATCCTTAATGATGGCGCCACCCTTCAAGTCCACCCTTTAAAATAACATTAAGTCATTTGACTAGGCCAAAGTGATAAAATAACATTTAAATTATAATGTTATTTTTTAAGTGAAATGAGCTCATCTCTCCAAAACTGCATTTTGAAGCCCAAAACTGAATACGCCACTTGAGTCAACTGAAGGGGAAAGTCAACTGCCTGAGACCAACCTGTTTACTGCCAAAAATAGAATTTACTAAAAATAGTAAATTCCTGGAAATGCTCAGAAAGCCGAGATGAACATACCACTGCGAAGCTCTCTGAAAACCCAGAAAGAATCCGCTATTGAATCCACTAACTCTGAGCAAGGACATCCTTAAAAATAGGAAACCCTAATTTTACCTTCCGACTAGCCTACGGGTCTCCGGAATAGGCCAACGGTCATCTGAGAAGATCATGCTCGAGAAGGGGACATTACAATCCGCCCTTCCCAAAATTGCTTGTCCTCAAGCAATACCACCATAACTCTGGAAATTCTACAACTAACCCATACGCAAACAAGTATGATCCCTGGTTCCCAAGTGCATCTCAGGAAGGACCCACCATGCCGATGCTGCACCACTCTGATCACATCATTGAAAATATCATGCCAATGCTGCACTGACTCCCCTTGTAACTCCAACGTGTTACCATTTATGATACTCAAACTGAAAGATCTTAAAGACCATAGATGACTGAGATTAACATCAAGTAACGTCTCAAGTCCCTGATGCCCAAGGTCAACAATATCAACCATACCATTGTCAACCACAATTCTAGGCAAGAAGAAAGATAGGCTACACCAATCAAAATCAATCTCCTCAGCATACCTCCACATGGTAACAAATGAAACCATGACTGCAAAAGTGACATTTTCAACTCTTCTTGCAAGGAGGAAAGCTTTCCTTTGCAAGAACTCAACAAACTCAAACTCATGCTTCCACATGAATTCCCTATGCCTCCGTTGATTTATCATGGCACAACTAAGAAGTCTGAAAAAGTTTCTCACACTTCCAACCCCAAGAGTCTCAGAACGCAGAATCAAAGCATTGAACAGGATCTCAGCAGTAGGAATCTCGAAATGCCAAGCCAAGTCGAGCGATGGTCTGCTGCTCCAATTATTTGTACATGAATATGTACCAAGAAACCCATTAGAATGAGTATGGTTTATTTCCAAATGCTGATTGTGCTCAGCCCACACCACTAATTCTCTCATGTGAAACCATAAATTGCCCATCGAAAGAGATTGGAAGGTTTGAAATTGAATGAACCAGCAACCCAACCAGACTGAAATGGTCAACTTGAAATCTGATTTTATGAAAATCAGCATCCAAGGAGATAGATAGCTGCTGCAAAACTGAAAATCAGCACTCAAAATATCATGTCTGCTCGTATCTACCGCTGAGGATAGACCCATTGAAGATCCCATCACAGCCAAGTACCAATCCTTGTTCAACTTTTCTCTCCAAGACTCCCATTGATCATTGGGAGTGAACTTCAAATGACTGATGAAGAAGGTAACAACATCCCAAGGACAGTGAGTTTGAGGCTCATCACTCCAACAGACCTTCTTGACACATATCAAAAGCGAGCTGATACCATGGCCCCACATCATAAGTAAAGAAGAGTCATTCCGCAAATGGAGAATTACTTTTACTAGAATGCTTTGGGAAATACGTTCTATTTGCATCATCGCACCCTGAAACTCCAAGGAGTACTCAACAGATTTGAATTCGTTGAGAAAGTCAAATTCAAAATCATGAGAGAAGAATTGCTGGAAGGATTCAATGGATCCTTCATCGAACTCCCTTATGAAGTTAGTTACTCTTAGAGAATATGGTGTAAGCATGAAGCCCGACAGGAACTCTTCATCAAAGTGCCACTCATCCCTTTGTTGCCAATCAAATTTAGTGACTTCCTTCCACCAAGCTTCTGGATTTTCCACTTCCTGAAGAATGGGGAGACTAGGAGCATGTCAGAACCCTGGTGGTTCTCTGATTCAAACCCTAATTGTCTTTTGAAGGTTTTTGCAAATTTTCGATTTTTTTGTGTTTTTGAAGTTTTTCACAGGCAAAATGAAAATTGCGATTTCTCTAGAAATTGATAAAAAATTCATAAAAAATTCATACAAGCTTAAAATGCATAGAATTTGTTCAGAATGGATAGGCGTTCCTTTATTTCATCTTTTTCAGAACATACAATATAGAAATCTGAACATGTAAAGCAATACTGAAGACTTTATTTAAAAACCTGGTATCTTAATAATGGCGGCTGCTGTAGCTGATAATGGTACGGCCAGAAATTGATGAAGGATCTTCCAGCTCGAATCCCAATGCAAAGTGTCCAGTAAACCAAGCGCCTCAATGTAGAATCACCAGAGACAGATGAATAATGGCGTTTCCTCAGAAGATGTGAAAGTACGGCCTGAAAAGTACAGAAGTACGGCCTGCTGCAGCAATAAGAAAAAGTACGGCCTCCTTGGGATTTGTGCCAGAACACTGAAAACTAATCTCTGCTCCAGTCGCCTATGTCTGCTGATGATTTCCTCTGAAAACCTCTGCCAAAATGGATGAATAAGCACAATCTGTGATCTCTGTGTGAAATCACCAAGTGCAAGCTTCAGCTGGTATTTCACAGCCTCAGTCTGCCTGATCTCTGAAGAGTTTTCGTTCTCCAGAAACGATCGTCTGCCAGAAACCCTAGGGTTTGCAAACTCCAAAGCTCAGATGTAAGAAGACAAAATTGAATAATAAACATGATAGTTCGATTTTGCCTGTTGAAAGGTATATATTGCCTTGAAGGAAAAATTCGACCCAAATCTCCATTTTAATAAATCATTTAAATTAATGATTTAATTTGCGCTTTTGACTTAGGAAAAATAATCAATTATTGGCGCCCCCTTTTTAATGAATATAAATACTCATTAAGTCACCTTTTAATAATATATTATAAAGTATAATTAAATACTTTATAATTAAGCCAAATAATTAAATATTTAAATATTTCAATAAAGTGACTTTAATATAAAGTCAAATTATTAAATATTTAATAACTCCTTAATTACTCCTTATTTCTCCGTCAAATCAACCAATTGCTGAACTGGGTCGATTCTGAGCTGAATGGCTGAACCAGGTGCCCTGCCCGAAATAGCAGCTTCCGCCTGACCTAACTTTCTAAAAATAGAAAGTTTCCTGAAAATGCTCACTGGAAGATTCTCTGAAGGCCCAACCTGATACAAGCATTTGGAGCTACCAAACACTGAGCAACGGCTCCAGATGATCCTCTGCACACTCCTGTCAGCCTACGAGGATCGAAATGATAGGCTAACCTTGTCACCAGCTGTGCTGACTAGGATGGGGACATGACAGTCCGCCCTCCCTGAAATTGCTTGTCCTCAAGCAATCTCAACTCTGGATGCTGTAAGATCTCCTCTGACTCCCATGTAGCATCCTCAACTGGCAAATCTCTCCACTTGACCAGATATTCCCTGATCACACGCCTCCGTAGGTGTCTCTCTCTCATCTCGAGGATAGTCTCAGGTACTAGTATCAATTTCCCTTCGTCATCAAGGGGTGGCAAAACTGGAGAAGGTATAACATGCTGACCCAATGCCTTTTTCAGGCGAGAAACGTGAAATACATTATGGACCTTGCTATCAGCTGGCAAGTCCAACTCATAAGCAACCTCGCCCACTCGTCTGACAACACGAAATGGACCATAATAGCGAGGTTTTAGTTTCTCTGCCCCACTCTTCCGCAGAGTAGACTGACGATACGGCTGCAACATGAGGTACACCATATCACCCACCTCAAAACTACGCTCAACCCTCTTCTGATCAGCATACTGCTTATGCTGATTCTGTGCCTGCTGGATATTGTCTCGGAGAGACCTCAAGATGTCCTGCTGACTCTGCATCATATCCCCTGCACTCGGCACTCTGCTATCGCTCAAAATCAAATCCAGAAGATTGGGCGCCTCATACCCGTACAAAGCCATGAAGGGGGTCATCTGTATCGTCATATGGTGAGTCGAGTTATAACAATACTCGCACAAATAAATCCACCTCACCCAAGCTCTCTGCTGACCAGCTATATAATTGCGCAAATAACCTTCCACCCACTTATTGACAATCTCTGTCTGTCCATCGGTCTGCGGATGGTAGCTGGTACTCGGTGTCAGCTCGGTCCCACAAAGCCTGAACAACTCCTGCCAAAAGTTGCTCATGAACCGGCTGTCTCTATCGCTGACTATCGTCCGAGGCAATCCATGCAACCGGAAAACCTCTCTGAAGAACAACTCTGCAGTCTGCGATGCTGTGAAAGTAGTCGTAATCGGGAAAAAATGGGCGTATTTAGTCAACCGATCGACCACTACATAGATGCAATCTTTACCCTGGGCTTTCGGCAAACCCGTGATAAAGTCCATAGATAAACACTCCCACTTCCTGTCAGGTATCGGAAGTGGCTGGAGTAATCCAGCAGGATAAGTGTGCTCCTGCTTGTTCTGTTGGCACACAGAACACTCACGGACATACTGCAATACATCAGTTTTCAGCCCTTTCCAAGTAAACCGTTCTCGAACCATTTTGTAAGTCTTGTAGTATCCAGGATGGCCCGCCATAGGAAGGTCGTGAAAGGCTCTCAAAACTGTAGTCCGTACCTCAGAGTCAGGAACCAAAAGAATCCGCCCCTTGTAAATGATCAAGTCATCTACAACAGTATACCTGTCGTCCTGCTCTGTCCTGTCAATGATGCTAGAAGCCCATGGGTTCTTAGCATACTCAGCAATAATCCGATGCCTCCAATCCTCTGTGATCTGTGCTAAGGCATTCAACTGGGGTCTGCGAGACAAGGCGTCGCCTACTATATTCTGCTTCCCCTTAATGAAAGTAATATCGAAGTCATATGATGCAGTTTCTGACCCATTTTTGCTGCCTCTCATTCAAGTCTCGCTGTCCAAGGAAATGTTTTAGGCTGTTATGATCTGTGCGAACACTGAATTTGCTGCCTACCAGGTACTGCCTAAACTTAGCAATGCATGCATAATGGCTAACATCTCCTTGTCATAAATACTGTAAAATCTCTCAGGACCCCGAGTTTCTGCTCTCAAAATGCAATCGGATGACGCTCCTGCATCAAAACGGCACCAATGCCCTCTCCTGAAGCATCACAGAATAAATCAAATGACTTTGAAAAGTCAGGCAATGCTAGCACCGGGATGAAGTCATGATCACCTTGAACCTATCAAAGCACTCCTGCGCCTGTGGTGACCAAAGAAAAGCCCCCTTCTTCGTCAAGTCAGTAAGGGGTGCGGCGTGACGTGAGAACCCGCTAACAAATCTCCTGTAGAATGCACACAACCCAATGAAGCCTCTGAGCTGCGTAAGGTTCTCAGGTACCGGCCAGTCAACAATAGCTCGGACCTTTTCAGGGTCCATACTCACTCCCTTGGCACTGATGATGTGCCCCAGATATAACAACTCCTCCATGCCAAGCTCGCACTTGGATTCCTTAGCATAGAAAGACTCATCTGCTAAGATACCCAAGATCTGTGTCCAAATGAGCCAGATGCTCATCCCATGACCTGCTATAAACCAAAATGTCGTCGAAGAAGACTAACACAAATCTCCTCAACCGAAGCACTAAAACCCCCTGTTCATAGTCTGAAAGGTGCAGGTGCATTGGTTAACCCGAAGGGCATAACCAAGAACTCGAAGTGACCGCAATGACACCGGAAAGCGGTTTTCTCAATATCCTGCTCCCTCATCTGTTTCTGATGGTACCCTGATCTCAAATCAATCTTCGTAAAGAAGACTGCTCCATGCAACTCATCTATCAGCTCATCAATACGTGGAATAGGGTACCTGTTCTTGATGGTTCTTTTGTTGAGCTGCCTGTAATCGATGCACATCCGAAGTGATCCATCCTTCTTCTTCACCAATACAACCGATGAAGCAAAAGGGGATTTGCTAGGTCTGATATGACCCATAGCTAACAACTCATTAATGGTCTTCTCTATCTCATCCTTGAGTCGTTTCGGATGTCGGTAGGGAGTGATCATCACGGCCTTTGCGCCCTCCTCCAACTCAATAATGTGCTTCGTACCCCTGTTTGGAGGTCTACCAGGTGGAATATCACTAAACACTTGGGAGTGTTTAGTCCTCAAAATCTGTATGTCAGGGTGGTACTCACCCTTCTGCGGCTCCTGCTGGGCTGGCATCAACATGCACTCGGCCGCCCAGTCAACCATATCATGACGAATGAGCCTCTCCATCCGCCTGAATGAAACCATCCTAAGATTACTGTCCCGTATTGCCTTGATGACATGTGGTCTTCCGTCAACCTTGAATTTCATCTCCATATCCCGTAGGTTGAGCGTGAACGCACCCAAATTATGTAACCATGCCATCCCTAATACCACATCTGTATCACCCATATTAACAACATAAAAGACGTCTTGAAGCCTTTAACACTGCGCAGGCGAGTTTTTTGCACGGACTCGCGAGTTTTTGGCGAGTACTTGCCATTAAAAACTCGCGAGTTTTTCCAAAAACTCAAAAAATCTCGTTTTTCAGGTTTGGTGAATTAACTCTGCAAAAACTCGTTTTTAAAAAAAACTCGCGAGTTTTTTAAGACTCGCCGAGTTCTCTGCGAGTATGCCAACTATGGGATTCAACTACACATTCGGAAGAGTACTAGACGAGCCCTGGTATTATTCCATATAATTATAGTAATATTCTATCTAGTCGTAGAAGTCTTCGGGTCTGTAAGGGCCACGATCAGTCGGAGGGACAAAAGACCATCAAATCCATTATCGGGAATTAAATCCATTCAGGGATTGAATTATATTCTCAAGGAGCTAACAGATTGTGTCAAGAAAATGTGAAGATATATGACTTTGTACATGTTTTGGATGAAGTTATACAACGGTAGCATAAGATATGGACCTTTTGGCTGAGTTGGAGGATGGACATCCCATGTTGGCATTGACACTCAAAAAGAATGAGGAATATATGAAATCGCAGCTTGGTGATTTACCTTCGTTGTGAAAAGCCTCAGAGATTATGGCTAGAGATCATCATTAGTGCCGAGGGAATATATGAAAATGACATCTTCTGACTTTTGGCAGATGATGGTATGCCTTATCATAATAGGGGAATAGCTAAGGGGAATTAAATATATATAATATAACAGACGTAGTACTCTTGGAGCCTCGAGCAGAAGGTAGGGATTCGTATATGTTGAGTAGCGAATTTTTTAGTTGACATATACATATATACTGATATGATAATCCAGCCACTATCAGCCTTTGAAAGGATTCTTAATAGGATTGAGGAATTAACAATGAATCATTGATTCTGAATCTATTGACTATCTAATCTAGCAGGCTAAAAAAAAAACTTTAAAATAAACCTAAAAAGGAGCAGGCACAGATCTGAATTTGAAGATTGTTCCCTTGAATTATCAAAGTGATGGAGGGATTAAGTCAAACCAGGAGCGAGATTTAGGACCATCACAAAGGGGACATTTCATTTCCCCAAACGATTTTTGCTGCTATGATATAAATAGACCATGACATGCAATGATATAAATAGACCATGACATTGCTATAATTCTAATTATTGACTAAGCCTTAAATGCCTATACGAACACAAAAGTAGAAACCACACCAAAATTGGTACCAAATCCATAGCTGATGTAGACACTACGATTTTGTCATTCCCTAGTGCTTTGTCCTTGCATCATGAGGCAAAGACATCCATTGCTCATTAGCCCTTGAAGGAACTCTAGTGCCTAATATTTTCACCAATTAAATTTGTAGAATCTAAGGCCCTACCACATTCTCAAGTCCTACAAACTTGATGCCTTTGCAAACTTTTTCTCTCTGCAGAGCCCTCATGGTTTTTACCATTCTCTAACACTGATATCATGAAACCATTGAAAATGTCTAGTGTTCCTTTGTGATAGGACATTGCCATAGTTTCAACACTAAATTGATATCATACATAAGGCATCCAACTCTCAAATATGCTCCATTACAACCAAGATCCTTCAATTCAAGAGACAAATATCAATGTCCTCCAAACCCATAAACAACATTTTGTTACACTCTCGACCTATAGACTCAAGCGCAACATCCTCATTAGGTCTGTCCATCTCACATCCAAATAAGAGGAACATTTCTTCTTGACCTCCACATCACACTCATCACCTTTAAGGTTGAGAAAAAAAACAAATTTAAAGGATTCTCTAATCCTTATTGTTCTTGTTGTGTGCAACCTGTTGTGACCTTTTCACACATCACCCCATTCCAAATGGGGACCCCCTAATTTTTGCTCCATTCTGGTTTTTTTTGGCTTTGGTTCTCTCTCTCTCTCTCTCTCTCTCTCTGTGTCTCTTTTTGCTGTTTGCTTTCCGGGGATGTGCCTACCTATTGAGCTTGAATGTGAAATTTTGGCTAAGCCTGAGAATTAGGGTTTGTAATTTTCTGGTCAATTTGAAGTCAAATGGAGTGAGTAAATTGGAATATGAGTTTTACGTTGCAGTCAGTATGCTTCCAGTAGGTTCCCAGCTAAATTTCATCGAATTCCGACGACTTACTATTTTTAGTAAGTGTTCAATTTAGGGCGTTCTCTCAGCACTACTGAAGTTCTCTCAGTCACATTGCATCCATAACATATGAAGCTGCTCGTCTGAAAAATTTGAGCCAGAACTGACAAATTTCTATTTTTAGCAAATGTCACCTTCAGGAGCGGATTTTAGGGTTTATATGCAAAGTTTTTCAGTGCATGTCTGGAGATTCTTTCTGGGTTTTCTGAGACCTATGTGATGATATAACATGCGAAATGAGACGATGACTTTCAGTATTCAGCCTTCAGAGGCTATTTTTAGGGTTTGCATGTTGAAATTTTCTTCACATATCTGAACATTCCTTGTGGGTTTTTCGAGGGCTTCACAGTGGTATAACATGCAAACCAGGATCAGGTATTTTTCAGGAGCCGTCTTCAGAGGCTATTTTTAGGGTTTGCATGCAGGGCTTTTTAGCGCATGTTAGGTTATTCTTTATGGGTTTTTCAAGAGCTACGCAGTGATGTGACATGCAAGGCAAGATGATCACTTTTCAGAGACTTACTATTTTTAGCAGGTCCATTCCGGAAACTACCCAACACATCAGTATCCCAAACAGAGCAAAGTGCAACAAAACAGAGTCAAACGAAGGTCATTTGATCGACATGCAAGACAGATTAGGGTTTCCAGCTTCGAGACCCAAAATGAGGGGTAAAATGCCAAAATTTTCGAAAACCGGTGTATCCCACTGCGATCAATATCTTTCAAGCTATCCATCGGTAAAATTTGAAGGCAATCGGAGCACTTACTATTTATAGTAAGCCACTTCTGAAACAGGCTATAAATAGTAAGTCAGCTTGAGGCGCTAGTGTGAACGGGCAAGTCTACTGATGAGGGTCACGACATTCAAATTTCAAGTCAAATGGAGTTGGGGAAGTCATGAAACTGAGCAGTTACTATAAATAGTAAAACACCTTCAGAAACATACTATAAATGGAAAGTCAGCTTGAGACGGCAGTGTGAACAACTTAATTAGGTCATGAGGATCTCGTGCTTAAAATTTCATATGAATCCAAGTTTCAGAAAGGTGAAAATCAAAAGACTTACTAAATATAGTAAATCAAGAGCGAGCAAGCTGAAAAATCTTCCAAGTCTGAAGTTTGTCCTGCTCACCCCCTCAAATGCACCCAAGATGACTGGCAGAAGGTTGAAAATTGTCTAAGGCAAAGTCTGTCTTACTTGACCCCTAAAATGCGCCCTCATCAAGCCAAGGTGATGAAAAATGTTTAAGTCTGGAGTTAAGTCCAATAGGATCCCTAAAATGCGCCCTCATCTTAGTTGGTGGTGAGAAAGTTTCTAAGGCATGAAGTTTATCCTCCTCCTACCCCTAAATGCGCCCAAGTAAAGGTGGCTAAATGTTAATCCTCCTTGGGGTCCAAAATGTGCCCATGCTAGAGTGGGGTCAAGGCAAGTCAAAAGGCGTTGGATGTCAAACTTCCTTCACCATACCTCAAATGCGCCTTCAAGAAAAGACAAAAGGCGTGGCATTAATTCCTCCCAGGCATGTGAAATGCGCCCATCTCTAAGGTGAGGTTATGACTTATGCTAGGCGTTGGAAGTTAAATCCCTCACCACATGCCAAATGCGCCCAAATGAGCTAGGAAAAGGACAAAAAAGGTTGACTTTCTCCTTGACCCTTTGAATGCGCCCAAGTGAAATGGAGTAAAAGTTGTTAAGTGAAGTTAATTCCACCTCTACCCCCTAAATGCGCCCATCTTTGGAAGTATGTTGAAAAGTGGTTAAGTGTTGGAAGCTAAATCCTTCACCATAGGCAAAATGCGCCATGATTGGAGAATGAATGGAAAGAAATTTTCTAAGGCAAAATCCAAATTCCTCCTTGATGCCTAAATGCGCCCATCTCTGGAAGTATGTTGAAAAGTGGTTAAGTGTTGGGAGCTAAGTCCTTCACCACAGGCAAAATGCGCCATGATTGGAGAATGAATGGAAATAAATTTTCTAAGGCAAAATCCAAATTCCTCCTTGATGCCTAAATGCACCCATCTCTGGAAGTATGTTGAAAAGTGGTTAAGTGTTGGGAGCTAAATCCTTCACCACAGGCAAAATGCGCCATGATTGGAGAATGAATGGAAAGAAATTTTCTAAGGCAAAATTCAAATTCCTCCTTGATGCCTAAATGCGCCCATGCTAATGATATTATTTTAAATTTTTCTAAGGCATGAAATTCTACCTCTAGGAAAATACGCCTAAGTTTGATGAAGGTGATGAAATTTTCTTGAAGCATGAACAAAATTGGCAGTTGATGAGTCAGAATACTCTAGCTTCATGAGGATGATAAAAAATTTGTTAAGACAGAGCAAGAAAATACGCCCAGATATGAAGGATGAGAATAAAGTTGAATGAAAAAAATATTTTTCTAAGGTTAAAATTCAAAAAAATTAAATGTACCCCTTCATTTGTAGACCCATGGATTTGATGCTTTTTGAAGGGAATTTCTTTCTGGGTACTGGACGTCTTCAACGAGAAATTGATTTTAAAGTCTTCCACAACTTGCCAAGAATTTTGAGATGAAGATTTTTCATGGACACCTGATTAATGAATTTCCTAAGGGAGAAATTTAAAAATTTTCTAAGGCAGGAAGAATAAAAGATGTTGAAATAAAATGTCTTCGCTGATGAATTTGAAGTTGATTGCCTAGGTGAATTTGATCAAATTCTTCGTGAAAATAATCTTCTTGAGCCAGACATGAATAAAATCAAAGGTGTCAGAACCTCAGCTGGTGGAATAAATTTCTTAAGAGGATGCAGTTGAAATTAAAAATGCTAAGTACGCCTTGACCAGTGACGTGAATCTTTTGGAAATTCTAGATGGTCAAATATTCCATACGCCGGATGCTAAGTGTTGCAACTGCCTGAGGAGGGAAATTCGAATACTGGCTAAAGATAGCTTCTTCTAGAAATCGACTTGGCTATATGAACTGTGAAGTTATTTTATTTTCTCCATCAAGTTGGCAAGTTCGATTTGAGCTCTGAAGTGAAAGAAGATTGCAGTGCAAGTGAATAGCTAAGTGCTGAAAGTTCGAAGTTGGCTCTGAGTACGAAGTAAATTTGAGGCTGGGAAGTTGCTGAAGTGAAGTTGACCGATTTTCTCTAAGTTCTGAAGTTGCTGAAGCTAGCTTGAAAAACTTTCTAAGTACTGAAAGTTTGAAGTTGCTAAAGGAGAAGTTGAGGTTTGAAGTTAGAATTGCGTGCTGAAGCTCCTCATTTTTCAAAAGTCAACTGGCAGCCCCAATGTGATTTTATTTTTCTAAGTTAAATTGCTGATGAATATTTGTCGTTTTTGCAGAATGGCTGAAGTAAGAGCAACTGGTAGAGAAAACAATGCTGAATCCAGCAAGGCAAATGCGTCCAGACAGGCAATGATCAAGAAGTTGAGCAAGTCATTCCTGCCGGAGTCAAAATTCTCTTCGAAGCTGAGCAAGTTGATTGATACAAATTTGGGCTTTTTCAACATGGAGGGTTTCAAAAGTCGAATGATGGGAGTTGGAAGCCATCGTCCTTCGATCATATCTCACAATATTGTTAGAAGTGGACTATATGCAGCTACTGGTTTTCCGCCAACAATTCAGTGTCCAGAGCTAATTATGGAGTGTGCTAACTGCTACGACCCTGATCACAGGTCTATTGTCTCACCTAATGGTAGATTGTTCACCAACCTCACGCCTGCAGCTATCGGCAAAGCATTTGGGATTCCTTCACATGAGAAAATGATTTACAAGACGAGGGAACGTGCTGAGCGAATGTATGCCTCAACATTCGAGAGATGTGCTGATATGATCAACGCTCGCTGGATGAACAAGCCCAAGCCCTCTCGCACGAAGTTGCCGAAGCAGATAATATCAGATGATTTGAAGCAGGAGTATTGTGACCTAATTATGATGCTCAACAGAGTTGGAGGCTGTCCCCAGGCATTTATCTTTGAGCCATGGATGTTCTATTATATCAACCTCGTATTGGAAGGGAAAGAACATATCAACTGTGCAGTGATGATTAGTGACAGTTTGCATAAGCAGCTTCGGAGTTTGAGGAGGACGAAGACATTTTACATGGAATCATATATCGTCTACATGTTGGCTCGTATGACGAAGTACAGGGGAATTTCATACAAGGAGCCAATCGGATGTGACTCTCATCAGTTTAAAATTCATGAGGCTTGTCCACAGCTGCACCTGACAAGCACGTCCCATTACAAGAGGGTCAACGATGCCTTCACTATGCACTTAACGAGATCACTTTAGCAAAGAACCCATCACAGGATCTCGAAGGAAGCTCAAGAATTAATAAAAAGGTATGGGTGCTGGTTTATTCAGTTTCTGAAATTTACTTATATCAAGCTACAAGGGTTCTTTTCATATCCGTACAGATTGCCCAAGTACCCAACAAACAAGATTTTGATGTTAGAAATATCTAGGCAACTCATTGCCTATGATAAGATTCAAAAGAAAAAGAAGGGAGGACTTGACTTCCCGATCATTATGGGAAATTTAGACGAAGTGTGTCCTTCACTACAGGCAGTGTAATGTCCCCGTTTCAGCTGACATTGTTTGTTGAGGAGTGAGCCTATCATTCTGATCCTCGTAGGCTGATAGTGGTGTGTAGAGGATCATTCGAGGCAGTTACCCGGCGTTCAGGAGCATCTTTCTTTCAGTTGATTCAGGTTGGGCCTTCGCAGAATCCTTCAGAGTGGTTTTTTAGAGACTTTCTATTTTTAGAAAGTCGGACAGGCAGAAGCTGCTATTTTGGGCAGGGCACCTGGTTCAGCTATTTAGCTCAGAGTCGACCCAGTTCGTCAGTTTGGCAGTCAGACGGAGAAATATTGGAGTATTTAATGGTTTAATGAATAATTGATATTTTTGACTTTATATTAAAGTCACTTTATTAATTATTTAAATATTTAATTAAAAGGGCGTGTTATAAAGTATTTATTATACTTTATAATAAAGTGAGTTATTTGATATAATGAATATTTATTATTCATTAATGAGGCGCCAATTAATTATTATTATTTCTCCTAAGTCTTAAGAGCGAATTTAATCATTGAAATTAAATGATTATTAAAAGGAGGATTTGGGTCGAAATTTTATGAGGAGCTATATATTCACAGTGAAGACAAATCGAACCATTATGATATGTTATTCAAATTTGTCTTCTATTTTGCTCTGAGCATTGGAGTTTGCAAAACCTAGGGTTTCGGCAGACGAATCGATTTTGGAGAACGATACCTCTTCAGAATCTGGCATACTGAGATTATGCAATACCAGTTGAAGATTGTCTACTTGGTAGCTTCATTCAGAAGTTGCAGTTGATCATATTGAATCGATTTCAGGAAGGAGATCTAGAGTTATTTCACCAGTTAACAGGGGCGACCTATCAGAGATTACTTTCACAGAGATCTGGCATCTTTATTTGGGCCGTACTATATTCTTTGTTGCTGCTGCTGTACAGGCCGTACAAATATATACCTTCAAGGCCGTACCTCTCTTTCAGGAAGAAACGCCTTCACCTTTCAGTCTCTGGCGGAGGGTTTCAGTGCGCTTTGGATATCTGGAGCCTTTGCAACGCTTTCAGAGGCCAGAGTGTCATTTACTCATTCAGCCGTACCATTCTATTTGTATTTTGGCGCCTGCAAGAAGAAAATCAGGTTCCTTCGTAATAAATTAGTATTTCATTCATATGTTAAATTTTGTTATTGTAAATGCTCTGGAAATGCAATAAAATGATGTGCCTATGAATTCTGAGCAAGATCTACGCCTATTTCATGTTCTATGATTTATTTTGAATTTTTAAGCAATATTAGAGTAAATCGCAGCTCCTTGTATTTTCTCAAAAACCTATCAAAAACACAAAAAAAACAGAAAACTTGCAAAAATCAATATTCACAGTTGGGGTTTCGGGGTTGAGAATCACCTAGATTCTTACAGGCAGCCCGGGAAGCTGAGAATGAGCTTCAGTTTTTCCACTTTTCTTATCACACCAGCAGGCAGCATTATGATCCCCACAACAATATTAGATGGATACTGTCAGAAGAGTTCATGCACAAAGCAAATATTGAGGATTACTGGGCTGGTGCGTTTGATGAAGCTAAAGTTAGGAAAAGGATGTTCTCGAGGCTACTGTTGAGCATGATTAGGGAGTGTGAGATTATTCTCGTACCAAACCAGGTGGACGAGGGCATGAATGTTCTTCATCCAGATTATGAGGCAGTGAGAGACACGCCACTTCCGCTCCCAGATTGGTCAGAGCCGGAGATTGCAGATTTGGACACACTTTGTATACTAGTTCTGACATTCACCAGGGGATGGGTTGAAAGGCATGTGAGTCGGCTTAAGAGTAGGTCAATTCCCTTGACTTACAATTTGATGGGAGATCATAGGACGCCAACTGCCACCAGGAAGAAACAAGTTGCTCGAGCTCCAGAGTCTCGAAGGAAAGAGCCAGTTCAGCCGGAGCCTTCGAGAATTGTGGTAGTCACCTACGCCATTGGAGACACGTTCTCCAAGCATACAGGAGGTTTCACTATTTGCTGATAAGAGAAATGTATTGAATCAGGAGCAGGAATTACATGAGGCAAATCAGCCACCACGAAGAGTCTGTTGGCCAGAGTGTCAACGCACCTACTAGAGATAATCAACACGAGGAAGATGAGGAAACTGCTACTGATACACACTTCCAGTGTGAGCTTGAGGCTGCTCTAGAGGATGATATAGTTACAGGACAGGAGGCCCAAGTTTCAGGAGATACTTAGCCCATAGAAGCCAATGAGCTTCGCCAGGATGAAGTTAGAGAAGAAGTTCGCGAGGAAGAAGCAAGGGATGAGCAGCCATTTGTTATACAATAGGTAGTACTTGATTGGCTCAGGGATAGGATGAGGAGGAGCCCCAGTGAGGAGGCTGACCCAGCAGTGGAGATGGAAGAGTTTTTGAGTAGGATCAGTGCACCTCGAACAAAGAAGAGAGCTAGGAAATTTTCGAAAATTTCAATAGATGAGGATGGCTCTTGCACCCTTCACGTGGCTGTGCCAAGGGCCCAGTGTGATCGAGATGAGGCTGTGCCAGAAAATTGTATGATCACCACCTTGGAGTTCGGTCGCCCCACAGGAGCACAGATAATCGAGGAGTGTGATAGCTCCTATCAGGCGCTCAAGGATATATTGCTCAAGACTGAAGGCAAGTACAAGAAATTGAAGAAAGAGCACAAGACTTTGATAGGCTACGTGCAACATTTGTCTCGTCCTTGTGGGCAGGAGAATCCAGCGATTGAGCTCCTAGCTGAGTTGTCTAGAGAATCAATTAGCAGCCTGGAGGATTTGAGAAAGATGGCACAGGAGGCAGATAAGTGCGTGGCTAGCGTTCGTGCTGAGATGAAAAAGTTTATGGAAGATCTTGCTCATGCTTATCAGCAGGCTTCCAGCATTATGGCACGAATGGAGGCAGTTGATCACAACTGGGGTGATGCTCATATCTATTAGAGCAAGGTTATTCAGCGTCTGGAGGCCTTGATGCATAGTCCCTTGCAGATGTTGATTGATGGATGAGTGATTTAGGAGGGTGATAGGTACAATTTTATCGGCTGGTACTCTTCAGTTGTCACGGGCCGAGGGTTCTTTGATGCAGCACAGGCGGATTCAGCTAGAGTCAGGAAGGCTATGATGAACATTATTGATGGAGTCTTGAACACCTTAGAGGCTATCTTTGCTGGGAGGCTGAATTCCGATGAGGTGATTGCTGATAGTTTGAGGAGTAGGCTGCCACCTTTCTTTCCGGAGGTGAATACTTTTGTCCAGAATGACTTTGAGAACACCTCGACTTTCTCCAGTATTATTTAGAACACTTAGGATGCATTAGTTGCTTGGAGAAAGTCTTGTACGCAGCATGGGCAGGCAGTCACAGTGTTGGAGTTCCAGCTTGATCACATTCCGCCGATCTCAATTCAGGAGGTTGAGGCTGTGCTCGCCAGATTCATTGATTTTGCAGCGAAAGAGAAGAACAAAAATGCC
Source organism: Sequoia sempervirens (assembly GCA_007258455.2). Lineage (NCBI taxonomy): Eukaryota > Viridiplantae > Streptophyta > Pinopsida > Cupressales > Cupressaceae > Sequoia > Sequoia sempervirens. Next base: position 64,182 of record VDFB02212898.1, on the reverse strand, counting down.
CTTCTGGATGATGACCTTCTGGAAGACTGATAGTGGGCATTAATTGCCTTTGCTATTTTGGTAGTGAGTGGGAATCTTTTGATTCATTTATTGTACCACTCCCCATCCTGGCATTTTTTAGGGTTAGGGCGGATGTGGCTTAATCTGAGCCTCCCATTTGATTGTAATTTGAGCCGTCCATTGGATTGGGCCAGCTATATAAAGGGGCATCCCCCCTCATTTGAAAATCATTAGACATTAGACAGTAGAGAGGAGACATTCTGTTAGAGCAGAGAGATAGTTAGCTTAGTTTGTTAGCATAGCATAGTTTGGAGGAGAAGGAAAGTTTTCCTTTGAGAACTTTGCAAGAGATTGTTGTGAAAACTATCGTAATAAAAAGAAGCTTTCATTAATGGTGAATTCGTCTTTGTTATGAGCAGCTAGCGAGATTTCTTCACCCCTTCTACTTCAAGTAGCTTAGATCAGAGTAATTTTTCATTTTCATGCAAGTAGATGTTGATCGTGGATTGTGGTATTTATCAAGGCAGCTTCATTTTAATCCATACCACTAGCAGCTTGCTGACGGCAAGTTTTCCTTGTGTGGTCAATTGGAAAACTTTACAAGCTTAACTTCGGTTATGATTCACGTCTTGGCATGCATCGTCTTGATGGTGTCTTTATGTTAAATTGTGAATTTAACATTCGTTGCTGCTCCCTTGAAGATTGCACCGACTTTGTGCGAGTTGTCCAACGTGAGGCGAAGCAGAGTCTGGTTTCTGTTGAGATTGATCCCACATCTGTTTGCCTACGGAATGGGATTCTACTCTTACGTACCACTGGCAAACTGGTAATGTGCAGAACATAGGATAAAACAATAAACTGAAAGATATCATATTTGAACTCTAGAAACTTTATTCATTCTCAGAAATATCATGTACAAAAGAGTATCAGCAGTGATTGACAATAAACATCGGCACCAAAAACTATCTCCCGACTATCCCAATCCGACTACATATAACGCTCGGCGGTGGTTAGATAACCAACCGACACGACGCTTCATAACAACATTAACATTAACATTAATCCGAACATGATTTCCCGAAAGTACATGACATTATTATTCTTTACTAATCTATAGTTTTATTAACAATTGGCCAACTATGACCACGGCCGACTACGACCGACAACAAAGTAAAGATATACGACTAACAACATCCTCTTTAGTATAGAATTTAGATCTTCTAAAACCCTGCACTCATTTCAATTTAGTACATTTCTGGTTAGTTTTAGGAAACACGCACCTCATTGCCAAATCATTCGCATCACTCATGAAAATCCCCTTCCAATCATTAACCTGCTGCCAGCTGCAAACATTCTGAACAATTGTGTAAGTCCCCTTGTGAAAACAACAAATCACAATGAATCGACTGAGGGTATTCCATTGCATTATCAGAACCTTGGAGTTGAATGTACGATCTTTCTTGCAATCTTAGCGTAGGAAACACTTTGATCAAGAGAGAATGGAGTAGCCTTCGGATTACTTTGTTCTGCTGATTGGTGCGGTCACAAAAATCACATCAACACAACCCATTTGCCCCCAAAACCTCTTTTACAACCTTTAGTAAATCCTTCGACCTACAATTAAATATACTCGTCAACTTGTAATCTGAGTCACGCCCTAGATGGTTTCGGTCCCTTCCAACATGGGGACTTGTCATAGCTCGTAACTAAATCTCAAGGAAAATGATACTCCAACCAACACAAATAGAAACTAACCAAGCCCAAGCAACATAATGACCTTCTAACACCTCCTCCACTATAAAGACCACTGCTTGTCGTATTGCTTGCTTGTAAGGACCCCTTCTAGGAGACATCCCGATTTTTACCTAAGTGACTATTTCGTGACACAAAATTGTTTAACGAATAGACTTCTATAAGGTTCTCTTCAGACTATTGCCCGCTATTTGGCCTAAGGATGCAAATTATAAATCTTTATGATTGATTTGTATAAGGTATTTAGGCTTACATCTCAACATATTAATCATTTTATAAATATATGTAATAATCTGTTCCTTATACGGATTATGAATATTTATTCTTTGTGGGAAGTATATATGAATATGAGATAACATTATATCAATCTTACATCAGTATAGAATATCTCATAAATCGATATATCATTATATATATTTTATACATCTATATGTATCAATATAACCTTACACTTATATAGTTTATCATCTATCATATATAAACCATATATATATATATATATATATATATATATATATATATATATATATATATATGTATATTTATATCTATATATTTATATTCATATAGATTACTTCATATATCATATATGTTACTCTATATATATATAATATATATAACTATTATATATCACTTTATATATCATTGATCATATATATTATCATATATTTCTTTACATATATCTGAGCAGATATATTATCATTTGTTACTTTATATGTATCTGATCATATATAGTATCTTGTTCCCTTTAATCTTTCCGCCCCACCTATTCTTCTCTCTACTCAGAAATATAAGTATCTCTTTACTCATCTAAAACTGATCTATTTCTATATATAAGTAATGACCTCACCTTATCAAAGTCTTATCCCTTCATTTTAATTTATTCTATTCCTTCCTTTCTTCAGCCGTGGTGGCACTATCATAAATTCCTTTTTATTTCTCTCTTCCATCACTTCTCCTTGTTGGACTATTCCCTTATGTATCTTCCATACCCGGAAGTGCGACTTTTCATGCTGCCTCTTCAATGAGTTGCATCTCATTCCTATCAACCAGCGCTGGATTAAACACATCCCTTTATTTATTCGTTGGTCAATGCCCCCCTTTAATGTTGGTTAATATCTTATTGCATGCTGGGAGTCATTGATTATATGCTTGAGTCGTTGCTTTTGGTAATCGAATAGTCTCATTATTATTTAATTGAATGATATTGATAATCATCTCTTGAATCGATTTGTATATATACGAGTTTCACTATTATTTCTCTTATTTTATATTTGTTTATTTATCATTCTTCTATGATTTCTTAGGAAATGACATTTGTTAGCTTAGAATATAGGTTATCATACATATATTTATTAGTTTATTATATTTGTATGATTTCCATGTATGAGTATTATAACCAGATTTAAATGTTTATTCTATAGGAGATAGATAGAGGTTAAAACTAAATATAATAATATTATAATTATAATTGCGATATTACTTGTATTTATATTTATACATTGTAATGATTATACTCTATATTTTAGTATTTGTATTATTAATATATATTTTATTTATTCAGTCGTATTTCCATGCTTAGTTATCTTTATATTTTGGTGTTCTATTTCGGGGACATGACAATGCTACTTAATGATGACAAGAAAGGTGATGCAGGAGCATCCAACTTCATTGGCAATCCTTATCAACCAAAAACATTTCCTAGTTTAGTTTATGTTTGTTTCTTGTTTTTTCTTGCAAGAGCTGATAGCCAAATTGCAAATAATATCTGTACGTTAAGGGCCAAGCGATGACATCATCCTGAAGAAGAGCTTGATGAAGAGCCAAAAGGGTATCCATAGTTCAAGTTTGGGGAAGATTTGATGAAAATGGAGCAAGTTATGGAGTCGAGTTTTTAGCTTGCATCCGAACTTTGTTGAACTTCTGGCTTTGTTCGAATCCCCTTTGAATCCCCAAAATTCCTTTTGGGCGTTGAATCTCCACCTAGAATTATCTTCTAAGGCATTGTAGAACTCTAGTAGGTATGCGAATGGCGGAAGTTTTACGAGTTCCTAGAAATATCCCTATCCTTGTCAATTTCCCGTAGGTTCCTTTGTCCTTTGTTTTCCCTCAATTCCATCTTAAAGGCAGCTCTGCAAAACATTTCTATGATATCGGATATTATCCGATTACACCCCGAATTCCTGCAACATCCTAAACCCCTTCGAATCCCTGCAAGAGCCATAAAGATCTCGATTCCCTGCATGCGTTGTAAAGGTGAAACTTCCTATACAAAAGAGACATATTTGGTTTCCCCACGAATCCTTGCAACGTCCTATTAACCCTTGTTTCCCCACAATATGTTTATGGGTCTTGTTTACATGCCTAACCTAAGAAAGGTGATCTATGCGGACTATGATGGACCATCCTGTACCCCCACGGGTTCTTGCAATGTCCTAAAGGACCTTATTTTCCTGCCTAGCCGAAGGAGGACAAATATTTTGGGCGGCAATCAAGGCATTTGAAACCCCTTCGAGTTCCCACAACATCTTGATGGCTATGGTTTCTCTGTAGAAAGAACAACAAAACTTTTTGTGCTATGTGGACCCCCTTAGATCCTCGCAACTTTGGGACCCCCTCAAAATTTCATAATCACGCCAAAAACATGAATTTCTCTCTGCTAAATGCCAAAATGATGGTTGTAATGACCTTGCATGTGTATCTCTAGAGCCAATGAGTGATTGACATGTGTCCTTTCATGCTATGGCATGGAGAAGTCGAGCCAAATCCTTCATGCATGCTATTTAAGTGGATTTCTATTCATTTGGAGGGAGTTTTTAGGAGTCTTCGAGAGAAGATGTAAATTTGTTGTGCAAAGTTAGGAGATTTTGATGAGCAAAAGCTAGAGGGAGCTTGTTGGGTAGATTTAGGTGAAGTTGTAAGGCTTGAGAGCCAAGGCCAATGAAGGGATTGTGCTAGAACATATTCTTGCACATGAATATAGGGTTTTGAATTTTGTTGTGAATGTGATATTTTCTGAACTATGTGTTTTGCTTGCATGGCTAGGCAATTTGGTAAGACCCCTTGGTCATGATTGCATAAAGTGGCATTAGAGCAGGTTGTTCACTATCGTCCAATAGAGGTAAAGCTAGGTAGAAGGGCACAAAGTTCCTCTGAGAGAAAGTTAGTAGAGGAAGTGTTAAGAGGTGCATCTTCTAGAATTTATGTTGGGTAGAGGGTAGGTGTGTAAGGGTTTAGTTGTATGTGTGAGAGAAACCTATAATTGCAAAGGGCATAAGCTCTAAATGTTATATGTTACAGCTGTAAATGGTTGTATGTAGATCGTAGAAGTTGAAATTGTGGAGGAAGTGGTTGCATGGAGAAGAGTTTAGAAGCATGAATAAAGGCTCATTGGAAGAGGTTAGGCATAGTAGTTGTCTCAAGGAAACCTTAGAAGATTTGTTGCAAAAGAGGAGTAACTATAGAGGGTAGAAAAGGGGGCAAAAGAAGCTGAAAAGGTATGTTCGTTTTAAGAAGTTTTATTGAAATGTTGTGAGAGATTTGTTGCAGAATTGCATAGGGTTTATACCATAGAAGTTAGAGGTTGTTGCAAATGGAATCTTGTAACTGCAAGGGTGTGAGTCTTAGAGAGGATTTGTAGAAGACTGTAGAAGTGTGAAGATCTATGTTGCAGGTAGAGTCCTATAACTGCAGAGGGTTGATACCCTAGAAGTGGAAAAGATTCTTGCAAGTGAAACTTATGACTGCAGAGGGACATGTGAGTCTCTAACGGAATTTGTGGAATTGGAGCCAAGATGTCTTTGAGAAAGAGGATGAGAGGGGTCATTGGAAGACCTGTAAGATTTTTATTTTGGGAAGAACAATTAGATAAGAGGTATGAGAAATTTGTTATTGAAGAATTGCAGAAAATCCAAGCTAGATTAGAGGTATTGGAGATTGACTAATATAGAGAAATTGAAATAGATAAGAAAAAAATTGAAGAGAGGTTATGTATAGGTGGCATGGTGGCAGGTAATGGAGTGGATGTTGAAGAGCATAAAAAAATGATAGATTGCTATCCTGAAGATGGAGAAGAATTGGGTATCTCTCATGAAACAGAGAGATTTGAAAAGAAGAAAATCCTCTTGAAAGAGGATGATGCAAGAAGAAGTGAAGAAAAGAAATGATATAGCCCTCAGATAGAAGGGGCATTGGAAGAAAGACATATGGGAGCAGTTTACATAGTTGTAGATGAAAGAATATGAGAAAAGGAAAGAAGCAAGAGAGGAAAAGAAGAGAAATGGAAGAGAGAATGGTCATTGTGGACCTGTTGATGTGTTTTTCGTGACTGCACCAACACAAAATAAAGTTACCAACATCGACTCTATCCTCTCTTGAACAAAATCTCCTGCATGCTAGGATTGCTAGAAAGATCATGCATTCAACTCCAAGGTTCCTTCATGTAGTGGATAGTCTCAGTTGGGTCGATGTGATTTGCTGGTATTTGAAGGGGACTTACAAAATTGTTCAACAACAGAGAAAGGAATTCGAATGCTCGAAAGGTTTGTCTATAAAGCTCTTGTTTCCTAAACTAACCAGAAAGTACTGAATTGAAATGGTTGCAGGGATAAGAAGGCTCTAATCTACTCTAAGGCGTGGGACATGGCGATCAATTCTTGCAGACTTCAACCTCGCTTTGCTTTGCCTCGCTTTGGATAGCTTCCACAAAACCGGTGCAATCTTCAGAGGAGTAACCAAAAGTATTTAGATCATAATTCAATTCAACACGAAGACACCATCACAACGACACATACCAACATGTGAATCACAATCAAAGTTAAGTCCGCAATGTTCTAGTTGACCACACAAGGCGAATTCACCATCAACGAACACACTAGTGCTATGGATAGACGAAGCTTGCTCGAATCAAACACCACATTCCATTACTATCATCTACTTGTATGAAACAAAATCTATTTACTTTACTTTAAAAATCCTACTTGAAGTAGAAGGACGAAGAAACCTCGCTAGCTACTCACAACAAAAGACAAAATCATCATCAATGAAAACTCTTTTTATTGAGAGAGTGTTCACAACAATTTCTTACAAAGTTTTCAAAGGAAAAACTTTCCTTCTCCAAACTATGCTATGCTATCAAGCTATGCTAAGCTAAGTTGCCTCTCTAATGCTCTCTATGCCTAATCTAATGAGGTACAAATGAGGGGGGATGCCCCTTTTATAGCTGGCCAAGTCCAATGGATGGCTCAAATTACAATCCAATGGATGGCCCAGATCGAGCCACATAATCCCTAACCCTAAAAATTGTCACCAAGAAGAGTGGAGTAATAAATGAACAATTAATGTCCACCATCTTCTAGAAGATTCCTGTCTGGAAACGTGTTCGCACTGTTCTTGTTCTTCTTCTTGACTGCAAACTCTATGAATTTGGCCAACATAGCTTCAACTTCTTCCTGAGTCTTGAGGGCATTTCAGTGTTTGAGGAGGATCTTTAACGCTTGGTACTTCATCTTTTCTTTCATCCCGATCTTGAAGGATTTTCCAGTCTTGGACTTGATCATTTTGTTCTTGCCACCTGCCTCACTTGAGTTGGGTGTATATCGTGTCTTTGAGGAGAAATTTCAACACTTAGCCATATCTCCCCATGGAGGATCTTGAAACATGTAACTTTATCTCCCTAGCATTGTCATGGAGTATTTGGTCCATTACCTCGAGCCATCATGCCTTGGTCCCGGTGTTCATCCTGCAAAACAAACAAAAGAAGAGCATCAAAACGCTTTATAGTATAAATTCATTCCACTTACCTAATCCTGGCGTTTTGATTTCCAAGGTCTGATTGGCTTCATTCATCATTTTATCCAGCAGACTTTGCCTTCTTTACAACCTTTCATCATGGGCAGATTTGATGGGCTCTGCAAATTTCTTCATCTTGATGGTGCAATTGGGATGGTGGTGTTTCATTTCTCCCTTAGAAAACTTCTCACCTTGATGTCTCTTCCTTGAATGCATGCACTTTCATTTTCAAACACTTAGAAGAATTTCTTGACATCTCCAGTTGACAGGGCGCATTTGGGGATCTGGGCTTTCAATTTTCCAGACTTAGAAAATTTCTTATAGCCACCTTCTTTCAAGGGCGCATTTAGCCTCTTGTACTTCCATTTTATTGCCTTACAAATTTTTTTAAACCAACCTCTTGGCACTTGGGCCCATTTCACCCCTTCTAGTTTCATTTTTCATGACTTAGCCAAATCTCCATCAACTCATCTTTCATTCTCTCTCAAGGGCGCATTTGGGGATGGGAGCTTTCAACTTCAAACACTTAGAAAATTTCTCTACCTCCCCCTTCAAGCTAGGCGCATTTGAGGTGTTGTGCTTTTAGTTTCAATGCCTTAGACAAATTTTAAGGTATCTCTCCAGACTAAGGCGCATTTAGCACCTTGAGCTTTCAATTCTCATCACTTAGAAAAATTTCAACCTCCTCTCCAAGTCAAGGCGCATTCAGGGACATCTACTTTCAATTTTCAAGACTTAGAAAATTTTTAAGCTCTTCTTCTCAACTTGGGCGCATTTCACTAGGGGAGGTGGAATTTTGTGCCTTAGAAAAAATAAATTTCAACGTCCTCCATAGCTAGGTGACTTGGGCGCATATGAGGGGTTGAGCAGGAACTTGTAACGCCTGAGACACCTTCTTTTATCCTCCTTATGTGGTGGGTGCATTTGAACAGGGGAGGTGGAATTTTGTATGCCTTAGAAATATTTTCATCCTCCCTTACTGAGCATGGGCGCATTTGGAAGGGTCAAGATGAATTCTTCATACTTAGAAAATTTTATCAACCCCAACCTCTTGAGGGCACATTTGGAGGGGTAGGGAGGAATTTCAAGACTTAGAAAATTTGAAGCCACCGCCTCTACTTCCAACATGGGCGCACCTAGGCTAGGTAATAGGAATTTCTACTACGCCTTAGACAATTTCCATGCTCCATCCTAGCAAGGGCGCATTTCACTAGGTCTGCAGGAATTTTCATACTTAGGCGTTTTTTCATCCTTCAGCCAGCTTCACCTTGGGCGCATTTGGCAGGGGGAGGGGGGAATTTCTTCAGATTTAGGCGTTTTTTCATGCTTCCTCACCTGCCTTGCTTTCTCTGGTTTACTATTTTTAGTAAGCCCCCTGGTTCTCATACTTTTGTAGCTTGGATTGATTTGAAATTTACACCACAGGATCCTCATGATCTAATTGACCTGTTCACACTGCCATCTTGTGTCGACCTGCTATTTATAGCTTGTCTCTGGAGGCAACTTACTATTTATAGTAACTGCTTGATTTCAGGACTTCTGCAACTTTGCTTGATGTGAAATTTGTTCCATGGGGTCCTCGTGGGTTGATTGACTTGTTCACATTGGTGCCTCGCGCTGACTCGCTATTTATAGCCTGTTTCAGAAGTGACTTACTATAAATAGTAAGTGCTCAGATTGCCTTCAAATTTTACCAGTAGAATCCTTGAAAGATATTGATTGCAATGGGATACATCAGTTTTCGGAGATTTTGGCGTTTGACCCTTCATTTTGGGTCCCGAAGCTGTGTTGATGTGGGTTTTGTGACCTCACCAACCAGGTAGAACAAAGTTTCCAAATGGATACCCTATTCTCTCTTGAACAAAGTATTCGGCGTGCTAAGATTGCGAGTGAGATCACGCCTTCAACTCCAAGGTTCTTTAAATGCGAATAGGCTCAGTTTGGTTGATGTGTGTATGCTGTGTACTCACGAGGGGACTTACGTAGTTGTTCAAAATGAGTGTAGTAACGACCAATTTGTGCTTTGAAGGGGATTTTGCGCGAATGATTTGGATTTAGCGTGCAAGTTTCCTAAAACTAACCAAGATTATGCGGAATTGAATGGTTGCAGAGATTTCTAAAATCTAACTTCTAATCTAAATGCAAATGGGTGTTACGCTCAACCTAAATGAATTTCGACAAACATTGTTTAGCCTCCTGTTGGACAGCATCAACAAAGTGCAATCTTCAAAGGATGAAAATGATGTTCAAATCAGGATTCAATAGTGCAACTACCATCACAACGATGCATAACTACCTATGAACCTTGATCGAAGTTAAGTACAAAAGGTCCAGTTGACCACACAAGACGTGCTTACCATCAGCAAGAACGTTAGTGGTATGGATAAAAGAAATTCACTTATATCAAGCATAAACATCCATGTCTAACTACAAGCATGAAATTAAGTTCCTAATTGAAGTCAAAGGAATAAGAAACCTCACGAACTATTCCAAACAAAGTTGAAATTCACCATCAATGAAAAGCTTTATTAAGAATAATCTTTTGTGACAATCTCTTACAAAATTCTCAAAGGGAGAATTCCCCTTCTTCTTCAACAATGCAAATGAGAAACTACTCTAACTTAAAAGCTTCTACTCTCTATTCTGCTTCAACAATAGCTCTCTATTCTCTGATTCTATGACTACTAGAGTACAAATGAGGGGGACTCCCCCTTATATAGCTGGCCTGTTTGAATCGACGGCCCAGATCAAATTACAATGGAGGGCTCAGATTGAGCCACCTCAGCCCTAGACGAGTTTGCCCTAAAAACCGCCAGAAGGTGGAGGAGTGGCGTCATAAATGCTCCTAAAAATAGCAGATTCCTCCTTTGACCAGTATGAGCAATTAATGCCCACTAACCTTCTAGAAGATTCTCGTCCATGACCCGGATTCCTTTGCTCTTCTCTCTGACCGCGTACGCTATGAATCGCGCCAGCACTGAGTCGACCTCTTCTTCAGAAATTGATGGAGTGAGATTCAGCTGATACTCCAAGATGGCTACCATTTGCTCGTGCTTCTCACAAGATTTTTCCCAAGTCTCCATAGAATCTTGCGTGCTCTGAATGATTGTTGAAAACGTAGAGATGTTTTCAAAATCCAACTGGGAAAATGTCCTCATCTCTGCAAAGAATGGCTGCAATCTTGCCCTTAGTCCTTCTGCATCTACCTCCTCGTGCGTAAGCCTTCTTGCGAATACTGACTCCAAAGTGTTGAGAATACTCTCGCGAATATTCCTCATAGCCTTTATGATCTTGGAGGACTCCATTGCCGCAGTGTCAAAGAAACTCTTCCCTGTGAACGCTGCTGAATGCCATCCACGGAAGTCATATCTATCACCTGCTTGAATTACCCCTTCATTCACCAGAGTTTGCGTGGGAACACGCATCAAAACAGCAAGACGTGGGATAGTATTGTCTTGAAAGATGTGGGTATCTCCCCAAGCCTGCTCAACATCATCCAAACGTGAAAGAATACCGGAAGCATTTTGGAATGCTGAGACGAGATCCGCCATGAACTTTTCTGCCTCAGCACGGACACCATTCACCCACTTATCTCCTCGCACAGCCCTCTTCACTTCTTCCAAGCCGCTGATCGGCTCACGTGGCACCTCTGGTGGAAGCTCTGCTGCTGGATTACCTTGAGCAACAGGATGTGCGAGATTTTGCACATACTCAACCAACGCTCTGTGCTCTTTCTTCAACCTCTTATACTTTCCTTCTTTCTTTACCAGCCTATCTTTTAATGCCTGAAACGAACTTTCCGCTTCCTCCACCACCTGCGCTCCTGAAGGGTGTCCCAACTCAACTGTGGTGATTGTGTACTTCTCCGGCATTGCATCACTCAAATCGTGATCTTCTCTTGGGGCAGCGATGTGAAGACTACGGGAACCTGCCTCATTGGTTTCTATCCTTGTATATTTTCTTGCCCTCTTCCGCTTTGGCGACTTGCTCGTTCTATTCAAGAGTTCCTCCATTTCAATTGCTAGGTCGGCGTCATCATCTTGGTCCTTTCTGATCGCCTGTGAAAGCCAATTTCGTTGAATATCATAAACAATCAGAGGCTGCTCCTCAGTGGCTTCCACTTCCCGAACTTCTTCCCGAGCGGTATTTGTTGGAGGCTCAATTATCTCGACCTCTTGATCACTTCCCTCATGCGTCCCAGCGTCTTCTTCTCCGAAGGAAAAGTCAAAGTGGGTGTCCATATCTGTTTCTTCCCCTTCATCTCGCTTATCGGCACCTTCAGGATCATTCACACTCTGATTATCTACTTCTTTTGGCATAGGCTGGTTGATTTCTCCAACTTCCGGTTCTTCATTTCTCGGAGCTCTCTGACTAGCAAACAATGAAACTTCACGCCTACTGGAAGCATGAGATACCAGCTGAGTTGAGGACGTGCCCTCCGATCCCTGAGGCTCTGGCTGAACGGGCTCCCTTCTTTTCGGTTCTGGACCTCGTGTGAGTTGCTTCTTCCTCTTTGCTAACACCGGCGGCCTTCTATCACCCATGAGGTCATACGTGAGGGCGACTTACCTTCTCCTTAATCTATTAACACGCTCATCCACCCATGCTCTAGTGAATGTCATGACCGGGATAGACAGAGTGTCTAGATCCACAATCTCTGGTTCGGCCCAATCTATTGGTGGCATCAGAGCGTTCTTTACCGTTTCATAATCTGGATGGGTGACCCTAGTATCCTCCTCAAGTTGATCTGGCACCTTAATCACCTCACACTCTCTGATTAGCTTCAGGGGCAGCCTTGAAAACATCCTCCTCCTGATTTCATCCTCGCTTCCAGCATTCGCCCAAAAGTCTTCCAGGTGAGCCTTGTGTTTGTATTCTTCTCCTTGAACCGTTTCAATCATTCCCTTAGGATCAAAACTCTGTCGGCTGGTATAAAGGGTCAACTTGTAGAATTTCAGCTCATCCTCGGCCTCCTTGGCTGCTTGTAAAGTCGGGCATTCCTCAAGTGAATTTCCCAACACAATGGGAAAATGAAGACCTCCCTTCTTCTTTCGTCTTATAATCTTGTCGTAGGCCACCAGTTGCCTAGACAACTCGAGTAATATCATTCTATTAGTTGGATACCTTGGCAACTTGTAAACATATGAATCATAACCAGGAAGCCTCATATAGGTGAACTTCGGGAATTGGACGAACCAACACCCATATTCCTCGATGAGCATCTGAGCTTCCTCGGATATCCTCTGTTGTAGCCTTTGCTGAAGGGTTCTCGTGATGTACATGGTAAAGGCATCATTCACTCTTTGAAAGTCACCAGTGTGAGTAAGATGCAACTGTCTGCACGACTGGTGGATCTTAAACTGATTGTAGCCGCAGCCAATTGGCTCCTGGTACGCCAATCCTCTGTACTTGGTCATTCGAGCCAACATGTAAATGACATATGAGCTCATGTAAAATGTTTTTGTCCTTCTGAGGTTCCGGAACTGCTCGTCGATGTTATCACTTATCATCTTCGCCCAGTTTACTTGCTTGTCCCCTTCGAGCACCACACTGATGTAAAAGAACATCCATGGCTCGAATATGAATGACTGAGGGCTACCATTGACTCTGCTGAGCAACATAATGATGTCGCAATATTCTTGCTTCAGCTCCTCTGAGATTATTTGTTTCGGTAGCCTGGCAGCAGGTGGCTTTGGCTTGCGCATCCATGAGGTGTTTATTCTTTTCATGCACTTCTCGAAGGTTGTGGCGTACATCTTATCTGCCTTGGCCTTGGACTTATACAACATGTTGTCCGTGGCGAGGATTCCAAATGCCTCGCCGATTGCATTTGGAGCGAAATTAGCCATGATCAAACCATCGGGGGAGGTGATAGTCCGATCCTCAGAATTGTAGCAGTTGGCGCACTCCATGATCAACTCGGGACAACGGACCGCCGGTTGGAAGCCTGCTGCATTATACAACCCGCTCTTCACAATATTCCGTGATGCATCTGTCGGAAGGTCGCCACCCTGCCCATACATTCTGCGTATGAATGCCTCGAGGTTGAATGGTCCGAGATTGGTGTCCGTCAGATTTCCATGCTTTGAGATGATCTTTGATTCCGGGATGAAAGACTTCTTTAGACTCTTGATTTTTGCCTGCCTGGAGGCGTTCTCCTTGACAGCGTCGTTGTTTGCGGCCTTAGCTGCAGCCTTGCTAGTTCCAGCAGCGTCTGCCATCTGCAAAACAAAAAGCGAATATTACTCCATCAACTTTTAAAACAACCATCACGTGAGGCGGCTGGCGGTTGGAGTTGGCTGCAAAAATAAATACAAGTTAGTAGCGTTAGCAGCCAACTTTGACTTCTCAAAAATTAAACTTCAACCTCCAGCAACTCGCAGCCAAAAGAAATAACTTAACTCTATCAATCTTAACTTCGAAAAAGCGTGTTGAGTCTCAGTAATTTTTAAAATCAGCAATTTCGAATTAAAATCAGCAAGCCTTCGAATTAAATTACCAAGTTTGAAATCAACTCTTCGACAGTTATACATCAGCAACTTCGAAGAAAATAAATCCAAGAGTTTTTAAACGAGCAAGTTAAAATTCGCAAGCTTCAACAATTAAAAATCAACTTTTCGGAAGTTATAAATCAGCAACTTCGAAAAGCAATCGAAAATCAGCACTTCGAAAATTATAAAACAGCAATTTCGAAGGCTTTACAATTTAAATCCAATTCGATTCGAACACTCGGCAATTTCAAACAACTTCGAAAAAATTAAAGCTCAAGCAACTTCGCATTCAAACAATCTCAGCATTTTAACTCTCAGCATAAATAAACGATTTCAGCATTTTAACTTTTAACTTCAAAGCATTTTCGACTTTCAGCAAAATAAAAAGTTTCAGCAACTTCGAATACATACCTCAACAACGTGAAGAAATAAAAATGCTAAACCCTTTTACTTCGAAGCACTTCGCAACTTGCAACTTCGAATCCCAGCAACTTCAAGAAACCAACTTTCAGCACTTTCAATCTCAAAAAAAATCGAACTTTCAGCAACTTCTCGAATTAAATCTCACAACTCAACTTGCCAGCATAAATTTCAACTTCGAATCTTGTGAGATGAGAATGAAAATCCTCGGAGTTTTATAGCAAAAGGCTGGCGCTAATTTTAGCAGATGCCTTTTATTCCTTTCATCATGACTGACACGTTTGCTAATTTTAAAAGGGAATATTCCAGTCGTCAGGCAGTTATTATGACAATTTGCTATTCGGGGAGATTCTTTCCTCGATTTAAATTTAAAATTCCCTCCCGACTGCCAGTTACCTCCAGTGATTTCAAGAAAATCATTTTTTTACATGGATTTGAAGTTATCTCGACTGTATTTAAAAATGGCACTTTTAATTTATTAAAAATTTAATTTAATTGCCATTTTAATTTATTTCTTCGACGTATTTTAAATATTTGATATCGATTGTCAAAACTGGCTAGGCATAATTTTATTTTCCGTCCGTAATTGACTTCCAAAACAAATTCCCCTTGTTAAATCGTCCGAAATTTTAAAATTGCATGGGTCAAAATCGAAAGGGGAATTTTAATATTAGACTTAGGAAAATAATTAATTAATTAATTAAATTAATTTCTCCGTCTTGCTAAGAGAAATTTTAATTTCTTCCAAACGCCTTTCAATTTAATCGTGCTGAGAAAATTTTAGGTGCCTTTGAATTTTAAGAAAATCACCAGTGATTTTAAAAGGGGGATATATTTAATTTTTTTATCAAAGCACTTATCATACTTTTATTTCCAACGCCCCTTTTCTTTTTCCTTGATGCCTTTTAATAATTTCAAAAATTATTGCTTGACTTTTGAACGCCCTTTTAATTTATCTCAAACTTGGGCGCATATAGGGTAAGCAACTTCGAGTTTCATCCTCCAGGCGCATTCTCCATGTTGGGGTTTCAGTTTGGGCGTATTTACCATGTTGAACTTCATCCATTTGATACTTAGGCGGATTTCACCTATCAAGCTTTAAGGCGCAAATGATACCTCGAACCTTTACCTTGGTTCCAGGCGCCAATCATACCGGTGACTTTCAACTTAGTCAACTTTAATTTTTTTAATCTTTTCAGGCGCATTTGATAGCTCAAGCACCCAGGCGCACATGATAGGGGCGGCTTTTAATTTTGTCATTTGGGGCGCATTTAGCATAGCCTACTTTCAATTCCAATTCCCACGCATTTTCCAGATTTCGTTCTTTTCATGGGCGCGTATTCATGGTCTAGCTTCAAATTTTAATCTCCACGCCTTGATATATTTTCCAAGTCCCTCTTCCTCTTAAGGCGCACACAAGACTAGCAACCTTCAAGGCGCATTTATGAGGGGGCGCATTTGAATAGGTGGGCTTTCATTTTAAATCACTTAGGCGAATCTTGTTCAATCACCAGGCGCACTCAGAGTGTTGAGTTTAGTTTGCACAACTTAGATCATGACTTTGGGCGTTAATCATAAGTTCTCCTTCAAATGAGGGCGCATATCAATGTATGAACTTCCGGTCTGACTTGGAAATACCTCACAGGTGGCCATAGGCGCATATGCCATGCCCAGCTTTGTGTTCAGAGAGAGGCGCACAGGAGTAGCGAAGCTTTCACTCTTCAAACGCCTTAATAGATTTTCTTGTTCTTTGGGGCGCAGTTAGCACATAGAGCTTTTAACTTCAAGAGGGGCGCATATGACATATGATGCTTTCAATTTCCACTTAGGCGCATTTGATATGTGATGCTTTCAATTTTTGTCTTAGGCGCATTTGGGTCCATCAACTTCCAGTTCTTAACTTAGTCGTTTTTTTATCCTTGCTTCCTTGGGCTGGGCGCATATCATTCAACCAGCTTTCATTTTTGACACTGGGCGCAAATGAGAGGGTCAACGTTCAATTTCTAACACTTAGTATTTTCTTCAAAATCCTTTCTTGCCAAGGGCGCATATCAAAGGTGACACTTCTAGTTTTGTCAAGAGGGGCGCATATGGGGTATGGTACTTCCAGTTTGTTTGCCTTGGGCGCATTTGAGTGGTGATACTTTTAACTTAACGCCCTAGGTGCTTACCTTGCTTGCCTAACACCCAGGGGCGCATATAACATGCCAAGCTTTCATTTTTTTGACTAGGCGCAAATCACCTATCTAGCTTCAAGGTGCATTTTATACATCCAACTTTCAATTTCACCTATGGGCGCATATTGGAGGGGTCAACGTCCAATTTTGACACCCTAGGCGCATTTACTACTAGCAACTTCCAATTTTGTCACTTGGGCGCAAATGCAAGGGTCTCCGTCCAATTTCCGACACTTAGTGAATTTTTCATGCTTTTAAAGAGGGGCGCATTTCACAATGTCTACGTCCAATTTAAATGCCTTAGAATTTTTTTTTTACTTCCTCCTCCATGACCTTGGGCGCACTTTGACCTTGCAACGTCAAGTTTTCCAGACTTAGTCATTTTTTTAGTCTCTGTTCTGCCTTGAAAGCGAGTTTCACTACCGGACTCGAAATTTTATCCATTTTAGCAAATTTTACGCCTGCTGTTGATTTTCTGTGGTCAACCCTAACTCGCCCTGACTTTCTATTTTTAGAAAGTTCTTTGAATTTTGCGCCGTTGACTGGATCCTGACTCCAGAAAGCCTGATTTTCACTTTGCTCTGAATTTTGACTGACTTGGTGCTGTCGATGCCCGATGCCTGTTTGTACTCACTATTTTTAGCAACCTGCTAAAAATAGAAACTGTTCAGAAAGTCTTCAAATTTTGCGTGTTGAATGCCCGAAACATGGTGATTGCGACTGGATGCTGCTTCTGCGTGAATGTCTGGTTCCGCCCTTGATTTTAGGAAACCCTAATTGACCTGCTAAAAATAGCAATTGTCTGATTCTTCACTCTCTGTGACTCTGTTTGCCTTGAAATTTGCGCCAAGGACTCCTTATCAACTGTTTGTCCTGTACCCATCGAGATCTGGTGCTGACCTGCCAATTATAACCGCTACTGAAGTGACTTACTATTTATAGTAAGTGCCCGTTTCTGAGGCTTCCTTTGCTCCGTTTGCTTTGAAATCTGGACAGTGTGCCCGTCGTTGGTGAACTTGCCTGTGTATGCTGACGCCGAGATCAACTTTCTATTTATAGCCCTTGTCCAAAATGCCCTACTAAAAATAGCAGGTTCTCCGATTGCCTTCAAATTTTGCCAGCAGCTTCTCGGAAGGACGTCAATCATGATGGATACCTCAGTTTTGAACTTTTTGACCTCTGACTCCTCTTTTTTAGTGCTGAAGCTCGAAACCCTAATTTTATGCATGTTGCTCAGATGAGCTCAGTTTGACCTCGTTTCAGTTGTATGATGATCAGCTTACATTTCTGAGGTGTTGAGTAGCTGCCCAAGTGACACCTGCTAAAAATAGAAAGCGGCCGGAAAAGTGACTGACCGGCTGCCGGATGATCTTGCATGTCATACTGCCCGAAAAATCTTGAAAAACCCAGAAAAACCCAGAAAAATTTCCAACATGCACGCACTGGCTAAAAATAGTAAGTTTCTGAAAAGTGGTCAGCTCCATTTGCATGTTACACTGTCGCGAAGCTCTTGGAAAGAAAATGCCGACATGCGCTGAAAATGTCTGCATGCAAACCCTAATATCGGCCTCCGAAGGCCGAATGCTGAAAGTTGTCATCCTGCTTTGCATGTCATATCGTCGCGAAGGTCTCGAAAAACCCAGAAGGAATCTTCGGACATGCATCAGAAAATATAACATTAAGACCTTGAAATCTGCTCTGGAAGCTGTACTGCTAAAAATAGCAGGTTGTCTGTTTTTGCTCAAAATTTGTCAAAAGTGAACTTGAAGTGCTCGGAATGCAATGAAGTTGCCAAAATGTGAAAATCCTAAGAAAATCAACCCTAAACTGACACTTACGAAAAATAGAAAGATGGCAGAATTCAGTGAAAATTTAGGGGGTGCTTGCTGAAAGTATCGTAATAACTCTGCTAGGCTCAAAAGCTAAATAATCAACTCAATTTGACCTCAACGTGACCTAAAAGATGTGAAACCCTAATTTCAGACTTGGTCGAATCTTTGCGTTCAAGCTTGCTGACGGGAGCGTCCCCAGAAAAGCAGATAGCAGAACAGAAGCAGAACGAGAGAGAAAGACAAAAACCAAAACCAAAAGACCAGAACGGAGCAAAAATTTAGGGGTTCCCATTTTAGATGGGGCGATGTGTGAAAAGGTCACAACAAGCTGGAAACCCTAATCTAACTTGCATCTCGCTCAAATGATCTTTGTTTGACCTCGTTTCTGTTGCATGCCACTCTGTTCGTGACGTTGAAGTGCTGGGCAGCTGTTGGAGTGATCTTGCTAAAAATAGTAAGTGTCTAAAAAAGTGACCAATCAGCTACCGAATGTGTTTGCATGTCACACAACTCAAGAGATCCCACAAAACCCAGAAAAACCCAACAAACTGGACTACATGTGGGCACTGGCTAAAAATAGTAAGTTCCTGAAAAGTGATCAACTCTGCTTGCATGTTACCTTGTTGCATAGCTCTTGAAAAACCCATGAAGAATATGTTGACATGCACTGAAAAATCCTGCATGCAAACTCTAAAATTTGCTCTCGAAGACAACTCTGCAAAAAGGTTTTGATCCTGGTTTGCATGTTACATCACCGCGAAGCTCCTGAAAAACCCACAAAGAATATCCAAACATGCGTTGAAGACTCCAACATGCAAACCCTAAAATTAGCCTTTGAAGTCAAGACTGTCGAAAGTTATCATCTCATCTTGCATGTTATATCATTGCGTAGGTCTTGGAAAACCTAGAAATATTCTCCAGACATGCATCAAAAAACTCTGCATGCAAACCCCAAAATTTGCTCCTGGAGGTGATACTTGCTAAAAATAGAAAGTTGTTAGATCTAGCTCAAATTTTGCAGACAAGCAGTTTGAAGTGCTCTGAATGTAGTGTGGCGGATGACATTTCAAAAGTGCTGAGAAAATGCCCTAAATTGAACACTTACTAAAACTAGTAATTTATCAGAATTCAGTGAAATTTCGTTGGGAACCCACTGGAAGCCTTCTGACTGTAGTGCCAAGCTCAGATTTCAATTCGCTCACTCAATTTGACTTTAAACTGGCCAAAAGATTCAAAATCCTAATTCTACAGACTTAGCCAAAATTTCAAGTCAGACGGGCACATCCCCGGAAAGACAGACAGAACAAGAGAGAGACAACAGGAAAACCAACCAAAATCAAGCCAAAAGACCTGAACGAAGGAAAAATTAGGGGGTCCCTATTTGCAATGGGGCGATGTGTGAAAAGGTCACAATAGGACCATAGAGTAATTATTTTTGAAGGATGTGAAGATAGAGGGTATAAAGAAGGTGATAGTACATCATAGGTTGAGGTAGATGTAATGTCCCCTACAAGCTAGCCACTCGGGGTGTCACATTGCCTTTTTAATTCCCAAAGGCAATTGTCGTGATACGCTGAAATTTAGGGAATCATTTATTTAATTACCTATTTATTGCCTAAGTTCCAATTAATCATAAAGGTAATAAAGGTAATTAATTAAATCATCTTTTATAGTGACCAAGTGAAATATTCAAAAGTCACTTATGTGTTAATTTAAAAGTGACTTAGGAAACATTTGAAAAATAAGAACTTTATAAAAAGTCACTTGTAATTTTGAATGGGAAATACAAATGAGAGAAGAAGGAAAATATTCAACACTTTTTTGAATGCATATGGTTTCACGGGGAAAAATATTCTCTCAGCTTGTGGTCGAACCTCCTGGTTTAGGGTTTGGAAGAACCTACTAGCTCCAATTTCGGATGTGCAAGCATCATCCCTAGTTGGATTCGTTGTGGAATGAAGAATGCAATATTCTTTGTTTTCGCGTCTCCCATTTACTGAACTTTGGTGCTGCATTGGAGGCAATTTTGAGGAGTATTTGAGGCTTTTTGAGGGCGTGACTCTCATGGGGAACATTGGGTGCATTTGGATACAGCAAAGTATCTGGGATTGGTTGTCTTTTTGAGAAATCTAGGTGAGAAAAAGGGAAACGTGATTGAATGAAGAAAACGGCTCTTTACTTCCGCAAACATGGACGTGATCATTGATGGAGGATTTTAGGAGGGGCGTAAGGAGTAACTCTGGCAGGGCAGACCTCTATTTGGAAGATTCAAATGTCACACAAAGGTGTTTCAGTTGCTGGACATGTTTTCTGGGCAGTGTGGAGGTCGCCATAACCTCTTCTCAGGTGTAACGAGCTCCTTTCAAGGTCTGAGTACTCACATTGATTTTGTTTGTAATGCTTATGCTAGTATTTGTTGTGGGCTGTGAAGAGTCTAAGAGAGGTTGCTTAAAGTTGTGAGTTACAGCTGCATTCTCCATTCTTGTAATTTCCAGTGAACATTACTCCCATCTCTGTAACAGTCACTACTTCGTTTCTTTTGCTGCTGGAGCTTACATTGTATTGAAAAATCTGCTCATTACTGTCATAAGTGATGGTCAACATTAACTGAAATAGTCTCTATGAAGTCCCTTGTTTGTAAGCATGTTATTGTTTGAAACAGAGCTCATGAACTGTCATTTAAATCTGAGTTGTATCTTTTTTTTATCTGCTGTGCATAACTCACGGGACACCTAAACTTGAGGTCTGAAATTAAATTTCTGTGTGAGCACAACTGATAGAACAATCTGAATATAATGTTTCAGACTTGAACCCCACAGTCTATTTTTCAATGCTGTTTGAGTTTTGTCTCCATTCCAATCTGTTGTAACAGTCTTGAAAATGGAATTGAATCATTCATCTGAATTTACAAAATGCTGATAATTGTTTTCTGAGTTGCCCAGTAACATGAAATAGATTGAAAGTGGATCAGGAATGTTTGAGTTCATTCAGTTCTTTTGCTTATGTATATCTTTGTATCAAACTGTTTTTCCTAACTTGACTAAGAGGCAAAACGAGCTCCCTTCAAATCAAACAAACACAAAATTTCCACGAATTTGCGGAAAGGCACTTTACAGTGGTATCAGAGCGAGCAGTCCTGCCAGCCTGTGTTAGAACTCGGTTATGAATGAGGACATCCTAGATATCAACCCACTTGACATCCATTATAAGAGATTGAGAAGGGGGTTGGGACCATTTGAATTCATGGGGGATAGAGAAGAAATACCCAAAGGCAGCACCCAACACATCTTGAATGACCTAGCTAGAGGTCAACATGAAATAGCACAACAAATAGTGCAACTTGTTCAACAACTTGCGGGTGGTAGAAACAACAACAATGGAAATAATGGCAATAATGGTCAGAATGGGCATAATGGTGGACAAGATAATAATGATACAGCCCAAAGCAATGCTAGGGCAGCTAGCAGGGTGACACCAAGGCCTCTAATGCCTCAATTCTTGGGGGAACATGGTGCTGCAACCCAGGGGCAGCAAGCTCAAGAAGAAGGTTTTGTAGAATATTTCAGGGAATACCAAACTCTAGGGGATGAATTTCATGCAGTGATGTCATTAGGTGATTTTTGCACCATCAAGTATAGGAATCGACCAAGAAATAATAATAGAGGGCAGCAAAATTAGGAGTTGCAACGAAAGGTTGGGAAACTTGCAATCCTTTCCTTTGATGGGTCTGGTAAATGTACGGCTAGAGCTTGGGTCTAGAAGTTGGACACTTACTTACAGCTTAATCCTATGCTGGAGTCTGAAGCCATTAAGTATGCTACTCTACATTTGGATGATGAAGCGCATGATTGGTGGTACCATTGACTCGTTACTTTGGGACATGCTAATATCACATCCTATTTGGAGTTCACACAAAAGCTGATAGATAGATTTGATCAGAAGGATCCTGAACTTCATTTCAGGGAATTAGCACAACTTAAGCAGGGTGGCTCAGTAGATGCTTATATTTCAGAATTTCAGCGGTTGGCAGCCATGGTGACAGATATTTCGAAGCAGCGGTTAGTTATGCTCTTCATTGAGGGTCTAACCGAACCCCTTCGTGGTTGGATCAAGGCTTTCAAAGCCGATTCCCTACAGGATGCGATCACTAGAGCTAGAGATATGGAGTTCTCCACACCTGACAACAAAACCCCTTCTAAACCTTTCATTTCTCAGAAGAACAAGGGCAAGAAATCTTTTCAGAAGAAGGGAAACAAGAAAAGTGATCCAGATGAGGAGTATCTCAAGGAATGCAAAATTAAGGGAATTTGTTACCATTGCAAGGAACGTTGGGAGCCAGGTCACCGTTGCCTAGGAAAAGGCAAGACTCACCTTATTGAGGTTGTTTCTAAGGATGAAAGCAGTGATGACGAGCCTTTTCAGGATAATGAGGACAGCAGTTCAGATGAGGAGCAGCCTCAGGGAGAGGGTAAGAGTGGTACCATTGCTACCTTATCAGGCACTCCCAGATTGAACTCTTTTAGAGTTAGAGGAGTTTTATAGGGACATTTGATGAGAGTGAAAATGAGCTCTTGCTGATAGAGGAGATGAGAAGAATAGAAAGATTGTTTGAAGGAGAAGTGTTAGATGAGTTTGAGGTGGTGACAGAGTAGATACAGATGGGAGAAGATGAATCCCATAATTGTATAGATAGAATAGAGGAGGCAACAAAAGTTTCATGTAGATGGCATTGAAGAAGGAGAGTTCCTCATATTAGAGGATGAAGAAGGAAGGAAAGAGAGGGTAATTGAAATATGTCTTGTTGAAGGCATAAACACGGAGGATAAGGAGATTCAAAGAGTAGAAGGAGTTGCAACAAGAATAGCAGAAGAGGAGAAAGACGCTACAGAGGTAATGTATTATTTTTTTGAATTTTGTAAAGAAGATATTGATGCTAAGTTACTTGCATAAGAGATTAAGGAATTTGTGAGTGAGAAAGTGGGTAAAGAAGGTAGTAATGTTGAGGCAAAACAAAGTGTTGTTGCAGCAGAGTTTGGTCCTTTGAAGGACAAAATGAAAATAATGCAGCTACGTACAAGAGAAGAAGATAGAGGAGATAATGAGACAAAAGAAAGCGAAGAGGAGAATGAAGGAGAAGGGGAAAGGATAGTGGATGAGGAGTGGAGAAGTGTATTAGAAAACAACAAGAATATGCTAAAATTTGTGGTGTAGAAGAGAACTGATGAACACGTGGGAATGCAAAAAGAAGAGTTTGAAGAGGAAGTAGGTGAGGAGGAGAAGATGGAAACTTTTGATTTCCATAGTATTTGTAATAGCCTGTCCTCCTCCAAGAATCTTTTTCTTCCTTTCCTCCTTTTGTGGGATTAAACCCACTGCTCTACATCCACTTCTCACTCATTAGTACACCTACATACACTGCATAAGGCTATGCTGAGTTAATTCTCACAAAAGAGGAAGATGAGAGAAGAGCTTAGTGGAGGTGTTTGAAATATGTTGGGATAGATCCCACAAAAAAGTGAAGGAAAGAAGCATTGGGTGGAGGTGGACGATCTATGGTGGGTCGAAACCTTGTAATATCCCTCCTGACTGCCGAGATATTTTTATGCAACTGCCTGACTGATTTTTTGTGCTTTTGAATGTTTCGTATTTTTTTTGAGTTTTTTGATATAGGATGCTTGGAATTTAAAGGAGATGTAAATATTGCAAACTATAGGAAAACTGAAACTACGTATGTAGCAATGCACAAACTACAATGGATAGATTGTTCTCTAACAAATGCAATTACATTAGCATTTCAAATTCAGAAGTTTTGATGAAAGTTTACACAATGGATCATACCCAGAAATGCCATAGCTAAAAATTATGTAATTCTGGAAAATACTGACCAGCTCACTGAAACCCCTTCATTTTGGACGTCTAGCATCATAATGTAATTTCCTCAGCATAAATCAGCAGCAAACTGTCTTTAACAGTTTAGACGCCTCCATTAATGATGAAATCAGCCTCAATCCTTAGGTGTTTCAGCCTAGGATAAAACACCCAGCATATGATATTGTATGGCCTGGTGAAGATCAGCTTGTACGGCCTGGTCTAGGGCATTTGTACGGTCCAGCAAAGTTTGAAACTGCATTTAATACACACAGCCATGAATGTCTTCTGATTTTCAAAAGCAAACTCTTCAAACCCTTAAGAACTTCTCCAAATCTGCTCCAATGTGACTATTGATTGCAGCCACCTGTTTGTGCAACCTTTAGATGGTCTCTCACACCCTCAAGAAGCTGAAACAATGAAGAAGCTACACTCTCCAATGCCCAAGAAAGCAGAAAACCCTGGTTTTCACTTCTTCCAATGCAAAACTCATAAACACACAAGTGTAGAATGAGAAAAAATGATTTTCAAAGCTTATATATGCCTCCTGAAAAAGCATGAACCCCTAGGTGCTTTTATTCATTAAATATATATATTATATTTTCTTTTGATTTTGACTTCATTAATCTCATTAAATGGGCGCCCACTCCAATGCACTTTTATAATTTAATTTATATCATTAAATGGCCCCACTTTAATAAAGTCCAAATATATCATTATGATATATACCTTTAAATAATTAATTATTATTAAAGCTTAACTTTAATAACAATTAAAATAACATAACTTCTTTAAAAATCATATTTTCTTGATTCCATCAGTGCCAGGGGGTCAACCACTACATCCACTGTGCATCTCGGTGCCTTTCCAAAAATAGTAACACTGGACTTTGACGGTCGGGTGACTTACTATAAGTAAGTGTGCACAAATTGAGCCCAAATCAACTCCCAAAGGCGAATCCTGAATTATACCAAACTTTGGAGAAGAAAACACCACAAAAGTGCCACCATAGAATTTGACAGCTCCCACTTAGGACCTCTAACCAACTCCATTAGCCTATGAGGGTCAAATAATAGGCTAATCCAACGAGAAACAAAAGTGAGCTAAGAAGAGGACATTACAAACCCACAAGAGAAAGGAAGGTAGAGAATATTTTGGAAGCGAAGGTTAGTCAATGGTGGACATAGGTCTACAAGAGGAAAGAGAAGTGAGGAGTAGATCGGGAAGAGAAAGAGAGGAGTTGTTGTAGCCAAATTCTTGAAAAGGAAGAGAAAATAAAAGTTTCAAGGGTACCTATTACATCATTGGAGTATGTTGTAGGTTGTCTACAACTTGGAAATGTAGTTCTACTACTCAACTTTGTTTGTGAGCTAACTTCTTATCCACTATGTCTGATGTAGGAGCATCCATGTTCACTAGCAATCCTCATCAACCAAAAAAAATTCCTAGTTTAACTGTTTTTAATTAGGTAAGCAAAGTTTTGAAAGGGCCTAGAACCTTGTA
This sequence comes from Sequoia sempervirens, assembly GCA_007258455.2. Lineage (NCBI taxonomy): Eukaryota > Viridiplantae > Streptophyta > Pinopsida > Cupressales > Cupressaceae > Sequoia > Sequoia sempervirens. The sequence goes on along the minus strand of VDFB02212898.1, from coordinate 38,349 downwards.
CAAAGAGAAGGATAGAGCATGAATTATAGCCAGACACCAAAGAACAACCAAGCGAAACAACTATTAGACTACATAGGACAAAGCATTACAAAACTTGATAGAAACCAACCAACCAACCCAAAGTCAAGGTGGTTTAAAGAATTGTTCCAAAGATTTTTGCTTTATTGCAATACATAGATCCTTCTCCCCAAATAGTTATTTCTTGAGACAAGGAGAAATGACAAGACCACGGGCAAATCCATCTTCCAACCCCAAAGCTTTCAAAGAGGTCCATCATCGAATAGTCTATAGGGGTTTTCTCTTTATTGTCTTCTTTTTGAATCTCCTCAAAGGAAGTAATGGACTCCTCCATAGAAGCTAGCATTTTTTCCTTTTAGTTTAGCAATTGTTTGTTTCTTTCTTGTTCGTTCTTGCAGGAGTTGATGACCAAATTACAAAGAATTTTCATATGTTCATGGCCAAGTGACAACAACATCTTGAAGAATAGCCAAAAGGGTATCCACATTTCAAGTTTGGGAAGATTTGATGAAAATGGAGCAAGTTATGGAGTTGCAGAGTTTTAGCTTGCATTTGAACTTTGCAAAACTTTTGGCTTTGTCTGGATCCCCTTTGAATTTGTGCAATTCTTTTTGGGTGCTATATCTCCTAAAGTAGAATTATCTTCTAAGGCATTGCAAAACTTTGGTAGGTATGTGGATGGCGGAAGTTTAATAGATTCCTGGACATATCCCTATCCCCATTGATTTCCCATAGTTTCCTTGTCCTTTGTTTCCTCACAATTCCATCTCATAGGTGGCTCTGTGGAACATTTCTATGATACTAGATATTATTCAGTTACTCCCCGAATTCCCGCAACATCCTAAACCCCTTTGAATCCTCGCAAGAGCGATTAAGACCATGATTCCTCATATGCCTTAAAAAGGCACAACTTCCAATGCAAAACAAACATCTGGTTTCCCCATGAATCCCCACAACGTCCTATTAACCCTTGTTTTCCTACAATATCCTGATGGTTCTTGTTTACTTGCCTAATCTAAGAAGCGAAATCTATGTGGATTTTCCTTGTGATGATGGACCATCTTGAACCCCCATGAGTTCTTGCAATGTCTTAAAGGACCTTGTTTTCCAGCATAGTCAAACGAGGACGAATTTTCTAGGTGATAATTAAGGCATCCAGAACCCCTTCAGGTTCCCATAACATCTTGATGGTCGTGGTTTCTTTGCAAAAAGAACGGCGGAACTTTTTGTGCTATGTGGATATATCCACATACCCCTTAGATCCCTACAATTTGGGACCTCCTTGAAATTCCACAATCACACCAAAAACATGAATTTCTATATTAAATGCCAAAAGAATGGTTATAATGGCCTTGCATGCGTATCTCTGGAGCCAATGAGTGATTAACATGTCTCCTTTCATGCTAGGACATGGGGAGGTTGAGCCAAATCCTTCATGCATGCTATTTAATGGATTTCTATTCATTTGGAGGGATTTTTTGGGAAAGTCTTCTAAAAAGTTGTAAATTTGCTATGTAGAGTTCGAAGATTTTGATGAGCAGAAGCTAGAGGGAGCTTGTTGGGTAGATTTAAGTGAAGTTGTAAGGCTTGAGAGCCAAAGCCAATGAAGGCTTTGTACTAGAATGTATTCCTGCACATGAATAAAGGGTTTTGAGTTTTGTTGTGAATGTGATATTTTTTGAACTGTGTGTTTTGGCTGCATGACTAGGCAATTTTTTAAGATCCCCTGGTCATGACTGCATCAAAAGGGCTATAAAAATTTGCACACTTTGTTGCATAATCAAAATTTAAGACCACTCACATCTAATATGAAGAGAGCATATAGAGTGTGATCCATAATGATTAAGTCATATAAGTTTCCCCAATCATGAAAATATCTGCTTTCAAAGGCAGCATAATGTTGAGGGGAAAATCCATATTAGCATGGTAATTGGCCACCTTATTCTTCTTTCTATAGATGTGAGTAAAATAAATTTGAAAGAATTTGGGAAGGGATCTAACTTCTTCAAGATACACTTGCATCTACCAGCTAGGACTACAATATTTTTTAACTCCTTGAATCACTATTTTTCAGTCTCCTTATACTGACTATAGCCATTTGCTATTTTGCCTTCAAACCTGACAATAGTGCCTCCCATTCTGCCTCATTGTTGGACTAAACACATAATTGCTTTGCCTCTGCCATTTTAAACTTTACATTCTTATCCCTAAGAATATATCCTGCACTTGCCGATCAAGGGATGGGGGTGCCAAACATTATTTTTTTAAATTTGGGGCCTCCAAATTAAGTTTCCTAGATCTTTGAGTACTGCTATTATTTTTCCTCTATCTAATGACCCTTGAATGGGGAGATAAATTAATTTCTGATATCAATTAGTGAAAAAACAGAAATAAAACGAGGTTAAAAAGTTTTAATAATGACCTTGAAAAAGTTGGACAGTGGTAATAATCTATTTATTTGAACTTTGAAGGTTTATTAGATATTCGTTTAAACATAAAATTTTTGACGAGTGTGTTAAATGATGATTTAGTCTGATGTCATGTTTACTAATTATCTTTTCTTTTTATTTGTATTCTATTTGGGTGGATGCAGGAGACTGTATTTGTCATTGACGGGCTTCTATTTGACCAGCTAAGCTGATATATCTTATGAGCAGTTCAATATAAAAATGGCCTATTCTCTTTCTACCATATTAAATATACAATCAGGGAAGCTAGTTTTACTAGCTTTTACATAGGCGATTGCCAGTTTCTATGCTGGGACATTATTTGGAACAAAGCAGGTTATCTATATGCAAGATCCCTCGATCTCATCAGGTATGATATTTTAAAAACTTATTAAATTTAATGATCAACAACTGCTCATTTTCTTTTAGTCAGCTTCTTGCTAAAGTTTTCAGTCTTTATGTAAGAAATCAAAATTCATTGTTATCATTCAAGCTGGTAGAAGTTCTGTCTCTTTGTTGGCATTCCCTCGGCATTTTCATGACCATGATTAAAGACAGACTGGAATTTCTGTAGCTGCCTACGCCCATTGGTCTTGTCTTTCTGGAAATTTTTAATAGCTTATTTCATTTATAGTGGCTGTTATATTAGTGTGTATAAGTGGTTCATATGCAGCACAGCCATAACTAATATGATGGATGAGTCTTCAGTAATTCAAGATTCCCCCGCTAGTCAAATGAATGAAAATGTTTTTATCCTGATGATAAGGAGTTATTTTCACAATACTAGGAGAAGGAGATCATATGTAATTTTATTTTATGGTGCATATCTTCTATTTAAGGTTGGAAATAAATAATAATTATGTTGAAAGAACCAAAGTACATACAAAAGTATGTGACTTGACAAATGTGGTCTTTAAATGTCTGCCAATACTATGAAAATGATTGACGTAATTGAAAATTTGTATATCCAAAAGAACATTAACACTGTTCAGAACAGAAATCAATTGCTGTGATTTTAATGTGAAGACAAACAAGAGTGATTGACTAAAGTGGAGGCTGCCTCAAGGTTCTAAGTTCTAACTATGAATCTGCTGCTACATTGTTTTCCTTAAGAATTTTGAGTTTAAGCACATGGACCTCAAGCTCACTGTTGATGTGGCTGTCATGATAATCCTGAATAAATGCAAGAGGCATTTCTTCTAATTATTGGGCAGGGAGTATTTACATTTGCGTGAACCAGATGTTTATCCTGACAAGGAGGTAGATAAGCAAGTTCCTATTGAATGGTTGAAAATACTTCCCTAATGGTCAGGTGCTCTCTCAAAATTTTCATCCTGACAAGGAGATACGTATACTGATATGAGTGGTTGATTCATTGCTGGTCCACAGCTTGCACAAAATTTGACTCAATAATCACTACATGAGAGTTACCCAGTGAACCCCGGGGACGCATCCCCCCCCCTAGGCCCTAGTGTCTCTGGAATGGGGACGTCCCGAAGACGTGGGGACGGTGTTCCCACGTCTCCGACGGCGCCACCGTTTTCTGGCTCGCCGCCAGAGACGCCTGGGCGTCCCTCGAGCGTCTCGGGGACGCCCAGGCGTCTCCTGCGGCGGACAGCCAAAAAGTCACTTAAAACAAAAATTTAAGACATTTTTTTTATATTATATTGGTTCTATTCAAACCCTAAGGGCATGTGGGGCCCATCAAAACTATTACATGCCTTCAAAAGGCCCTCCAATCTTCATTTTTATTCACATTTGCATTTCTACTTGTTTGCTACAGCAAGAAGAAGAAGAGTGAAGGCTGAGGAAAGAGTGATTGGAGGAGTGAAAGGAGTGATTGCAAGTGAAAAAGGAGTGTGAAGGAGCAAGAAGAAGAAGAGAAGGAAGATTCTTCACCTTGTTGAAGAGATTTTTCAAGCAAAAGGTAGGGTTTTTAACTGATTTTTTATTTTATTTTCTGATTTTCAATGTTTTTTCATTTCTTGTTGTTTCATTTTTTAATTTTTCTTATTTCATTTCTTGTTGTTCCATTTTCTAAATTAATTTAGAATCTTAGATTTTGTTTTGCAATTTAAAATTTGTTGAAAAATTTAAAATATAGAGTTTTATTTTTTTAATTTTAAAGTAGGGCATAGGCTGAAACTATGTGTTTATTGAATTTTTTTTTCATTTTGTGAAATGCAGTGTCAAAATGAGCTCCCATAGTCATGAAATGAGTGAGGATGAGATGGAAACTGATTCTCATAGTGCAAGCCAATCAGAATATGAACCTGAGCATGAGGATGAGCACAATGAGGGGGGTGAGCATGGGTCAAATCCAGAAGGGCAAACTAGTTCCATAGCTAGTGCACCAGTTTCTACTGATTGCCCTTCCCAGCTTTTGGCAAAGTGGGCTAGGGGTCCTTATGATCCCAAATCTCCTCTCAAACAGTTTGCAACAAGAATAACAGCCCCAACGTCATCAACTGGTGGTACGAGGAAATGGAAATGCAACATTTGTGGTGATGATTGGTTTGGGAGCATCACCAGAGTTAATGCACACTTCCTCTTTTGGCCAGGAAAGGGTGTGGGAGCATGTGATTTTTTGAAGAAAGCTAAAAATTTGAAATACAAAATTGAGTTCAACAAGCTTTGGGGTGTTCCAGATGACGTGGCAATTCCAATGCCTACTACCTTGTCTGGTAGGCAACATATTCAAACTATTCAGCAGATTCAGGAGCAGCAAATGCAGAGGCAGCCACATATTTCTACTCCTACATTGCATTAGAGAGCAGGAACATTGTCAGGGTCAGCCTCAGGACCGTCATCCACTTATAGCACTATGGCTGAATCACAACAGGGCAAGGGGAAATGCAAGATGCAAAGTCAGCCTAACCCCATAGCTGATTTATTTAATGTGCACCTGAGGGATCAGATAGATGATTCCATTGGCAGGTTCTTTTTTTCCAATGGAATCCCATTCCATGTAGCTCGATGTCCTTATTATAAGGAGATGATTTTGATGGTGGTGAAGGGAAGTCCATCATATGTGCCACCAGGTGAGCACAAATTGAGGACCACGATCTTGGATAACAACTATGCCATGATCAATTCATTGATGGAGACGATGAGGGCATGTTGGGAGGAGTCTGGATGTAGCATAGTTATGGATGGGTGGACGGACATTAGGCATCGTCCACTCATCAATGTCATAGTTACATGCTCAGAGGGCCCATTCTTTCTCAGGGTGGTTGATTGTTCAGGGCATCGAAAATATGTTGATTTTCAGTTTGAGATCCTTTGGGCAGCTATTGAGGAGATTGGGCCACAAAATGTGGTCCAAGTAGTGATAGATGCAGCACATGTGTGCAGAGCTGCAGGGAGGCTTATTGAGGTAGCATACAGACACATTTGGTGGACTCCATGTTGTGTGCATGCCATGAACAATGCACTCAAGGACATGGGGAAGATTGAGTGGATTAGAGGAGTGGTCAGCAATGCTAGAGATGTGCAGATGTATATCTGCAACCACCACACTTCACATGCCATCTTCAGGAGCTTCGCGAAGAAGGAGTTCTTGAAACCAGTTGAGACCAGATATGCATCCTATTTCATTCTTTTGGAGAGAATGCTTGAGTTGCAAGAGCCACTGCAACTCATGGTTATGACACAAGAATGGAATCGTTGGGATGGGCCAGGACAGAGCAGGGGAAGAGGGTGAAGGAGATAGTGAAGAGTGATGCATTTTGGCATGATGCAAAATATATTGTCGCCATCATTACACCAGTTGTACAGGTCATCAGATATGGGGATGGGGATGCACCTAACCTTGGGGAGGTGTATGAGTGCATTGATTCTATGCTTGGTCAGATGAGGGCAGTTGTGCGAGAGAAGGACCCCACTTTAGCATTCTACAATGTTTACATTCAGCCTATTATTCAGCGTAGATGGGACAGCCTAAACACTCCCTTGCACATGGCTGCTTATGCATTGAATCCGAAGTGGTACATGCCTAGGCCTGGGAGAGTTACACCGATTCAGGATGATGAGGTGAAGGAAGGGTTCTTCAGGTGCATTGATAGGATGTATGATGTTGAAGCTGCTGGCAACATTCGCACTGAGTGGACGAAATTTGCTACTCTTAGGGGTTATAAGGCTGCAGCAAAGGCGGACATAAGAACTATGGCACAGGAGGATCCGATTTTGTGGTGGACTTGTCATGGACCGAAATCACTGACTACCACACTAGCCATTCGTTTGCTGTCCCAGGTTTCTAGTTCTTCAGCTTCTGAGAGGAACTGGTCTACTTATAGCTTCATCCACTCTCTTAAGAGGAATAGACTTACCTCTAAGAGAGCAGAGAAGCTAGTGGCTGTACATAGTGCCTTGCGTATCACTGACCGCAGGACATGTGTGTACAAGGAGAGCCCAGCAGCACGATGGGATGTAGAGCCAGAGGAGCCATCACAGATTGATGAGGATGAGGATGCTTCAGATATAGGGCTGGTTGGTGTTCCTTTGGCGGATCTTGACCTTGGGGAGTCCAGTGGTTCCAGTGATGAGGAGTTTGCCGACCTCCCGAGGGATGATTAGAGGCCTCTGCCTCCTTCACTACATTTTGTCATTTTGACATTTTGATTTTGTACTTGTTTTGATATCATGCTACTCATTGTAATCATCTTTATGATCAGATATTTTTGATATCATATAATAGAAATCTTCCATTTGTCGATTCAACAATTGTTACATTGTAGTATTGAGTATTACTATTCTAATTTCTAATTAGTAATTCGATATTGAAAACTTCAATATTCATTGTTCAATGTTCAATGTTCAAGTATTTACTTAGTAAGTTAGTAGTACTATTTAGTATTTACTAATTTAGTATTTCAATTTTGCTATTTTACTTCTTAATAGTCTTATACTGTTATACATCTTTTCATAACTAGCATTTTAAGTACCATATGTATAGTATATAGTATATACACCCCCTCCCCCCTCTCGCCCCCCCCCAACTCCCCCTCCCCCGCCGTCCCGAAATTGAGGCCCCTTTGTCCCCCCGTCCCCGACGCCGGTGGAACATAGGAGTAACCTTAAATTACTGTTCTCTGTTTCAGTTTTGTTAGGAGTTGAATGTCATGTATGACAATCTTAAGCTTTGCCATGTTATTAGTGATGTGATCCAAGTTCATTACGCAAAAAATAATAAAAAATCTACCATCTACCATATTGCCAGGATGCTTTGCAAAGAGCTATCAGATTTCACTTTAGAGGATTCTTACTGCGATGGCTGCCAGTAAGCTAGGGCTTCTATATAATAGAATTTTACTATTTCCTATGATTTTATTGGTGTAGCAGATCCCTGTTCTTTCACCTGGTTAAAAAGCCGTAAGATTTTATTCCATTTCATCTGTTTTTTTAAGCTTGTAAGCTGAAATACCTACAAAACAGGGTTCAACAACATTTTTGAGCAACTGATCGAAAAGGAAAATTCAATCTGTTTTTTGGCTACCATGGTATGTATGTATTGAGAGTTCTTAGTTGCAGTTATTACTTGGAAAATAAAACTTTAAATAGTCTCAAACGTTGTAGCATTACTAGGAAAAAATCATTCGAGTTATGGACTGTAATTTTTTCTGTGCTATTTTTAACAGGTTGCGTGGCACAGTGGTCATACCCAGGGATTACCCAAATAAATCTACACTTTTTTCAAATTGAGGCTGTGTAACTCAAAAATGGCATTTTAAATGCATGCTAACAAAAAAATGCAATTTATCAAAAAAAAATGTGGAAGTTTTCTCAATTATGAAAGGCTGCAAATATTTTATTGGGATGCACATTGGAACTTTTATGCTATTGAAAACTGGAATGTTTCAAGTCCTTTGACCTGTTTACCAACATTTTTACATTTATAATTTTCATTTTTAATACATGATATATGTTTATTTTGGTGTCCACACACTATATTTGACATGAAATAATAAAATCATCTTGTTTGCTAGTTTTGTGAATCTTATACAATTTTACTTTGCTATGTTTCACAGTGTTCTTCCTGTTTTAGGGCCGTGTAATTGAAAATTATTCACTTTTTCCACACCATGATGTTGCTGCATAAATAGAAAGCTGCTACCATCTTAAATCAGGATATGTTTTACTTTTCAACATGTAAGATTCTTGTAACATCAATTTACATTTTGGATATATAACATCTAATGCTATTTGCTTTAGAAGGTGCTTATAATTTATAACTTTTTAAGAGGTGCATATATCTGTCCATGCTTACCATTGCTTATGTTTTAAGCTGAGTGCAAGTTATATTGCTCTGATCCTGCTACAGTCCTGCTATGTTATTGTAAAATATTGTTCTGTTTTGAAGAATAAGAGTACTTTGAAGTTTGAACAACAGGGACACTGCTTTATTCATTAACTTAAGAATATTCTTAATGCTTAGGCTTCCATGCTATATGTCTTCCTTATAATGTTATTTTAAAAAGTTAACCTATAGTGACAGCAAGGGATGGAGTGTAATGGCTTGACTGTGTTCACAAAAATTGAAAAACTCCACACAGCCAAAAAAATAATAATATAACAAAACAAATATTAAAAAATAGATATGTGAATAAAATAATTTTAATGAAATAACTGTTTACTTCAGTAAATAACATAGTAAATAGCTACACATTTTAGTAAACAAAATAGTAAATAATACTTTTGAGATAACTATATAATTAATTATGTAGTAAATAATTTGTTTCAAATTAGTTTTTTCAAAACTTAAAAAAATAAGATAGGTCTTCGAATAAAAATGAATTAGTTAAATAAACGTAATGTCCCCTTTTCCTAGGCAGTAATCAGTTGCTGAGATTAGTCCATCACTTGGTCCCCGTAGACTAACAGGTTGGTTAGGGGCCCCTTTGAGGGCGTTTGTGACTGGACAGTCAACCATTCATGCTCAATTGATGTTTTCCTAGCCCACTATTTCTAGGGTTATGGCTGTGTGTTGCAAGTATGTGCAATTGGTGTTGTCATTGATGTCAACTGTATGAGAAGGAGATTGTTGCAAGAGTGTGAGCAGTTGGTATTGAGTTGATGTTGTCTTTAATGTTGGTTTGATTAGTTTCATTATGTTTTCGTTAGTAAGCTATTGGTGTCAACCTCTAGTGTTGCTTTGATAAGCTTCTGTCTATGGATGTATGGTTAAGTTGCTATGTTGCAATTGGCTTGGTGGTGATGAGGAAATGCTGAAGATGTGTCTCTGGTGCTTGGTTTCCAAGTGCTTTTGAGAAAATTTGAATAAAAAGAGGAAACAGTGTGTTGTAGTGGTGTTCAGTGTTGCAGAGTAGCATTTTGGTTTGGCTCCACATTTCTTCTATGTTGAAGATTTGCTTCTGCGGTTTGGATATGTTGATCAGAGGTGTTCAGAAGTGTTGCATTCAGAATTTGGTGTGTTGGATCATTGTGCAGAGGAAGGTGTGCACCAGTATGTTAACTGTGTATTGCAGAGGTTTATGGGAGAAATGTTTTTGCTCAACATTTCTCTGCAGAGTGGTTTCAGGTCTTGCAGATCTAGAAGGGTGCTGATAGTGTTTGTATCTTTCTTTAGTTGAAGTTGTTTGAGGTTTGGTGCTTCAGAATTCAGTTTCTTGAGTTACAGTGTATAATGGAATTATTTGAGTGTACTGGGTGTGTACATTCTTCAGGTGAAAGTTGTTGTGAAGGAGTTTTTTGGATTTCAGGTTGTTTGTGGAATATTCTAGATTGTGTTCAAGTGTGGTGTATCGTCTGCGAGTCATCTTTGGATTTGAAGAAGCATGTACTTAAATGTTTGATGGTGTTAACACAAGTTAAGCCAACCTTGGGTGTTTACACTAATTGCGAAGTTGCTTAGCTGTTCGTGGAAGCATGGCGTGGTGTGTATGAGTGGATTTAGGTCCTAGTTAAGGTGTGTTGTGGTCCACCTTCATTTCTTTCCATCGTGGGAATGTTTTAGTGCCGACCTAATTTGAATTTGCACGGTTGAGGTGGATAGCCGACCTTGGAGAATGTTTTCAAGGTTGAAGTTGGTATAAATAAGTGTTCAGTTGTTGAGAGACGTGAAGATAGGTGTGTGAGATGCGAATGATGCAAATTGTAGAGTTGTGAGGTGCGAATTTGTGTATTGCAGTGCAAACTTTCATGTGTTAGATTGCTGGATGTAGTGAGCAGAAGGTGTCTACAATTCTTTAGTAAGACTGTGAAAGTGTTGGTGATGCTGTGATGGATTTTTCTGTTGCACTGAGATAGTTTTCTCACTGTAACACTCTTCTCTATCTTCTTTTGTATTTTGGAAATGAGCCTTTGGTAGTGAGCCTTTCTTTCTTTTGGGAAGTGAGCCCTCTAGCAGCGAGCCCTTTGTAATCAGTGTTGATATTATTTTATATTGAGTTAATCCTCATTGTGGTTTTTCCCTTCTTGGGTTTTCCATGTAAATTTGGTGTTTCATTGTGCATGGTGTTGATTTGGTTGTGTTCTTGTTATTTGCTTTCATGATAAATCACTCTAATAGATTAAGGGTTAATTGGATTAATGTGGATTTGAATGTTTGTGAGGGTTTTGAAGTTTTAAGGTACAACTGATTCACCTCCCCCTCTCAGTTGTCTTGTGCATTCAACAATTGGTATCAGAGCAAGGTTCTTTGAAAGAAATCTTAACCGTTTGAGGTAGATCTGGGATGGCGCCGAAGAAAGATGTTCCTTTGTTTGATGGATTAGACTATGAATTTTGGAAGACAAGGATGGAAGGTTATCTTCGTTTCTCTTGGATTTGAAATCTTGAAGTTTGTTGAGACTGGATATACTATACTTGGGAATGGTCAGAGTACTACTAATGAAATCAAGGCCTATGAAAACAATGGTAAAGCAAGGTATGCTCTCTTAAGTGGTCTTGCTAATTTTGAATTAGTGAAAGTTATGAATTTGAAAATTGCTAGAGAAATTTGGGTAAAGTTAGAAAGTATTTATGAAGGAGATGACAAGGTCAAGCAAGCTAAGATACAAAATTTGAAGATCATGTTTGAGACTCTGCGAATGTCTGAAGATGAAAACATTACAAGCTATTTGCAGAAGGTGGATGAAGTTTTCAACGACATCAGAGGTCTTGGTGGAGAACTAAAAGAAGAGGAAGTGGTAAAGAAGGTACTCAAAACTCTTCCTAAAGCTTATAGTCATAAAGTTTCTGCTCTTGAAGAATTACAAAATTTGAATCAATATACTAGAGATCAGTTGTATAGTTCTTTAACTGCTTTTGAAATGAAAGAATTTGGTACAAGTAGTGCAAAAGTTGAGATTGCTTTTAAGGCTGGAAAAATTAGAGAAGACTATGGAATCAGACCAGGAGGATCTTGATGATGTAGAAGCTACCTTTGTGAGAAGAATGAAAAAGGGTATTGGAAAGTACAGAGGTAAGTTGCCTTTCAAATGTTTCAGTTGTGGAAAGATAGGTCATTATGCTTCAAGATGTCCAAACAGAGTTTTGAATGACAAAAATAGGGAGAACAAAGGTAAGATGATTAAGAAAAGTTACTATGTTGGAGAAGATGCAAGTGTATCTGATAATGAATTTGATTATGGAGATGATGAGGATGGTGAATGCTTGTTCATGGCTTTAAAAGATGAAACCAATTCTGCTATCTTTGAGAGATGTGTGAAGGAAAATGCTTCGGAAGCAAGTGCTAATACTAAAGGCACCTTGGTGCGTGCTTTTCATGCTAGACAGGAGAAGAACTACTAGATCATTGACAGTGGATGCTCTAATCATATGACCGGCGATAAGAATAAGTTTGTTAAACTTGAAAAATATGGAGGACTTGTTAGGTTTGGTGATGATACATCTGCAAAGATATGTGGAAAAGGTTCAATCAATTTTGATGGCAAGCATTATACTGATGATGTTCTTTATGTTAAGGGTTTAATACACAACCTTTCGAGTGTTGGACAAATGTGTAGCAAAGGGTACAATCTTATGTTTCAGGATGATGGTTGTGAGATCAGAAAAGGCTCCGGAATTGTGATTGTTGTTGGAAGGACATATGGAAAAGTCTATATGCTCAAATGTGCTGATGGTTATTGTTTCATGACTTAGATCAATGAGAGTTGGTTATGGCATAGAAGAAAGTGTCACATCAATTTTGATATCCTAGCGAGAATAAGTTAAGTTCAAGCTGTGAGAGATCTGCCAAAAATTACAAAGCCTATCAATGTTGTCTGTAAGGAATGTCAAGTTGGAAAGTAAGCAAGAAGAAGTTTAAAAGTCAAAGAACAATCTTCTACCGGATTGTTGGAATTGGTTGTCATGTCCCAAAAGTGACATAAAATAGATAAATGAAATAAACAACCATTTATAAAAAAATTATTATATACATTTAACAAGATATATATTGAAAACACGAGTATTATTAAAGAGGCATCACAAGACTAATTAATCGATCAAGTGTAATTGTCTTACCATTGACCGCTCCCATTAAAGAAACTAAACGCATCCCTCAAAATTAATCGTTGCATTAAAGATGAAACGATACCTCCACTCACAAGATGCGGCTTAGATAGAATCCTTCACAAAGGAGGAGATAGAGGAGGTAAAGCCGGTCATGAGGGAATCATCATGAGGACAGAAAGGACATTATTAAATAAGGAGGCATTGGAAGATACATCGGATCAGGTGAAGTATTCACTTAGTATATTAACATTTTGATTTCCAAAATTCAGAACCATTAAATCCTATAGCGATAGGTATCTGCAATTGCTGATTTTCATATGCACTCCTAAATTCATATTGACTACACAATGCGATCTGTCCTTACTACCAAATCGCTTGAGTTGTGTATATGCAAACTGAACTGTCTCCATGTCAATCTGATTGTCGTATTGTCTAAAGACTATTTTCAGAATGATATGTGACCTGACAAATAACAAACTAGAATGTATGCACCATTCACAGTCACTTTCTAGTAAACAACCTGACACACAAGTATATTTACATTGATGCAATCTGATTACTTCTAGTTCTGATTATTGAATCTTCCTGCGTGCACTTAGCAAATGTATCTGTTTGCTCATTGTTATTTTCTTACCAATAAATGCATTTCCAACTTGTGTTATTTGATTACCGGCAATAAGGCATTGTAATAAGACTAATGATAGGCATATGAGAATTTTTTTCTGAATATATGTACAAATGGATTATAAGTAAGATGATCTGCATAGTATTGAAGAAATAAGGATATGTGCTAGTATATTCTGATTGCCTGAAGATTGTTTGAGTGTATGAAAACTTGCTCGGGACGAAGGGCTTGAGAAAAGTGGTGCCTAGAAACCCCAGCTAAGATCTGCCCAATCCTAAGGCGGGGATGGGCCATAGATGGGTGGGGGTCCCACTCATGTCCGCTGTCAAGTAGACATAGAAGGCAATTCTCAAGTAGTAATAAGGGCAGTTAATACAAACTCTGCTCCAAGTTGGAAGATGAAAGCTTGGATTGAGCGCTTATCGCCTTTATTAAGGATAATTAGGGACTTTAGACTTGTTGTGACCTTTTCACACATCGCCCCATTCAAGATGGGGATCCCTAATTTTTGCTCCATTCTGGTCTTTTGGCTTGGGTTTTTTTCTCTCTCTCTCTCTGTCTGTCTCTTTTATGATGTCTGCCTTCTGGGGACGTTCCCGTCTGCGAGCCTAAGCGTGAAATTTGGCCAAGTCTATAGAATTAGGGTTTCCATCTTTTCAGCCAATCCGAGGTCAAGTAAGGTGAATAAATTGAAAATTGAGACTAACATTGATGTCAGTGTGTTTCCAGCAGGTTTTCACTGAAATTTCGTCAGATTCCGAGTACTTACTATTTTTAGTAAGTGTGCAATTACAGGTGTTCCGTCAACATTTTTGAAAATTCGACAGTCATGTTGCATTCAGAACACACCAAGCTGCTTGTGTGCGAAATTTGAGTTGAAACAGAGGACTTACTATTTTTTAGCAGTTCAGCTTCCGGAGCCAATTTCAGGGCCTATATGCAGAATTTTTCAACACGTGTCTGGAGATTCCTTCTGGGTTTTCTGAGACCTTCGCGATGGTGTGACATGCAAAGCGAGATAACGACTTTCAGAATTTAGTCTTTCGGGGCTATTTTTAGGGTTTGCATGTCAGTGTTTTCTTTGCATGTCTGCATATTCCTTGTGGGTTTTTCGAGAGCTTCGCGATGATATGACATGCAAACAGAGATAATCACTCCTTCAGCAACTTACTATTTTTAGCAGATACATTCCGACGACCGCTTCCCAGCGCTTCAGAATCACGAGCTGATCGCAATGCAACAAAAAAAGGACAAACGGGGGTCATTTGATACGCATGCAAGACCAATTAGGGTTTCCAGCTTCGGGACACAAAAAGAGGCGTAAAAAGTCAGAATTTTCGAAAACCGATATATACCACCGCGATCAGCATCTCTCAAGCTATTTGCTGATAAAATTTGAAGGCAAACGGAGCACTTACTATTTATAGTAAGTCATTTTAGAAACAGGCTAAAAATAGAAAGTCAGCAGCAAGCGCTGATGTCAATGGGCAGGTCATGTGGTGAGGAGCGCGTCATTCGAATTTCAAGTCAAACGGAGTTGTGGAAGTCTCAGAAGCAAGCAGTTACTATAAATAGTAAGCCACCTCCAGAAACATGCTATAAATAGCAGCAGGCGCAAGGCATTAGCAGGTACAAGTCAAGCAAGTGATGAAGACCCTATGGCGCGAATTTCAAGTCAAACGGAGTTGCAGAAGATGGAAAATCAAGCACTTACTATTTTTAGTAGGCTTGGGTAGAGAAATTAGGGTTTCCTAAATTCAAGGGCAAAGCACAAAAGTCTGGCAGAGGCGACGTTCAGTCACAATCAACACCCTTCAAGCAATCAACATGCAAAATTTGAAGGCATTCCGAGTAATTGCTATTTTTAGTAACTTTCTAAAAATAGCAGGTACAGACAGATATCAGGGATCAACAGCACAAATGCATCCCGAGATTCAAAACAAAGCAAAATCCAGCTTTTTTGGAGCTTGAAATTAGCTTGAAGTGCAAAATTGACAAACTTTCTAAAAATAGCAAATTAGGGTTAGCATGATCGAGTCACCCTAAATCCGGCAAAGGACGAGAAATCCACCAAGTTTAATATTTTTTCAGGTCCAGCATCAAAACTTGCTTTAAAAGGCCAAAGATAGATCAAAAGTTTTGAAGTGTTTGAAGAATAAGCAGACCCCTCCAATTGCGCCCTTGAAGTTCTAACTTGGAGAGTGGACTTTAAAAAAAAAGAAATTTTCTAAGTCCTTCAAATTTGAAGCTCAAGACCCAAAATGCGCCCTTGAGGTTAAAGCTTGATGAAATTTTCTCTAAGTCATCAAAATTTGAAGCTCAAGCCCCAAAATGCGCCTAAACTTGCATGTGGAGCTTCAAAATTTTCTAAGTATCAAAAATTGGAAGTAGGGGGTCCAAAATGCACCCTAGCTTGAGAGGTGGCTTGAAATTTTTTCTAAGTCTGGAAAGTTGAAAGCTCCATGGTGAAGTGCGCCCTTGAACTTGAAGTTGGAGTAAAAGTTCACTAAGTGTTGAAAATTAAAAGCATGAGGGCCTAAATGCGCCCAAGATGAAGAGAAGAACATTTGAAAATTTTCTTAGTGTTGACACAAAGTGGAAGCTTGACAAGTAAAATGCGCTCTTGAAGTGGAGGAGAGTTGATAGAAATTTTCTAAGTCCTTCAAATTGGAAGCTCATGCCTCCAAATGCGCCCTTGAGGGAGGAAAGCATGAGAAATTTACTAAGTCTTTTAAAATGGAAATAGTACCCCCAAAATGCGCCCTAGAAGAAGATGGAAGCAAGTAAAAAATTCTAAGTCTAGAAAATGGAAGTAGGGGGTCCCATATGCGCCCACTTTGTGAAGAGGTCTATGCATTGTCTAAAGTGTCAAAATTGGAAGCTCAACATGTGTTTTGCGCCTTAACCTTGGTGAGTGATGAAAATATTTCTAAGTATAGCGAACTTGGAGTTGCCCCTTCTAAATGCGCCTTAGCTTGCAATGAGGGAGTTTGAAAAGTTTTCAAGACTGGGAAATTCTTCTAAGGCACCAAAACTCAGAGTAAGAGGGGTGGAATGCGCCCAAGGAACTTGGAGCAAAAAGAAAACTTCAAAAAATTGCTAAGTGTGGGAAACTAAAAGTTGAAGGTGGTATATGCGCCTTAGCAAAAGGGTGACTTCCAAAATATTCTAAGTTGAGCCTACCTTTTGCGCCTTAAAAAGAGGAAAGCCACTTGGAAATTTCTCTAAGTTTTGATAATTTAAAGTCCATGATGCCAAATGCGCCTTAAGTCTAAGTAAGAAGAAATGAAAGTGCAAGGTATGAAATGCGCCTAGCTTGTGAAGGTGCAAGAAAATATTCTAAGTTATGAAAAGTGGAACCTCCATGGTAGAAATGCGCCCAGCTTTGAAAGGGAGGCATGTGAAATTTGTCTAAGTGTTAAAAAGTGAAGGTAGAAGGCCTCAAATGCGCCATGGCTGAAGCTGGAGATGGATGAGAAATTTAACTAAGTGTCCAAAATTTGAAGCTTGAGCTCTTATATGCGCCTAAGTCAAGGAAGTGGAGGTGAAATTTTCTAAGGAATTGAAACTGGAAGTCCACCATGTTGAATGTGCCTGGCTTGAAAGAGGTAATATCAAAAGTTTAAAATTTTCTAAGTGTGAAAATTGAAGTCTGCCATGTTGAATGTGCCTAGCTTAAAGAGGGTATTATCAAGGTTGGAGAATTATCTAAGGCAATTAAAATGGAAGCTTTACCCATGAATTGCGTCCAAGATGAGAAGGAAGTCAAGAAATATTTTCTAAGTGTTTATAAATGGCAAGCACCTCCATATGCGCCTATGCAAAGTGATGAATGTTTTTCCTAAGTATTAATATTTAAAGTTTCACTTCCTTAGGAAAAATACGCCTAACTTGAAGGAGTAATGAAGTTCTCTCTGGAATGAGTAAAAATCGGCAGGAATGAGTCAGAATACTCCAGCTTCACAAGGTCAATGAGAAATTTTAAGTCAGAGTAAGGAAATGTGCCTGGAATTGAAGAAATGGATTAAATTTGATGAAAATCATTTTTTCTAAGGTTCAAAATTCAAGAAAATTAAATGAACCCGTTCATCGGGGACACATGAATTTCACATTTTTTGAACGAGAAATTTTCTGGGTATTGGATTTTCGCAATGAGGAAGTGATTTCCAAACTTTCCACACTCTTTTTGGTATTTCAAAATGATGATTTTCGATGGGCGCCTGGATAATGAAGTTTTCTAGGCAAAAAGGCCACAAATTTTCTAAGTCTGAGAATGTGCAATATTGGAGAATGATGCCTAGGTGATTTGTAATGAAATTTCTATGGAAGAAATTTGGCCAAGGCATGGGAAATTTCAAGGTGAAGTGAAATTGGAGAAAAATGGTAAACTCTACTGGATCCAGAAATCACTCAGACCTTGGAGATCAAAGCATGAATATCAGGTAAGTTAGGTGATTTTATATTATAAAGTGTTCTGATGCTCTTCTTTTTTATATTGGTTTTGCAGGATGCACACCGGGGCCAGAGCACGATGAATTGAAGTGATAAAATCATGAAGGAAGATGTTGGGAGAAATGGCTAAGTGTTGGAGTTTCTCCTTGAAGACTCAAACATGCACTTGACTTAGAGAAAAAGATGACAAGAAAATATTTCTAAGTCCAGGATAAAAGAAAAGATGAAGACCCAAGTGTTGAAAATCATCATCAGGCAGAAGAATGAAGTTGTCGCCTTGAAGTTAGATCGAGAACGTGCCTGTAGTTGAATTTATTTGATCAAGTCTGCAAGAAGAAGATCGAGAACAGTGTGAACGTGTTTCAAAATTGGAATCTTCTTGAAGGATGATGGACATTAATTGCTCATTTATTGCCCCACTCTCCATTATGGCGGTTTTTAGGGCGAATCTTGTTTAGGGTTGAGGTGGCACGATCTGGGCCATCCAGCCGATTGTAATCTGAGCCGTCCATTGGATTGGGCTATCTATAAAAGGGGGAGTCCCCCTCATTTGTAATTTAGTAGAAGCAGAGCTTAGAGATTAGAGTAGAGAATAGAGTAGAGACACTTTAGTTGTAATATCTTAGCATAGCGTAGTTTGAAGGAGAAGGAAAGTTTTCTTTTGAAAACTTTGTAAGAGATTGTTGCGAAAAACTATTGTAATAAAAGATCTTTCATTGAATGGTGAATTCATCTTTGTTATAAGTAGCTAGCGAGGTTTCTTCATCCCTTCGACTTCAAGTAGCATAAAGTAGAGTAGTTCTCATTTTCATGCAAGTAGATGTTAGTTGTGGACTTGTGGAGTTAATCGGGGCAACTTCATTTTTATCCATACCACTAGCAGCTTGTTGACGGCAAGTTTGCCTTGTCTGGTCGACTGGAAAACTTTATAAACTTAACTTCGATTGTGATTCATGTATGTGTATGCGTCGTTCTGATGGTACTTATATGTTGAATTATAATTTGAAAACCTTTTGTCACTCCCTTGAAGATTGCACCGACTTTGTGTAAGTTGTCCAATGTGAGGCGAAGCAGAGTCTGGACGAAGTCTGTCAAGATTGATCCACGTCTTGTCCTTAGATAGAACATAAACTTCTTAGGCCCTACACTCTTTTAAATTCAGTTCATTTCTGGTTAGAATTAGGAAACTTGTGCTCACTTGCCAAATCATTCGAATTACGTGAAAGCCCTTAGTCTACTGTCTGCTGTCAAGTTGTCGAACAATTGTGTAAGTCCCCTTGAAATACCAGCAAAATCACATCGAGCCAACTGAGTCTATTCACATTAAAGGAACCTTGGAGTTAAATGTATGATCTATCTCGTAATCTTAGCATGCAGGAAACTTTGTTCAAGAGAGGATAGGGCATCCGTTGGGAAACTTTATTTTGTGTTGGTGCAGTCGCAAAAACCACGTCAACAAGACTAAAGCATGTTTTTAGAGAAGCAAACTCGTTGGCTGATGTGCTATCTATTGAAGGCATAGATCAAAGTGTCACCAAAAAGGAATTGTTAAACCCAAGTACATGATCAAAGGTGGAAGATTTGCTGAGAAAAGAACAAGACTTGTCCTGATCAATCAAGTCATGAGGAATTGGGTGCACAAGCCTCAAAGACTAGATGGTGTACTTCTTGAAGTTGATTGTCACTGCTAAGTAGCTCCCTTCTCTAAGTAGACCGAATTGCATCTTTCGATGGATTCAGCAGGAGGAAGATCATATGGAACATCATTCGAAATCTACTTTCTTACAGCCTTTGGTAGTCGGGCGAGAAGTTCCTGGATTTCTCCCCTCTACAAATTCTTGTTGGGGATGCAAAATTTTTGCAGTGGCTTGGAAAATGCAGGTGAAGGCAGCAATGGTGGTGGAAGTTCCAATTGTGTGTAGATGCTACAAGATTTCCACAAGAAGGGGGGAGTTTAGAGAGAACGTCCTTGAGACATAGGAGGCACAGTTGGGGCATCTCTTCAAATTTCCATTGGAGGAATTAGTGGTTGCCATTAAAAAGGTCATCAGTGAACACAGGCTGAGGGGTGACCACTTGCATGATGGCATAATGTTGAGTTGGTTTCTGACAAATGTGCAATACACAACCAGAAGCAAGGTGGTGGTGGAGAGGTGCATAATGCTCCTGGCGAATGTGCATAAGGATGCTGCAACTAAGGCCATTGCTGCTAGCAAAGCATGGCCTTCGGAGGGGTTTGTATGTGGTGTCATAGATGTGGCAAAGACAAGAGCAGAACTGTGCGCGTGAATGAAGCGGTGGAGAGTTTCAAGGTGGCAGTGCTGGCTAAGGATTTGAGTGGCTTCTTTGAACATGTTGCAGCCAACAAGAAAGCGCTTAGTGAAACAAAGATCTGTAGGTTGACAAATTTTGGGTTGGGCATGATAACAATACTGTCAAACATATGATGGGGTTTGTAGTTCTAGGTCTGTGATGTAACTCTCTCTCGATGATGTAAGTTTTTTCTTGAATTAATAGGAGTGCTACCCTCTAAGGTAGTGATTCGCCAAAAGAAATAAAACGAAATAAATATTTAATTTATTTATTTAATCAAAGAAGAATAAGGAAAAGGAAATGAATTAATTAAATAATTAAAATTATTTAATTAATAGATGAATGTGACTTTAGAAGATAATCAAATAATTAAAATTATTCAATTATGTCGAGAAGAGAGGAAATTGATGTGGAAAAATGGTGTTTGCAGGCTTGAAGCATTTTTCAGTGTATATAGGTTGCATAAAAATAGGGATAAAGATAGGAGATCCTATAGTGACTTTTGGCAATAGTTGTTTCACTTGACAAGTACAAGATCTTGACTTTGACATTACAACATTATTCAACATATTGGCATGGTGATACTTGAGCAATTTAGTTTGCAATTGCTTGAGGGCAAGCAATTTTGGGAAGGCAGATTGTAATGTCCCCTTTTTGGAATTAGAGAAATGAAGAAGACCTCTAGCCTATCCTTGTTTCCTATATGATAAAGGATAAAACAAGAGAAATGATTAATAATATTATTTTAAGTTGGGCCCAATGATTACTATTTTAAAGGGCAACTTAATAATATTATTGTACTTAATTAAAAAGTGTTTTAAAACCCTTAATAATAAAAAATATTTTTAAATACTTTTGGAAGGAAATTTTAAATTTTGGGTCTGACTTGGTGTAGCGCTCGGAAAATTAAGAGTGTTTTCAATCCGTTCAAATCAGTATAAAAGAGAAATTAAGAGTATTTTCAATTTATTCAAATCATTATAAAAGATTTCCAAGTAATCAACATTGTTCATAACACTTCCAAATGAGCTTAATAAAAAAAAGAATTTAAATTGCATTCCATGTATAATAATAATTTCAATGTAATGTATCAAGGTTATACAAAGCATAAGTATTTCAATGACTTTTCTCATATACATCTATTCAACCATACTTGGAAGAATCAACAATTCCAATAGAAACATCTTTTCTATGCTAAGTCATAAAACTTAAATTTCTCAAATCAATGTTACATTAGATACTTTCAAATCGTACTTCTATTTCAAAGTTTCAACAAAGAATGTCAAATACATATACATTTGCAATGGGGCTACACCAGCCAATCCAGAATAATACACAAGTACATCAATAGCAAATAAATCTCGGAACCACCAACCGCCATGACACCATTGGTCTTCTTGCGAGTTGGGGCCAAGAATGTGATTCAGGCGCCTTTTCCGCCCAACCACGAAGTCTATGACTTCCCTGGGTCCCTTCCTAACTCGAAGGAATCCCCGGCCCTGCATAAAGGAGCCTAGCAACCCGAAACAGTAAAACAGGAGGGAACTCTCGATGCGTGCCTGATGCCTATATGCATTTCTAACATGAGAAATAAACACATTTCTTGCAACAGGAGGTGGCAGAGACTCAAATACATATATGTTTCTAGGCTTTTAAAACAAACCCATCTATTTCAATGGTACAAGTGCTTGGCCGAGCAAAAATAATACAAGTAAATGGTAGTTTAGAAAAGGTAATACTACCGTCTCTGTTGGTCCACCTTCGGCACCCTGTCCCGGAAGTTACCACAAGTAAAGTATGGATAAAAACCCAAGCAGAAAGTTATGCATTTTCTGACATGTTTCATACATTCAGTTAATTCTAAAAGAATTTCAAATATGAATTTCAGAACATCCTTTGTAAATTCAGTAGTAAGATGTCATTTATTCTTTGGTAAGTAACCCTTTATGATTTGGATAAAGGCTCTGTTTTAAAGAAGAACATATATGTCTTAATACTTTTCAGTGCACTAATAGAAAGAAGGAACAGTGTTTTCTGTTTTCAGTATGCATTTCTATTCTTTCCAAGCTCAGGCTGACTGACAGTTTAATTCCCAATTTCAATACAGGTTACAGAGTAATAATAATATACTGAAACAGTGCAATTTATTCAGAAATTCTGAGGTTTGAAAGATAATCTTTCATTCAAATTTTGATGTTGTATTCCTTTACTCAGGATTGTTCTGCTGTAAGTAAGTATATGTTTAAGTAATCAAGATGCTTTCCAGTTTACATGGTTTCTCAAAAAACATTTCTATTCTTGTTTCAGGTTTAACAATTCTGAGATATTCGTGTAAGTATATGTTTAAGTAATCAAGATGCTTTCCAGTTTACATGGTTTCTCAAAAAACATTTCTATTCTTGTTTCAGGTTTAACAATTCTGAGATATTCGTGTATAATTAACAGAGTTCATACTACTTTCTGGAAATGATTTTCCTGTTTTCAACTTGTATTTTGGCACATATATGCATGGATATCTCTATATATATATGTATATATATAAATATATATATATATGTGTATGTATATACAGCCAAATGTATATGTATACATATATATATATATATGTGTGTGTGTGTATGTAGAAATTCATGTACAGCTGTGTGTAATTTGAAGAAAGAAATTCTGGTTCTTTTAAACTGTTCAAGAATTCACTGGCCGTGCACACAGAACATGACATTTTACAGGGTTTCCTTACTGGCATTGAGCAACAAAAGGCTCAGGGGAAGCCCTTGCCCCTCCCATGGGGAGGGGGCGGACTGTGAGGGGCTCGCGCCTCCTCCATAGGCCGCGGCCTGTGGAGGGCGCGAGCCTCTCACAGGGTCGCGTCCTTCCCATGGGGAGGACAAGGGAATAATATCCCTTCCTCATTCCTATGGATAGCAATTTCAAAACTCAGAATAAAGAAAACATTTGCCCAGTATAAACTGCATTCGAATTTATCTCAAAGACATTTTGAATTTGTTCAGATGACAGAGTTTTTATGCAGGCATTATGTGCAGATATATATATATATATATGTATATATATGCACGGGAATTCAGAATTCCTGTGCATATATATATGTATGATTATATATGTATTTCCAATTATACTTCAGAGCAGTTCAATAAGTTGCAGATTTTGTAACAGAATAAAAACCCTAATTCTGAAGAAAGAATGTGTATTCTATATTGCAACAAAAGAAGTAAACAATTTCCCAGATTTAAAAACGAAATTGAAAAGATTTCTCAGTTGTTTGTGCTCATATCATGGAATAAAGCATTTCATTCCTTCCATTTCCTTACTGCAATTTTAAATTTAAAAGAAGGCAAAGTATGAAAAGAACCTGGCAAATTTTTTTTGCTTCCAGTGCAGAAGCCCAGCAATACCTTCTTTGTCTCTGTTCCAGAACTCTCCGATATGATTCATTCGAAGTCTCCTTTTCTCTCTTAAAGCTCCCTACCTCTTTTCGAGGATCATGCATAAAATTTCCAGATGACAGATAAAATTCTCATGCAATTTCTAAGGATTGCCACATGCCATCTGCTTTGTTGGTTTTAAGACAGAATTTCCAGAGCCCAATGTTCTCTCGGGCTGTTCATTCCTCCTTATTTTTGGAAAATTATATACAAAACAGAATTATATCCCCTTTTATGCAAACCTAAAATTTTCATTTATGCAAACACAATATTCTATTCTTTTATTTATTTTGTTTTATTTTTAATTATATTTCTTTTAAAACAGATTTTTCCTTTTTGTTGCTCAAATGTAAATGGGGAATAATTAAAATAGAATAAGCCATATTATTTCCACAATTTCTAAGGTTAATTAAACCATAATTTAAATTTGCTATGCTAATCATTTTCACGCAATCACATTGAAAAACAAACATGACCTAATGCAGCTACATGATTTAAGTGGTGTGTGTGTAATCGAGAGCTTCTCCTCTTTTACCCTGTCGGAAAGCTAACCTTCTTTTCCTCAATCACACTCTTGGCCTTCGATCACCTTGGCCTTCGATCACCTGCCACTCAAATGCACTCAGGCGTGCAAAAACGAAAGTGTATTAGTAACCATTGTAGAAACGTAAATTTAAAAATTAAATCAACATTCCTATTTTATATAAATGCACTCATAATTCTTGAAAGAAAACAATTATTTTTCTACATTCCCATACATCAAAGCATAGTATCATAATTCGTATATTAAATCCCATAAAGTCATGGTCAAACATTATCAAAATAAATCATGGTCAAACATTATCAAAATAAGTCATGGTCAAAATAGCGTCAAAGTAAGTCATGGTCAAAATAGTATCAAAGTAAGTCATGGTCAAAATAGCATCAAAGTATGAGACGTGACACTTGGAGAGCATTAAAAGGGGCATTTGGATTATTTGTGGGTTGTCTTGTTTAAATTTTGCAATTCAACATTTGAAATTTGTACTCAATTTCACATTTGGGGACAAAAACCCTTGGCCATTCAAAGATCTTGGAGGACAAAACCCCTCTTGGATTTCCATCACTGGACTTGGAGATGAAAGCCCTCATCTGCATGGGCGTTTCCACATAGAGGTTGCATTGGAGCTGATTTTGGCAATTTTAACCTAGTTTTTAGTTGGGAGTGATTGGCATTTGCAAGCAAATCTTTGAATTTTCTATTTCTCAAAATTTTTGAGATTCACCATCCTTTATTGCTGTCATATTCCCAAGCGTTGGCTCCAACTTCATAAGCAGGGTTCTAGTGATCTTCATTGCTAAATTTCAGAATTCTTTCATACATCTTGCTGCTTTTTGCTGGGGTTAATATTGTTTAGGTGAGCTGAACTAGTTAGTGGCAACATCGCAGCCTTATCACACAACATTTTGGTGTGGTGATTGATGATAGAAAGGAGATTGCAGTAGTTCCAGACCATGCCATGCACTTGTTAGGGTTTTGTGTATTGATTCACAATAGCTATATAGGCCATCACTAGTTAGAAGTTGCCTCCAAGACTATTGTGCGCTAGCTGCACCCTTTATTTTGTCTCCTAGCAGATTTACCTCTCCTTACGACAACAAAGGAGATTTTGTAATGTCCCCATTTCATAGGCAGTGATCAGTTGCTGAGGTTAGTCCATCACCTGTTCCTTGTGGACTAACAGGGTGGTTAGGGGAGCCCTTTGAGGGCGTTTGTGGACTTGTTTAGTCAACCTTATGAGTTCTATTGGTTTTTCCTAGCTCAGTGTTTACCAAGGATTTCGCTATGTTCCTTTTGGAGCTTGTTTTGGGCACTTTGTCATACTTACTATTTATAGTATGTCACAGGGTGTCACTGGTATGGTCAATTGGTAGTATTACTATGTTGGGCATAATGGCAGATTTATATCCTAGATTTATCTTGGTTTAATGATGGTCCTATGTATTAAGTTTTAATAACGTCAATGATAAAGTTAAATTAAAATATTTAACTTTATGCGTTATTAATATATATTAAAAGGACTTTATGTTAAGGGGATATAAATGAATTTTAAAAGAACACCTTATAATATAATGTTGAGCGCCCATTTTGAAAAAGGGTTATAGGGCGGGAATTGAAATTAAATGAAATATATTTCAAATGCCAACTTGGGTGTGGGAGTTTGGGGAAATATAAAAGCCATTTGTGAGCTCATTTGCAGATTCATCTTGGAAGATAAATTTGATAAGGGTTTTGCAGGTAGACTGGAGAGTCTGAAAATCTCGGCTTCATTGAGGATGAAAACCCTTATGAGGAACAACATGCTACAGGAGTGAAAGATATCCCAAGGCTGCTAGCTAACAACTTCATTTAGGGGTTGTGCATTGTGCTTCAAGATTGTTTAGAGATTTACAGGAAAGATTCAGGGTTTTGCCTAGTGATCATATTCTAATATCTATAATTCTATATCTTAAGTTATAGGTGTTGATGTTATAGCCACGTGCCTCATACTTCCAGTGGCAATTTAGTAATAAGCAATAAATTAAATATAGCGAATGGCTATTTATTTATTGGAGGCAATTTCATTTATTTGTAATCTATATTTTAATGAGGCCGACTTCATCTAAGAGTTCGCCATCTTTTGTATAAGTCACACCCTTTCATTTGAGGCCGACTTTGTATCTATGGACACATTTGTTGGAGACCACCTCATCGAATTGTATATAATGGAGGCGTTGTTCATTCCTTTCATCATCCATTTCATTTCATTCAAGCAAAGTGCGAATTTATCTACAGCAAGAGTTCGACATTGGAGATCAATATTATTCTTCAAGGAGATCGATATCATTATTCAAGGAGTTCGATATTATTTCTTATTGAGTTTGCATCAAGTGTGGTGCTGTTAATTCGGCCTTGTGATTGGCCTCATTGTAAAGTGAATTGCTGTTCATTATTCAATATATAAGTGATATATTGTTGCTGGGTTTTTCTCCCTCAAGTTGGAGGGTTTTCCCAGGGTCTATGCTGTGTCAAATTGTTTGAAATTGTTCTATATCTGCTTATTTGAATTCTGATCCTAAAACTAACAATAGGTGATGAGACTTTGGGGTTTAAAGGTTTTATCTGGAGTTTGATAAATTACCGAATATCAGATATAAGGGTTTGGATATCACTGTTCATACAGCCAGTCGATGGATATGGAGGCTTTAAAATTGTTGATGAATGTACTGAATTGGCATTAGACAGGGCGTGAGGATTGGAGAGTCTATTGCTGCTCATTTTTGAGTTGGGCATTTGCATTTATCCTTCTACAGGGGCTGTGCGTGAGAGTTCATGAAATTTGTGTCTGCTAATAATCTTGCTTGGTGTTCACTCCTCCATTGGGAAAATCGTGACATTGTTCCTGTGGGCATGGATCATAGCTGCTGCTCTCATACTGGCTGCGGGACCTCCAGGGAAGTTGTTTAAACGGTAGAGTTTGATAGGCGCTGGCTATTTGGGTGGCAAATTCATTGGAGAGGCCGTGAGATTCCTGGTAGGTGTGATCAACTTGTGGCGTGGGAATCATTACTGATGATGGCTGCAACATAACCTTAATCTGCTCAGAAATCTTCATAGGAACTGTGCCATTAATCTGAGCAACAGTCTGCTGCCACGTTGAGGTCTGAGTTTTCAGATATAGCTGGACATGGGAAACAAATGCTCTATGTGGGGGTTACTAAGGAGATGTCATTATTTCCTGAATGCGATCTCTTTGTTTATTGGTGACCAAATCGTGATTGGGATATTGCTGTTTGAAAAACAGGTCTATGCTATCCATTGCTTTTAATGCATATTATTGAATTGAAGTTATTTTCAGAACTGTGAACTCAGAAAATCATAATTGCATAAATATTGTATTCCCATAGTTATTTGGTATTGGCAATGAGGAGATAAGATCTAAATTCATTGAGTTTTAATGAGTATTGTATTGTGAAAAGTAAGTCTGAAAACACATGAAATCAAGATTGCAAAGTGTTTGACAAAATGTCCCATGTGTGAAACTGAAATATTCTGAGCAAAATCGCAAGTCCAAACTCGATTTGGGGTGCCAAAGGGTTTGATCACAGCCTGCTAGCAAGTTTCCGCACCAATCCAGTGCCCTTATGAAGCAATCCACCTATTCTTTGGATCTGTTGCGTGTTATTTAGTGAGTTGATATTTTTGATGTAATTCTGAAAATTATATCTCCAGGTTAGAATATGAATAATTGTACTCTTTCTAGTTGCTATAGATGAATAAAACAGAATTGGGATTCCTATATATTGTTGTTTGTCATATTGGTTGCTGCTGTGCAAGTTGTCATAATATACTATAGCTCTCTAATTTTTACATTATTTCGGTTTGTAAGTATTACAAAAATTCAAAAAATCATACATTTCATGAAATTCAGCTTGGGGACATTACAGGATCAAATCCAAACTGCTGTAGAGATTCAAGTATGAATGTCTAGTTTCTGCAATCAAATAGCCTTGGACATATGCAAGTTAGCAAAATTTAATAGCTATGATAGGCAGGATGTGATAAGTAAACTAAACTCTTAGTCTTGGTTATACTCTTTTTTTCCACTTGAAAAAAAGGATTGTTCTCATTTCTTTAGTCAGTGAAAGCCTCATGCATATCATGATTATCATTGATGAAAAAGTCTGATGGTCTAACAGTATCATTATCTGAAGCTCTGGACCTTTTTCTTGGAATCTTCTATGACATGATATTTTACTGCTTATTACTTGTGAAAGTTGAAATGCCTATATCTCTATGCTATTGAATTCCCTTTAAATTTCGAAATCAGCAGTTTTTTCTCCCATTTTCTGCATTTTTTACATTTAAAAAAAATCCTATTTCTTCCCCATTTAAATCCCAATTTTTTGAAAATATCTTATACTTTTGGCTGGCCATTTTTTTCCCAAAAGATTTTTTCTTCTATGGCTAAAGTGTCAACTTGTGAAATTATACTTTGTTTCTGATCACCACATAACATTTAGATTTAGAGGGGGTCACATGCACCAATTTTCTCGGGTAAGAATCCACTTCAGAAGATTGGTGGTCGGTGGATTTCCCTCAAGGATAAATAGGTCATTTTATTTGTATATATTTCTATCTCTGTTTAATGTTTTCAGTTTGTGCATAGTTTATTGTTCATTCATATTTCTGTACATATGGTTTTCTTATTTGTAGTTTCATATCAGATTTATATTAGTTGTGGTGTGTCTAGACTCTAGATCACCCAGAATTAGTTTAGTTTCACTTCAGTAAGTCTATATTTTCCAGCATGTGCAGATTTTAGTAATTACCTTCCATAGATTATTAATTCCTCTTTTCTTACTCTCCAAATTAGTTTGTATTTATTGTAGCTATGCTTAATATAAGCACTTGTGGGTCCACTTGCATATATTTTGTGATGACATAGTCACAAAACTACATTCGCTTGTTTGACAAAGGGCATAATTTAGCCCATCTCCTGGGTCTTTTGCTTGTTAAAATGCCTTCCTAATCTATCAACCCAGCCTAATGAATAGCAACTCTAGAATTCGCTTTTCAGCTATAACTTCAAAAAGTTTCTCATGATAAGAGTAAATTGGTTTTCAATATGTTCCTAAACCACACTTAAAGTTGAAGAACCTTATGCGATAAACTTATGAACATACAATGAATGTATTTATGCTGATATTTGAATTATTATCTAAAGGGATAACTGAATCCTTTTGCATCTGATTGGTGCAGGTAAGAAGTGGTTGACTAACAAGGTGGATCTTACTTTTAGGGCTGACATACCACAGATACCTGAAAGGGGAATGAATGTTTGTCCCTCTAATTACACTGAGTACATTCCTTGTCATGATTTAAACTATGTCAGAAACTCATTGAAAAATCTAGATTATTCTCAAAAACAGCATCTTGAAAGACATTGCCCTCCACCCAAGGATCAACCATTTTGCCTGATACCTCCTCCTAAGGAGTACAAGATCCCAATCCCATGGCCGATTAGTAGGGAGCATGTGTGGCGAAGCAATGTAAATCACTCAAAACTTGCAAAAGTCAAAGGTGGGCAAAACTGGGTGCATGAACAAGGTAAATTGTGGTGGTTCCCTGGTGGTGGCACTCATTTCAAGCATGGGGCTTCAGATTACATACACAGGTGTTTGCTTAAAATCCATATTGCAGTTTCCTTTCGCTATATTGGTTTTCCTATGGAGTGGATTACAATGAAAAGAATTTGATCTGCCTGGTTTATCTAAAGTCTCTAAGAGGTACAAGTCACGTGATGTTGCTCATAACTATATAAGGCTTGTCACTCTCCTTAACCTTATGCATCGCACCTAGTGCAACTTGCAAGTGATTTATTATGCATAATGTCATTTATAATGAATTAGTCAAATTCTTCAATGATATCATCAATTTTTCATGAAAGTCTTACAAATTGCTCAATTGCTAATAATTCATTTCAAGAAATTGGATGGGTCTTTGCTGGTCTTCTGTCTTCAAGTATATTCATATTAAATAAACTTCTAATATGGTTTTATCCTGTTTAACTCAATGAAAATGCAACGGTACTATCATGTAGATACATCCTAGCTATGCATTATTTCCATACTTATCACAGATTTTTAGAATTATGCAATTCATATTGCAATATGTATTTAGAAATTGATGTTTTCATTAGTGCAGATAATTTTGCTGATGAGTTTCTTAACAATTCCTGAGCTAGAGAAAATTGCAAATCCCTTCCAAGTGGATTTTCCCAGGCATTCCCATCAACATAGAAATCACACCATTTGAACAAGGTAGATAAGTTTTTGACAGATTTGAAAACAGGTGACAGAAATGTTCCCATTGGGACCTCCCTTTAATTTGGACTCACTATCATGGATACAATCCTAGCAGCTGCACCTTTTTTTTTCTGGTATTCCTACTGTATTTTCCATCTATGGAAGGATACAGAAAACTGGAGATGATTCTATGAAGTATCCTATGGAGGTTAATGGAAGCAAGGAAGAAAAATGGCTTTCCTCTTGTGGATTGCTACATATGTACTTTCAAAAGAAAGAAAGGGGACCCTGGTTTGATACAGATTCAGTTGTAGGGAGAAATTTGGCGTAATATGGCTAAGAAGTGGAGACCAAATAGTACCTAAGTACATCAACATCAAAGAGTACATCAGTTTTTCCAACCATTGGATATGTTTAATATGTTGTAAAGTATCATAGTTTTTTTGTAATGTCCCCTTCGTAGTCATAAGCAGTTGGTGATACCCTTAGCCTATTTTTATTCCTGTAGGCTAATTGGGAATTAAAAGGGAATAACTAATTAATTAAATTAAATTGTCTAAGCTTGGACAAATTTATCTAATTAATTATTTTATTTTTATAAAGTAATCAGGTAAATGGAAAAAGTTACTTTTCGGGGCATAAAATATAAAGTTAAATTAATAAAGTCACTTGGCATGAAATTGAATATTGGGGAGTTGGAAAGAAGAATGACATTCTTGGCATTTTATTTTACAAACCCTAGTTTGGAGAGATTGAACTTGGTTCATTCTTCAGCCAAAGGACGAAAAACCTTTTGACAATCAAATTTTGTGGACGAAAACCCCCCTTGCTGATCGAGTGGATTCATTCAAAATTCACAAGTGTGCATATTGTTTGGAGATTGAAGAGATTTGAGTGTAGGTACTAAATTTATAATTTTCTTCAGTGTGGCCATGTATTGAGAATAAATTGAAATATTATTCTGCTATTATCTGTAAGCAGATTTTCAATAGAATATTTGGAGATGGTTTTGTTTCTGGCTTTGGAGTAAATGAAGACAAGCAGATAAAATCTTGGTGAGATATTTACTTTCTAAAACTGTGGCACGAGTTGTTGGTTGTTGGTCATGCCTATGGCAGATCATATATTAGCTGCTAGGGCACAAGTTGGGGAAAATCAGATGCTGGGTTGTGCGTCCAATATTAATCTTTTATCTGCTGGGTGAACTGGAGATCATGGAAGTTTATTGGCGATTCATTGAACAGAAGGAAATATTTTATGGAGGAAGCCACCAACAAATACTTGTTGGGCTTGTAAGGATTGGTGTGAAGACAAAAGGAGGCAATAAAAGGGGTCGTAGCAATATTTTTAAAGACTTAAACCTGCTGCCGCCAATTTTGATGAGTATATAACTGCATACACTTGGCCGCATATTTTCCTAAACCCAAAAGGAATCGAAGCTCCCAATAAAAGGGATTGTGACTGTTCTAAAATAAGAAGCATTGCCTCCAAATGACGTGGGGGTATTTGGTAAAAACCAGGAACTAGTTGAGGATGGTTTGGAAAGTCTTTATTTGCCACCAGTTTTATAAAGAGGTCGTGGAGCATCCAAGGAGGTAGCTATGTAAGTCAGCACAGCCAATAAGGGAACATGAACTATATAAAAAGGAGATAAGCTTCACACAGGGTGATGTGGAGGGGTCAAATTGCTGATTGCAACTATTAGAAGAGGATGTCTGATGTAATCTGTAGCCTGCATACATTGAGGTTAGATAACTGTCATCAAAGAACCTGTATTGCAATAGCTATGACAGCAATTTATATGTTGACATCGAGAATTAATTCTGACTCCAGTATTGTGAACATTTCTAGTAGTTAAATAGAGAATTGCTTATATTTTGTGAAATAGACATTCTGCCAAACACTTGAGGAAGCATTATGCAAGGGGGTCAAAACAAAACTTAGTGGAATATCATAGTACCGGATAATTGTTATTTTATCAAACATTTAACAAAATACAGAGAAAACTAGATAGGCACACTACACTTTCCCAGCTTTGGTTACACTTCTCTTTGTGGGGCCTAGTTTGACAAAAGGTAGCTATTTGGGAGACTTTTGGATGAGTGTGGTAGAGAGGTGTGGATTACTATCTGGTTAGAGGGGATCAGATTCCAAGCAAGATTGTAAGACAATATTTCTTTGATAACTCTTCCAACCATTTAGAGATAGATTTGACAGCTTTGAAAATTGTTTTAGTCCTCAAATCTTAGCTAGAATGGAGCTAAGTGGGAGTGTTGTAAATTCAAGTGGGTTCATTTTGTGGACTCATTGGCCCTATCACCTTTGAGAGAGTAAGCCTATATGGTTGCTGCTTGGCAAAATTGATGTACTCTTTTCCTCCAGCAGCAACAAAGGTCACCGAAGTCTCCCTTAGCCAAATCTTAGTATAGTTTTTTAAAATTTGGTCTTCAGTTATCATTCTCAACCTCAAAATCTTCAACTAAGCCTTGAGACCAACAACAGATTTTCTAGCAAACTAATCCGATCTTTGTTGCTGTCCCTCAGCAATGATCTGATCTGTGGATTCATACTATGACTTTATACCTTAGAACTAAAAGGAATTTTTGAAAAACTAGATAGGCAGGCAAGTGATTAAAAAGTATTATTAAAAAGTATTAGTAAGAATCTATTTTACAGAACAAACAGGTTCTTATGAGTCATCTTTGAAAGCTACAACAACTGAAGAAACACATATATTGACCAGAGAGAATCTCTGAAGTTTCTGTATCCATGTGCCTAAGGGACAATAGTTGAACCCACCTTTCCAGCTAAAAAAGAAAATGCTTGATATCTGAAAATGGAGGGCCCTCTTAGAGTGCATTTCCTATTTGAAGTAGAGAATTGATTGTAGTTTCTAAATGAGCAACCTTTAATCTGAGGTCCATGAAAGCCAACCCATGTCTAATAACATTGAAAGAATGGGCCAATTAACACACTCATGATGCCTAAAGATTACTTCATGGCAATGTTTGGTAATGATACTGAAAATGGGCCATCTTTTAAGGAGGGTTATGGTTTATGGACAAAGAAAAGAACACTTCAGATGCATTTATTTGACAATAATATTGCAAAGGAGGCCATCCTCTAAGGAGAGCCATGGTTTATGAACAAGGCATTCATAATACATGTGGTCTATCTTCCAAAGCAATAGATGATTTTTGAAGTGCATTCCTAGTATGGGTTTGTCTCCAATAACTTTCAACTGAAATTTGGGGTGAACTGTTTGCAAGATAGGGTATTTGGGAGACGCTTATCCTTCCG
The DNA here is from genome assembly GCA_007258455.2 of Sequoia sempervirens. NCBI lineage: Eukaryota > Viridiplantae > Streptophyta > Pinopsida > Cupressales > Cupressaceae > Sequoia > Sequoia sempervirens. Next base: position 4,471 of record VDFB02212898.1, on the reverse strand, counting down.
TTTGGGTGACATCTCTAGTACAAGAAATAGGTGTAGAAAAAGAAAAAAAAATGTGTTAATGTCCATGGATGACCAAAAGTAGGTCAATGGGACCTGAGTATAAATGTTTACTATAGAAAGTCTTAGGAAGAGAAACCTAGAAAGGCCTCACAAAGGAGAAGAATAAAATCAAAGAAATACAAAAAAAGAAGGAACCACCCACAAAAGTGGTCAATAAACTAGTACTTATAGCCAAGAAGGGAAAACAAGAGCTCGAAAGAGCAAATGTTGAGAAAACCTAGAGATCATCAAGTATCATTGTTTAGACTAGAAATAGTGAAGTAATTGGTGCCATTATCAATCACCGTGAAGTAAACAAAAAGTTTTGGTGCCTATCAGCTAGATGGATTTTTAAAAGCTATATTGTAATTTGTAAACATGATGATTATTGATAATTTGATAGTAATCGGAAGCTTGCGTAATAAGTTTTTTTATTTTTGTTTGGCATTCAATCTAATATTTGAAATTTTGTGATACTAATTTCAGTCATTCTTCGACTTCCAGTTTGGATGTAACTTTAAAATTTTAAACTATGAAAAATTTGGATTTTCCAATCACACTCATATGCAAGTGCAAGCAGATAAAAGGAAAATAAAACTTCATTATTCGTGTGCCCTAATTTTCCATAGTCACCCCTAATCGCATCTTGAAAATGCTAAAATCACAATAACCTTAACTTTGAGTGGAAAAAATGATTTTATATCGATTTGACGAGTCTATTTGAAAAAAATGCAAATTTATAACGAGCTTTTGATGAGTTTGTAGTCGACATACAATGCCTTTATTATATTTTATTAATATGGTTGTATCCAACTATGTATCAATTGTTTGTCAACTTTTGGGTAGTTATAAGAATCGGTTGATAGACAATTGTGTCCTCTTGGCAACCGTCAGGTCTATTAAATGGATTTTGTATTGTCAAGAAAAACAGTATGATCTAGTTGGATTGAGTATGATCCTTGGCTAACCATCTTTGGTCTACTTTTGTAATAACTTCATGTGCAAATAAAGATATACTTTTACTCTATCTAGTATGCATTATTAATTTTGTTCACCATTTAAAGTATTCATGTTATTAGATAGGAGAGTGTTATGCCCAAAATTAATTTTTTTGCTTCATTAAGGCATTTTGAAAAGAGTGGTAAAAGTCTTGTAAAAATTGTCAAAAAGGTTAGAAAATGAAAATTTGCATGTGACGCATGTTGGTCAAAAACTCAAAATTTTCAAAATCTGACGATCTGGGTTTGCTTAGAGCGAACTTATCTACAAAACCCAGATCTCAATTTTTTCGGCCCTAAATTTTAGGAAAATTTCTAAAAATAGACTTTTTATGGGTTTCCTCTCAAATGGATACTGGCAAAATTTTCTAAAAATAGAATTTATGTTTCCAGGGCTCAAACTGATTTTGATTGGTTGAAAATACTTCCTCATCATGCAGGTCCAGTTAGAATCGTCAGAAGATTAGTTTTTCCCTGGTGGGTCTATTCTGCTTTTTTAGAAGCTAAAACATGAGCTCCAAGGTCATAAATGGAGGATGGTCAACTGGCAGGTGTCAGATTCAAGGTCTCAAACACTGCACAGATTGAGAAACGACGAAAGATGCATGAGGAACGAAGAACAAAGGAGGGGAATCTGAAAATCTTGAAAATGAGGAAAATTTGTCTAACATTGGAGATGTTAGGCACCCATGTCCAGTCAAGGCTCCTAGCTATCTTTGCCTTAGCATATTTCTCAGTCCCCGACATGAGGTGAATGCAGCAATGTCGAGCTTGAGGCGGTGAATGCGAAGAGAAAAGAGAGTTTAAAATCTGAAAATAAAAACTAACTTTGGCAAGTAAAGGCACCCTAGCTAGCTAGGGGCGCCCAACATTTGAAGGGCTCAGATGTTAGAGTTAGTGTTTGTGCATCCAAGATGTCTTTCGCAAAATTCTTCTAGCTCCACAGTGAATCTATCAGCCGGGTCATTGGATCAATCAAACGGTCGGAATCTCGGATTGAACAAAAGGTTGCATCAAAGAAGCAAACTGTAAATCATGAAGAACATCAAAAATATTCTCTCTAGGATTCTTGGGCACTCCAGCTAGCCAAGGGCGCCTAGGGTTTTGAGAGATCAAATTCAACTGCTAGGGTTTGCCTGCCAAGATGCTCATCTTCTTCAGAATTCCTCAGGCTATCTAGTGGATGTCTCAGCTAGACCATCAAATTCATTAGTCACCAGCAATTTCAGATCAAATGGAGGATAAAGCACAGGAGATAAATTTGAGAAATTGAAAAACATCCAGAAATGGTTAAGTCTAGCAAGGATGGGTGCCCCAGCTAGTTAGGGGTGCCCAAGATTTTGAGCATTCAAAAGTTGTTTTTAGGGTTTGTGACCTCTAAGAAATTTCCTTAAGATTTGAACAGGCTCTCCAATGGATTCATCAGTGAGCTCAGAAGATTTGTCAAACGCCAGATATTGCAAATTGAACGGATGCAGAAACATGTGCAAAACGAAAAAAGATTAAAAGAAATTTGAAAATGTCGGAAAAATGGTTTAGTCTGGGGTGCTTGGGCACCCCAGTTAGCTAGGGGCACCCAAGCTTTTAAACCCCAAAAATCACTTTTCAAGATTCACAGCATCCAGGAGATCTTTCTCAGAATTCATCAGGCTAACCAACGAATTTGTCAGCTAGTTCATCGGGTCGGTCAAACATCCAAAAACGAAGATCAAACTGAGGTCCAAAAAAACAAGCAAAGTTGAAAATCCTAAAAATAATATTCTTTAACTCAAGAGGAATGCTCGTCCCTTCCAGCTGACATTCTCAAAGCTGATGATTAGCCTTATTATGTGACCGTAGGCTGATAGATTGATAGAGCATCTTGATGGAGCTTTGGCTTAAGCCGTTGTCGAGTTTGTAATGACCCCTTTTTGGTGAAAGCACATGAACCCGAACCTTGCATTCAAAGTGTTTCTCAAAGAGGCATTATAAATGTTAGAGATCATTAAATTTCAATAAGAATATCTGAGAAGGTCAAAGATGGTATAACTATTTGATTCTTGTCAAAGGATTATTCATTTCCCACTTGCACCTACCATGCATGATTCTTCTATAAGATGCTACATAAGTACATCAGACATTAGATATCTTTTCAAACTCCTATAAATGGAATTCTCTTCTATCATAATAAATGAATAGAGTCATTTCTACTTGCAAGACTCAATAGTTGCTACAATCATTATCATTGAATATTTGTAAATAATATATATATATATATATATATATATATAATCACTCTTTTATTTATGTCAATTGATATTTATTTATTTATATATAATTATTTATTTGTATTGATTTACATTAATTATTCTCACTTATTGATACTTGTATATACATTTATTCTTTCCTTATCATATATATATACACCCCTCCATATTATTTATCTTAGAACTTGTCTATATAAATAATTATCACACATGCCTGCTAAAGACACATGTCAGTCCTACTTATTGACTAATCCTTAACTCTTGTTTATTCCTATTAAATTACCTCTTACTGCATTAAGGCCAAGCGCTGACATCAGGTATCACTTACTTGTCTGAACCGATTTGCCAATGTAGACCAGTCTGCCCTTTAACCTTCCAGCAGTGACTTCTACCTTCAGCCACGTGAATATTCTTTGGTTCTATCTGCTGGCCTTCCTTCCTTGTCCATTCCTTGTCAGAAATAGATTTCTTTTTTTTATTCGATGTCCTTTTTCCTTCTCTTTATACTTAACACAATTTTAGGCTACTGCTGGGACCCACGTTTCAGACATTGTCCCCCATTTGAAAACAGTGAACTTAAACAATGAATATTTTGTAGAACTCACAATTCCTCTTAATGCCTCTCCGTTGGATTAAAGAGAATATCTTGTAGGTAATTCCCATACTCCTCTTCTCCAGCGATTCTCCTTAAATCTTCTCACGTCACAAGCATTACTCACCCCTTCCAAGAATCGCGCCCCTTCACTCGTATTTTATGATCGCTGCCTTTGCTTTATTTAGCATTTGTTAAAACTCAATGTTCTATGAATTTACGATTATAATATTTATTCATTTTCTATGATTTCTTTAATGTAATTAATATATTAGTAATATATATTTTTTGTAATCTGCTTCGTTATTATAATATGGGTAATTGATTATATAATTATAATATTACCTTATGGTAATTATAATTATAATGATATTACTAGTATTTCTTTCATGTCTTAAATATGTATTTTGTATTTATAATAATTATAATTCTTCAATAATGATAATTTAATTATAATATTATTTTACTTTTATATTTTATATTTATTACATTGATATAATATTTATGATGTTATTTATAACATTCATTATTATAATATTTTCCGGACAATTACAATTGTGTAATATCAGATGGTTAACTATTTTAATTATGCTTCT